>JARFOC010000598.1:633322-673075 GCA_031763485.1 Osmoderma eremita
ATTGACAATATACGTATGTAACCCTAAAACAACTTACCTTATATACCAATTGAGTACAATTTAGATTCTAATATTAATAATGTCTATTACTAGCTTTGTTCGCAGTGCAAATCAGCACTTAATTTAGAACTATCCTGGATTTTTCAATGCGCATGATTTAAAATAGGATTGTAGTTTGAAATTGATTTGATATTTTTCTCTGCGAACGCCTAAAAATCGACAGTGTATCGTCATCTGTGTACAACAATTGTTGCATTATATTAAATATGGGAATGATTCATGTCGTGTTCATGTTTTATCTATGAACGAGTCCTTGTTTATAACCCTAAATTTTAGGTGTATTGCACTTTGTTGTACCAAGAAATATCCGCGTAAATAATACTATGCAAGAGGTTTAAAAATAATATCTATTAATCTGCTTCTATATTTAAGAATCATATTTATAGGATCTGCAAGAATTCTCGCAATCTCGAGAAAGCAATAATACGGATTACCGATGTTGCTCGCACGCTGATTCCATTTTCAATGAATTTCGTTATATGTGCATGTGCGAATTTGAAATCCACATGAGATCCGTGAACTTTATGGACTAATCGCTAACCGTTTCTTATTGGAATCCTACTACTCTGCGAACACCGAATTGTAAATTTCAAACTGTCAACATATGAAATTGCACACTGAATCTACAAAGTAACGAAACCCAATATAATATGACGTAAATTATAAGTTGGACACCAATTAAATATTCCTAATATTTCTGTCTAGAACGCTGAAAACCTAACCTATCAAATTTTACCTGTCAATATATATATATAATGAAAATCTTTATAGGAATTTTATTTTTGAGTATTACCATGCTGCTAACTGAGTTGCATACCTAAAAGAGGTCACGTGGGTTGCATTATTTTGTAGAACGCATTCAGTTAGTGCGCATGCGGTGTTCAATTTCGGATAGTTTTTGATTACACTGCAAACAAAGCTAATAAGAGTATGTACTATATTAATCACTAAACTAACTGGTTGTAACTAATAACACAAGAAAAATCTAGAACAAAATTGACCAAACCAAATAAGCGCAAGCAGCTGACTCCATCTGACAAGCACCAACAATAAAACAGCTTCCGCGTTACCGTTTGTACCGGAAGTACACTAACTACAGCGCCGCCTACCACCAGAAAGTAAACTAGAAGTTGTATTACTCCACTTGACTCCACTTATAATTTACTTCGCCTCCGTGTCATTTGGCGAAATGTCAGAAGAATATGGATGGTGTGGTAACGTTTCCCTGCCGAGTTCAGATATGTCTTACTTGGGTATGTGAACTGGCGTTAACCTAGTTAATTATCTTTATAATTGGGTGGCGTTTAATAAGCTTTGCGACATTGCGCACAGAAAGGACACCTACATAAAATTGAGGTTCACATTGAGGACCCGAGCTGTGGACGGTGTGAAGAGGCAATAGAGGCTGCACATCTTATGCGAATACAAGGCCTTAGACCCTAGAAGACAGGCAATCTTTTCGAAACCAAAAATGAACCCCAAAAATGAAGACCAACCGGCCAACAACCTGCACAGATTGGTACAGGGCACAAGGATCTTGGAATGGCTGGTATAGGAGGCATAGGTATAAAAATGGGAAATAAATACAAAAACTCAATGGGCTGAAGTGATTTCGGAGACTTATGTCAGACGGTTTCCATAAGGAAAAAAAAAGAAAGTACGTGGAATGATATTTTAATAAAGTTTTGATGATTGGGTCATTGTTCTTTTGTTTAAAATCTTTTTTATGGATCTTTTACGTTGTTATAATAATAGAAAATGGTATTTTTTTGCAAGTTTTCTAATTTCATCGATTTGGAGTTACACCAAAAAAAAGTAATAGAAAAAAATTGAACATAAACATGCGATACACAGAAACACGAATTAGAACTCAGTAGATTCAGAAGTAATGGTTTGGTGTTTTTCATTTCTTACTTCCTGTATACAGACGGCGTACACGCATGTGGCCCATCGGTAAATTTCACAAAATCAATCTTCGTGGCAGCTGAAGCAGCGAACGAGGTCGATGAGCGTTAGCGGTACCCGCCCCCTAGGATGGCGAAACTAAATATAACCGAACGATCATTTTATTTTTGAGATATCGGTCCGCGTTCGTAAAACCCGTAAAACGTAACCAACACGTTAACTTACATGTGTATGTACGCCTGGGAAAATCGAATCTTGGGCTCTCAAAATATATGAAATAAAAATATTAAGCAATTTTGAAAACACAAGGGGCTGAATATAATTATAGTTATCAAAAAAAATACATATTTGTAATTTAATATATTATCATGTTACGTGGCAAGAAATCCCAAGCCAAAGTTTTGCATTATTGTTGAAACAAGTATTAATACGGGGGCTGCTATTAAAAATAAAACTTTGTCTCTTATGAAACTGGGTCCTTCGGTCTTCGCGTCGAATATGAAAAATTCCCATTCATTTTGTATTAAATTTAGTGGCTCCATGGAAAAAGGATCCACCATTACGAACCTGGCATACTTCATACAATTCATTTCAGATGTTTTAAATGCTCGTAGCCAAGTTGATACTGTGTACGCAGACATCGACAGGATTAATCGCGATATCTTAATAAAAAAAAAGGGGGATTTGGCTTTGGTGACAACCTAAGAGTTTTTTGCTAGTTGTCGTAGTAGGTTTCTTACAAAAGATTTTCGCCGAAACGTTATGCAACAACATCTGGAGTACTCCGGGGATCAAAGCTGAGGCCCCTGCTATTTATTCTCTTTATTGACGATCTACTTGAACGGATTGATGGTGGTAGATGTATTTTCGCTGATGACCTTAAAATATTTCAAGAAGCTGCTACCATGGACGACTGTTAACATCTGCAAGAACGGATTAACAATATTGCCCAATGGTGTAACCACAACAAATTGCAGTTGAATATCTCGAAGTGTACTGTTATGTCGTACACAAGGAAAAGAAACCCCATTATCTTTAACTATGTTATCAACGACAGCCCAATTGTTCGCAGTTCTACTGTTAAAGACTTGGGAGTGCATTTTGATGCTTCCTTTAGTTTTGTGCCTTACACGAATCATATAGTATCATCAGCTTTGAAAACGCTAGGATTTGTAATAGGTAATTCGAATTGATACTGTTATGTTTTATACTCACGTGAGAAGTAAGCTAGAATATGCGAGCTTGGTTTGGAATCCATTTTATAGGGCAAGATTCAGCGGAAATTCCTCAAATATCTATTTTACCGGTGTGAAGGCACTTACCCCTGTAGGGGAATTGATTATGATGTGCTTCCTGAAATATTCAACTTTGAATCTTTGGAAATGCGACGAAAAATTATTAGCATAAAATTTATGTACAATCTTGTGCACAACAACATCGACTATGTTATCAGAGCTAAAGTTCCTTGTACCAAGATCCTCTACTCGGCTAGGTTCCATATTTTACATACCAACGGTAACAATCAACTCTGCACATCATTCTCCGCTAAGTTATGATGCGTAACTTTAATATGATTTCACTCCACTATGATGTAAACTTCAATACATTATCTGAAATAGTGCATGCGTGTAGAATATACTTATATTAGGTTTGGTTTGTTGCTTTTTATTATGCACGTATGTTAGGATACACTTTTTCTTTTTTGTATCTTACTGTTTCTCCTGTCCTTTTGCTGTGCAATATATTTGTATTTTTGTCCTTTATATGGATGGACAATCTGTTGGACAATAAAGTTCTATTATTATTAGTCAGTATAAGTCTACTGACTTCCTCATCGGTCTCTTATTAAAACGGCAATGGAAAGATACTAGATTATTTACTTACGATCCGTAATTAGAGCTGCTTTCCACACGAGAGCTCAATACTCTGGAACATTCTCTTCTGGAGTACTCCGTTTCCTAACAGCCTGGAAAGCGCTTTCTTGGTGCTTGAGGGGAAAGGGGTAGGTATCGAGAGTTCGAAATATTTTGAATCTGGAACACAAACGAGTGAATAGGAGTGTTCGAGAGTTCTCTGAAGTGCTCGGAGCGCTAGCCTGGAAAGCAACTTAGGTAACTACATCTACGAGGAGCATGCTTCGAACTTCAAAGAAGAAGTTCAAATAGATATTTGCTCCCATACGACAACTGATATAACCTGGCTTGCAGCCCAAGACCCATCTTTACGCATGGGCTTGAAGGGCTAGAGCCCAGGGCCCCCCAAACCTTAGCCACAGCAACGGAATCGATGATAAAATTTTCAATAACCATTATTATTACAAGCTTTACAAGCTGGTTGCTGGTTTAGTCTTAATTAATCTGTGAAAAATTGTTTTGTTTGCTTGATATACCAAAGTATTCCAAATTATTTGCTTCGCCCAACTAAATTGTTTACTATTAGGATATGATAAATTCTTTGCTTGGCCAACTAGACCATTAATTAAGGATTGATTGTTTGTGGCAAAAGAATTACAGATGGAATGCACCTAACAGAATATTTTAGAGGTGTCAGAAATACTGAGAGCGAAGAGGCTACGAGTATTTCAGAATTATATCATCTTTTAAAAGAAAATAATGTTGAAGACGCTTTTCCGGGTATTGAAAAAGCAATTAGAATCTTTTTATGCATGACGGTCACTAACTGTAGTGGAGAATGGTCCTTCTCAAAACTGAAAAGGATCAAAAGTGAATTGAAAAGTACAATTCTGCAGAAAAAAAATTGAACAGTTTGTCGCTGATGTCCATCTTAAATGGAGGTGCTTGAAGGGATAGACTTTGAAGATGTCATTCGTGATTTTGCCACTCAAAAGTCTAGGAAAGTACCTCTTGTATCGGTATAGATTTTTTTAAGTATGTTTGCATTTGTTCGTAAATTAAAAAAAATAAATTATACCTACGCTAATGTTGTTCGCTCCTGTTAATATCTAAATTCTAAATTTCTCTCGAAAGAGCCCCATTCATCCCAGTGCCTAGGGTTCCCACTTGGCTTAAGACTGCCATGGCACTGAGTGCGTAATTTTGAGCAACCGGAACGGTGATTTATGAATTCCAAGTACATATTTTAATAATTGACTTACTTCGGCTTTTACTTGGTGAAGGTCCATATCAATATCTAATAAAGTGTTAAATTTTGTGAAGGAGATTTAAGATTTTATTGGATATACATATTTTGAGTTCTAGAATTGTTGGATTCGAATACCAAAAAAATTAATGCGCAGAGGTCCTAATCAGAACGGTTAAGAATTGGTGATTCGAAAGACCTAGTGCACATTTTTAGGTATAGTTTATTTTTTGCAGACTTGTAAAACGTACATATATTCTCATGATCTTAAAATTAGTATATTGTAAACGTTCTAACAATCAATAAAATGAGCAATAAATTTTATTCAATTCTATTTGTGTTTGCTTATATAAGGTTTGTGTAAATACATTCAACATTCGGATTCAGAAGAGGAAGATTATTCCTTCTCGCGCAGGTGTTATACCTTATTGCGTGATACGGCTTCATAATAGGTTTACAGGCTTCATCGGCAGCTAAATGCATGCTCAATTTATCGCGACAATCGAAGTTACCATCACAGACGCAATCCTGAAAATTTACAGTTCTGAAGGATTTTCCTTTTATTTTCACACAATAAAAATTGGAAGTGCTGCCTACCTTAGCCTCATAGTTGTCGTAGTAGTCCA
This sequence comes from Osmoderma eremita, assembly GCA_031763485.1. Classification (NCBI taxonomy): domain Eukaryota; kingdom Metazoa; phylum Arthropoda; class Insecta; order Coleoptera; family Scarabaeidae; genus Osmoderma; species Osmoderma eremita. The sequence goes on from JARFOC010000598.1 coordinate 639,013, forward strand.
TTATGGTGTTTATAATGCAATTATCATCCATAATACATTCTCGATAGGCTTGGTGACTATCCTCAAGATCGACAATCATTGGAGCGCCGGCTTTTATCCAGTAGTCATAGCTTATAGAATATTTGGCGCAATTTTGAAGACTGTAACAGTTGGTTCTGGCATGGCACAAACATGATATGCAATTGTGGTCCGACGTGTTCAAATAATTATTTAGCGCTGCAATGACAAACACGCCTTCTCTGAGAAGCTGAAGACAATAAGATAACGATTAAAATAACTTACCACAATCACTATATGAAGTTACTAAAATTATTACGAACGGGGTCAAATGTATCAAATACGTTTTATTAAACATATTTTAAAAAACACACACAGTTCTACACTAAGTGGCACTTGACTCAACTAAAAACATATTCGTAATAAGAAACAAAATCGAATACGCGTTATCTTTTCTTGTCATATGTTAGTTTTATGTTTTATCTTCTGACCTTTCTTTGCGGTTTCCGGCTAAAAATACGTCTAGCAGAAATTGCTTTTTATCATCTTATTCAACGCAAAAAAAAATAAAGCAAACCAAGGGGTTTTCCCTTTATTTCTAGATTCAAAATATGCCCGGCGCTTACAATTTTATCAATAGAATTTAGAACCTATTAAGGCGAAGTAATTTTAGATTATCCTTTCCCAAGTTCTTTTCTTTCTACAGGTTGAATCACAGCTCTGTCTGGATTTGTAAGCTTAGGTAGATTATAAATGGCAGTAATTCACCGTACGGCACCGTAGTATTTTCATCAGAAAACGATTTTCGAGTGAGTTCTTGAAAGAATCAAGATATGGAATAAATATGTATAGAACTTTTAAAATACTCGATGAGTAGGTAGAGGATTAGACCAGTGTTGCTGCCTACCAACAAGTCATGTTTAACTGGAATGCGAGGGATTCACGAATTTTGTTTGCGTTATAAATTAGGTCTTATGTGTCGCTATAAGGGACACAGAAAATACAAAAGCGCTTCTTGTTGCCGGCGAGTGTAGCTGAAATGCCACTGTCCTGGTACCCTGATGAAAGTATTCAGATCGTTTCTGAACTCCTTCTACGATGGCCACAAAGCTCAGCTTCAAATCAGCAATATGTAATTTTATACTTTTGAAACAACATTCGTTGAAACTGTGTTTCGTATTTACATCTCTACTCTCCCTGGGCAATCGCCCTGCCCTTGTTCAATGCACCTACAAGAATCAATACCTAGAGCGTCGTGAATGATTCTATTGCACTAACAATACTCGTAGCATCCATTTGATCAATCGCCACGAATCGTAGAAACTCCTCGCGAAATTCCATCGTCTCCTCATCAAAGAAACGAACTCCGGTTGTTCTGATATGTCAACACTCTCGTCAGTTGAACTGCTAAATGCAACAGGTGCCAATCCTGGCTATGCCCTTTTTAATTTAAATTTAATAGATCATAAAATCATTACAGACACACTATTTTCAGCAAGATTGCAAAAATTGGACGATTTTGGGGGAGTATTAGTTACTATTTCCACCGATAGAACAAGGGCGTAGTGCGTGTGACGTAATCATCGCTAGGTGTTCGCATCGATGGCTTTGTTTAACTCGTATTTTGGTCTGAAGTATTCGTTTTATTTTTTTATTATTTTAAGGGGCTTCCGATTGACCAGTCGTCAACTGACCCTTTCGTCGTACCCCATTCGATTTTATCATGGAAAAAGGAAATTTCAATGAAAAAACCACTTATAATTTTGCATATTTCAAAAATACAGTTTGTTTGTACAGTTTTCTCATTTTATTTACTTTATTTTAATATTCATTCAAAACAGCTTGATCTGTATGTTATTGAACTTACACTTACAGCTTCACCAATTCTTGAATAGGTTACTGTCGAAAAATGTATAAGATTTTCTTCCGTAAACATGTTTGAAGCGATGGTAGCTGTCATCATCCAATTTTTTATTCTGGAAACTAGACTTGTTACTATGCATTGTAGTTAACTTTATCATTATATTATTGCCAACTACATTCTTGTCTTGTATCCTTATCCTTATATGTGTCTTTATCAGAGAAATGTATAAATCCTACGTATTCACATATTTCAATGTTTTTTTCTCTTTAGTCAAGTAGATAATGAAGCGAGAGTGTGTGAATATAATGAAAATACAACAATCAAGAAAGATATTGCAGATAGTAAATGTTGTACAAAAAATTATTCACATAAGCTGAGAAAGAGAATATGGCGTAGAAAATGGTTATTACGTCGGGAACAGACCTCGCTGAACGCGTGTATATTTAATCATATAAGAACTACTGACGAACGACAAATATACATTTGAACAAGTTGATCGAACTTGTAAATGATAAAATTTCTAAACGGGAAACTAACATGCAAACAGTTATTTCTGTTAGAGATAAATTAAGCGTTACTCTAAGATTTGTAGTGACAGGAGAAGCATTTGTGAATCTACAGCACATATAGGACAAGATTTTCTGTGAGTACAGTATCAGTTTGTTTTGCAAGTAAGCTGGCATCACCTCCAGGTGAAATATGTGCCCTTTCGGACCATTTTTATAATTGCCGCTACAACCAGGGACAAAACACGCATTGTAATAAATAAGATAACGCAAAAAGTTGCACTTAAAACACTAACTAATGAAATTAAATTGAAGAAACATCTGCACGCGAATTGGTCTAACCTTATACTTCGCCCGCTTGCGTCTGTGACGTAACAGAGACATGACGTCAAAGCATTGGTGCCTTTTACTGTCGGTGATAATTGTATAACAGAAGCGGTTTTAAAAGAAAGGAAGGTCGGCTGCAGTTTAAGCTTCAACATTGAAAACTTGTGTAGTGACAAAACAACTTTATACGGATTAAAGATTCTGAATTAAAAAGTGAAATGGAATAAATGTGGACAACAAATACCTACTACAAAAATTGCTATTCTAATAACGTAAAACTATTATTCGTTCGTTCAACTAGTATAGTAACTTAGCGCAAAATTCAAAAAAAAAACCCAAACCTGGAAAATATAGAGCTTTTATTCTTTCTTCTGTTCGTTTTCCTAAGTAAATTATATACAGCGATGTATGTATATATACAAAATAAATTAGTATTCACAAAAATAAAATACAGTAAACTAGTAGTAGCGAGAACTGTTGCCAAATGGAATGCTATACAAATTCTAGGCCTTCGTATTTAAAATCAGACACCCACGTATCGTTCAACAGCACTTGACCTTGAACTGTGAACGATGTAACATACGTGGCCGTCACTCCGTTTAATTCTTCGGTTCTGAGGGCGATTATCACATTGTCTTCGGAGGAAGGAACGAATCTGAACGAGGAAAATCCTCTGCTCGGAGTATTATTGGGTAACTGCGCGACGAGAGGATATTTTTATAAAATATATTTTGCAGAAATACCCTATTCATTTTACCTGAATTGTCTTTATATCTTCCATTGCTTCGTTTGCTGTTATAAGTACGGAACAACCTCTACGTTCGTCTAAGGTCTCATTGTAGCTCATGGTACTGCATCGCCTGGGCAAGAAGAACCATCTTTTGTGGACGCTGGACCAAGCACCGCTTTCGTGGATCATATATCCGGGCCAGTGGATGCCCAGGACTTCTCTGATGCGATTGTATTGCTCGACCCATCGCACATGCTTAATCTGTAATTTTAAAATATCAACCAAAATCATTTCCGAAATCAAATCCGCGATCAATAATATTTTACATACCTCTCCTTTGGTTGATATTTCCTTGACATATTGCGGATTGTTGTTTTGAAATTCGCCACTAGGTGTGGTCCATTCTTTACCCATGGAACCCACGTAGAGTTTATTTTCCTTAACGGTCGCCCATTCCGATTTAAAACCCTTTCCATTCCTGTAAGACAATTACTTAGACATTATGTCTCTAATCTATCCTTTGCTAAAAATACTAACTGTCCATCGCCATCTGTAAGCAAAATCCAAGGTACTGCCTTTTCGGCTTGAATTTCAAAAATAAGCCCCGTGCGGTCATCGAAACTTAGTAATTTTCCATTGAAAACTACCAGTTCTGATAGTTCCATACCACGGTCTTTCAATGCGTAATTCGTCGTCAATCGTATTGGATCGTTTTTATCCCAACTTATGACGATTGTATGCTTCTGCGGACTGTAACTAACGTAGCCTTTTTTGTAGTAAGCGAACCAAGTGTATGGTTCCTTTTGACTTTTGGAATTTGTGTCCAAATCTGTTATAATGCCTGAAATTTACTATACTATAAGGTAGAAGCATATGTTTTGATTAATAATAAAGTATATCTGAATTATTTGACGTCCCTAAACTATCAAATTATAATTATAACTTTATAATTTGTTCTATTGGTAATTATAAATAAATAACTAATGTGAATAGCTAAAAAAATGTTTGTTTTACTTTATTCCAGGTCATGCTACAATACTTGTGAGTTGTTTATATGTATTTTCTTTTGTCTGCTCAATACAACTTGTTTTTGTTTCCTAACATTAACCAAATATTTGTACTGCCGTAATGGGTCTGCTGAGATATTATTTACAGTTGTTATTATAGCAGTATTTTTATCATGCTAATTGGCTGTTTTTTTTTATAACAATTAAAGTTCTTTTGCTTTACCATTTCTATTGTTAATTTTCCTTATAAATACGTACACGTTCTATCTGATTTAAGAAAAAAAAACAAAACAAAATCAGTTGCCATAGCAACAAGCCAAAGACAGCGCACACAAATTATAAATGTCAAAATATACCTTTGAATAAACTAAAAACATTATATTTAACGTTTCTTAGTAATTCATAAAATAATGAAGTTATTAGAGCAATTGTGCCATATTTTTGGGGCAACCAGTATATTTATAATTTTTTGTATCTAAACTAAATTATAATAATTATAATATAAAAGATAAATAAGTAACCTAGTCACAATGCTGTATAGATAAGGAACAAGTGGTTTTATTAGCTTAAATTGTATGTGACATCAGACTGTAATTAATAGATTGATATTTGGTTGAAAAATATTAATTATGGTAAGACATTTAATAATTGAGTTGAATTTTCTGCCGTTCCTCTCCAGTAGTTTTATGTAAATGAGAATATTAGTACTGTCAGACTTTATATTTTATTGTTTAATTAATATATGTTCAAACACTAAATGAAAAATGATTGCTTACCTATTCGAAATGTGTGCATCCCGTTTGCAACAATAGGCTTTGTTAAAGGATATGTGTTATTATAATACACAGCATTATACGAAGTCACCAGGGAATTCGGTTTCTTTGGTAAAACATACAACACCATTAATACTATCAATCCTGTTACCGACACCCACAGCACAAAATTCGTTTGATTCCGCAAAGTCCTATTCGCTATTCGATAGGCTGGTGGATTTCTGAGAGCTTTTCTCCAGTCTTTTATAACACCCATTTCCTCGTCGTGCAGCTGTGTCTTCATTAGTGTGATGGATTAGTGGATCATTGCTTTTGCCACATTCAGTCACTTCTTACTTCAATGTGTTAACTGTGTATTGCTACGTATACACCACATGTTATTAGTGCAAAATTTAAGTGGAAGATATGTATGTTAAACGTACATATCTTACACGAAGCAATACATAACCTATATACAATCATATGTTGACGTTTTTATTTTGACAAGACAAATCATCATTGTGTGTTTGGTATTTTAATGTTGGTAGTGGTATCTATATATCTGATCTAAGATCGTACCTCTTATTATAATTTCTTCATTAATAATTTACTATAATCATCTTCCAAACGATCAAAAGCGTTATTTTTCGTTTACAATATATACACTTGGATATAATATATTGAAACTTACTATTTTTATAGTGTGTACAAGTCTTTTATACTTGTCATAAAATGTTCCTAATTATTTCTCCCATGTCAGGTTATCCAACTTCAATTTGAGGAAATCCGATAATTCCACGCAACATGGCGGTGCTTGCTGCTGCCCAGTTGCTCGACGAGCTCATGGGGCGGAATAGAAATGTTGCACCCAACGAAAAAGTAAAAGAGTTAAACTGGGAAGACCCAGAGGTAAGTGCCTTCCTTCTATCCCTTATCTTGTGGTATTGATCTAATATCTGTAGTATTGCAAGTACTTCATGGTGAAGTTTTGTCCTCACGATCTCTTTGTAAATACGAGGGCCGATCTGGGGACATGTGCAAAAGTACACGATGAAGAGGCGAGGAAGCTGTTCAGTCAAGCTAAAAGCCACCGGAAGATACATTACCAAGAGGAGTTTGTTCGGTTTTGTTCTTCAATGTTGAATGAAGTAGAACGAAAGATACAGAAAGGGAAACAACGTTTGGCGTTGAGCGGGAAGGGGGAAGTGACATCTTTATCACCTGCACAGACGCAACGGAATACAGAGCAAATAAATCTGTTGAACGAAAGGATTAACGGCTTGGTGGAGGAAGCAGAGCAAGCGGGAACTGATGGTAATGTTGAGCAAGCTCAAGGTTTGATGAAGCTATGTGACCAGTTGAAGGATGAAAGAGATGCTTTGAAGATGAAAAATGAAAATAGGTATTTCTATAATAAGTAAATCCCACTTTTACAAATTTCAATTTTATTTATTTTAGCCATTGGAGTACGACAGCTGAAATTGCCGCAGCACAAGAGAAACAGATGGAGGTCTGCGAAGTATGTGGTGCCTTCTTAATTGTTGGTGATGCCCAACAAAGAATTGATGATCATTTAATGGGAAAACAACATGTTGGGTAAGATTTTTTTACAACTATTCTGTTTTTCAGAGGAGTAAATTGTTGCATTTTAGATATGCTAAATTGAAACTCGCCATCGATGAAATATCAGGCGCTGTACAATTGGCAAGGGATGAAAGGAGGGGTATCCGATCGGGAGGTCTTGGGTCGACGCCTACAGTGGACGATAGAAGGGACCGAGATAGAGGTATTGAATCTCGCAGAGATCGGGATCATGATAGATCTAGAGAATTCATTAGAGATCGGTCAGAGCTAAGGTAAGAAACATTCCCAGATTAGTAAGTTTGCGTTTTTTTGCACTGTTTTAATCATCTAGGTCAGAAAGAGATAGGGAAAGAAGGCCCAGTCTGCAGAGAGAAAGAGAGCGGGATAAGGAGAGGGACAGGAAGGAGAGGAGTGAGAAAGACAAGGATAGAAAAGATCGTGATAAAGACAAGTTGGATAGGAAGGAGAAGGATAGGCGAGATCGGGAACGCGAAAGAGAGAAGGACAAGAGGCATCGCTCTGACCGAGATCCTGGTAAGTTTACTTTCACTAACTGAGAAAGAGAGAAAACAAACACTACATGGCAAATAGTCAGTCAAGTAATTGGCAAAAAAACAAATTAATATGTGACTCCTTCATTAAACATGTTTAATGTTAATATTTTCCATTATAGGGAGAGATTCCAGAAATTCCAGGCATTCCTCCCATCGCCGTTAAAATGGTGCGGTTACAGTTAGACCAGTAAGAGTGCTCCCACGCAGGTAGGTGGCTTTCTAGTGTACTGCTTCTCTTACAGGTTGCTTTTACCAGGTTAGTGAACCATCTACCTCATTTATGTCTACTCATATATACTTATACTACTCTATATATACCTGTTATTACGTTTAGAAGTCGTTATTTGCTTATTTCCTAAGTTGTCTTTTTGACGATAAAAAAAATCAAATTTCCTTTTAACTCTAAACTTGCGAGATGGATATTAGCGCAGGTCATACAGATATACCACTCTAGCCTCCATCTTGGTGAAAATAATTTTTTTCGAAAGGGACTGCACGCCATCTGTACATTTTGCTTGGGAAGCGTGAGTGTCGTTTATAGGTTATTTCCTTTTGCGTGGTTTATATATTTTGCTATGATCTTTTACATCTTGCGGTGTTTCCAAAATTCGCTGTTAACGTGTTAGATCAGTATTTCTCGGACGCTGACGCTAACGTTAAACTATACAGGGCTTTTTTTGTAACGTTACGCATAGGTATTTACCACAGGTAATGTTAAGCCACACCCATCTGCTTTGAATTTGTTAAAAATATTGGGAATAGTTTAGGCTTCAGGATAATCGACTGAAGATATGTCCCTAACCCATCTTGAATTATTATTTTTCTGGTATCACATTATCATTACCACCTTTTCATCTTTGTTTTATCTGTTGATAATTTGAATAAATTTTCTACTTTTCAATAAAATGTATTCAATTTGTGATCGATGTATGAATAAATATAGAAAATATCTTATTAAATTAATAAAGAAATATTTGACACAAAGAATAATTTTTTCACACTGACGACGCGCTAACGTATAACTGGTTGCCTTCTATATCTCTTAACGTTACCTGTATACGGTGCACAGGATATCACCATGGTAATTGAATGCGCATAGGGCTGCCACTTATACGATAGTTATTTGAACTAATATTGGAGTTTCCATTAATATCCGAGGATCAGTCGATAAAGGCGAACTCTGTTCTGTGGGGAATAATAGTAATAGGAGTTCAGCCAGGGACAATTGATGGGTATAAGAAATGTTACTAAATCAATTGAATTGAACTGATAACAGCAGGTAGTAATAGTTGCTGCCATTTGTTTATTTTGCTTGGCGTAATGTTTTTGTTGTGTTACGTTATTATTACTGTCTTTGTGCTCTTTTCGATATCCAAGACATAAATGACAATTGCATATTCAATTTCTATACGTAAATATTAATATAAGCTAGCTACATTAAACTCGAATTAATTCGCGATACATTTATCGCAAATTCCCTAGCCACAACTTCAAATTTTTGGTCACGTGGTGTTCAGTTGAGATTAATCGCTTTGTATATTGGAAACATTAAAGTCAGTATATTATTTAATCCGTCTCTGGCACCATTACTAATGTTGCCCTGTCGATATGCGCGTAGAGGTTAAGGTATCGTTTGCGCAAACAATGCCAAAAATGTTAGACCACGAACATCAAAGATGCCGGCAGAGAGTGAACTATCTGTATGATCTGTTGTATTAGGTTTCTATTGTGGGAACAAGTATGAACGGCAAAGACTAATACTTCTCGATAACTTTTTTTATTTCGTGTTACTGCAATTTTGAACAATTGCCCGCGTTTTGTTGCTAGATGTATTCGGGTCAATTTTGGTAATTGGGTTTCTGCTATTTTTGGATATATGTATTTGATGTATTAGTGCGAGCAAAGCTATTCGAAGGTAACTTTCAACTTAAATACTGAATGTCTAGAAATATCGGAGCTCTAGTAATAGTATACATTATCAAAATTTATCTGATTCCGATCGCAGTTTTGTAATTGAAAATATACTGTCAATATTTGTGAAAACTTGCATTGCGAATTGCTCGAGTATTACATTGGCAGTATCTTTTCGTATTGTTATTGTGGCATTACGACCATATATAAGTAGTTCCAAAACAAACAAGAAAAGACGATTTCTGCCAGTAGGTGGTGTATATCTTTTTTACTTACTTACGCATACTTGTATATTGAGAAATTTACATTTTTTTACTTTTGGTGAGTGAGAGTATCTGAGGAGGAAGCGTGTTTTTGTTCTATCAATTTTGACACATTTTTGAGTTGATCTTTTCAGCTGACAATCGTGCAGTGGTCGAGTTAATGGCCGGTGTCACGTTCGATTGTTATTACCTGAACTTTATAATCGAGGTATTTATGAAACAAAACAGTCTCAACAGTTCAACTGTTCCTTATGTTAACACACACGTGATAGATATAATAATAAAACACACGAATCACATCCACAAACACGTATACCAACCATTCTTTTATTGTCTCGATCTGCATTTGTCTCGAGGTATTTATCATAATATTTTTCTATGTGAATGATTTTCGATCTACTTCAATCTAATCGGAAACTGTAATGGAACGTCACGGTGTAGTAGTAAGAGCTTCTTATATTGTGTTCGAATTCTTTATATTACGATCGAAAATGATTCATTTACAGTGACTGCAAAAAAGTTTGCACTAAATGGATTTTTTTTTAAATATGGAACTAATTTTTGCTCGTATAAAAACTAAATCAGTATAAAAAACAAAAATGTCAGAAGCAAGTAGCAATTTTTTACGTGACAAATGCTTCATATTTCAAACAAGATCTTTTTCCCAGGAAATCTTACTAGTAAATGAATGCTAATTTAGTTTTTTTGTTTCCGATTTGATGTGAACTTTTTCGCGATCACTGTATATCCTGTGGACAAAATACAAAAAAATATAATATATTGAAGTGCCGCTATGAATTATTGTAACGCTGTCATTCTGTGAATTCTATCACAATTGGATCTTTGCAGTTGGTACAGCAAAACAGGTGAGCCAATCACAATCCTCCAAACGTTAGACCGGATGATTTTAATGTCGTCGGAAATACACAACCAATAAATACACCAAGCAAGCCTTGCCAGTTCCAGTTGCCGATCCCGCCGCTTGGGGGCCTGTCATCCAATATATCAAGGTGATTCCGTGTTTCCGTTCTAAGATGTCAATTGTTTTTCCCCCCTTTCGTTCTTGTCGTTTACATTCTTAAAACGGAACCACGTTAATTTGTTTATTATTATTATTACAATGACATAATTTTGAGATGCACTTATTTGACAGACGAGAGTAATTTGTTAAGCGCAATAGAAAATGGAGTTTTTTTTTAAACGATTTGTGTTTGTATGTAACATAATATTACAAATAAATTTATCTAATTATGACGATGAGACCCTAATTTTCCCCAATAGTAACACACCCAGTTTTAGATGATAGTTTTGGTAAATAAAACGCAAATTTTTGGGAATTGTTTACCTTATATTTTATTTGAAATACTTACACGGATTTTAAATCCTTCGAACTAATTACAATAATTTACATTTTTTTAAATTTTAAGCCATTTGATGTGCTATACATCTATCTTTTTTTTTATTAAGAAATAAGTTACAGTTTCTGCTATCAAGACAGAGATAAAGGCACGGGTAGAAAAGATTTTACTATAAGGACTAAATAACAAATGAGTACGCACGTGCGTTCAGCCGAGAATGCGCTTAACGCCTGAACGCAGTGTTGCCTGTTTGTCACATACTATTTGATTTCTTGGTCTAAGTAATTCGGAAATATCTAGGTTTCACTAAAATAAGGGACTAAAATATCACAGACTGCCCCAAAGTTAATAAATGAAATAATGATTTTCGTGTTTTTTTTTCTTTCGTTTCCAGTTTTATTAGACACAGTTAAAAAAAGGACATAACCTCGCATCGATCAATTTTAGTTGTTGTTTTACGCGTCGGAATTTGCGACGTTATGCTTTTGTTATGTTTTAGTTTTGTTAATAATTCGAAGAAATTTTAATATTGAAATATATTCAGATCACAAACTACGTTTACAATTAATTGCGTTTGAAATTTTCACTTTATTGTTCATTTAAATTCCAACATTCCTTCGTTTCTATTCATCCCTTAAATAGAGGTCGTCTATTTGATGGAAGGCTAGCGTAAGATTGTCATTTTTTTATTTCTGTTTTACTATTAAAGAATTGTTTCCCATCTAGTTATTGTATCGAGTCAAATCCATCGAATATGCGATCGTTTCACGCGTAATTTTAATTATTATTTTGGGAAAATGCGCCTGAAGAAATAAATTCGTCGAGGGAATTCCTTCCGTTATGTTTTTTGCTTTATTTTACGAAGTTTCTTTAACAAGATTTAGAGTAATTTACTCTACGATATATCTATCTAATAATAGTATACGTTTTGTAGTACTTAAAGACTAATCAATTTCATTTTTTTTTCTGTTTGAGGACCTAAACGAACAACTATTCACACGATCATTTTTTATATTAATATTTATATATCTTAATTTGGCAACAGAGAACTTTAACATTAATTAGTAATTAATAACGGTTGCTGTTTCATTACATAGTTTTTACTCTATCACATCGACTTCACTAATATCTTTTTACCTGTTTTCTTTGTATAATATGCTTATGCTCGAACTAAAATTTCAATTTTAATTGGCAGGCAATGAATGCATAATTATACTGTCCATTATGGGGATGAGAAACAAAATAGAAAATTTCTATTAGAAGGTTGAAGGATGTACACAAACTTATCATAGATCTATTTTAGGGATATTATGATAACCTAACGGTAAGTGTAATTGTTATACCGCGCAGCTCAAATAAGAGGTAATAGTCTGTATTTCTGCCGAATAATAAAAGTACTAGGATTTATTGCACCGACTGGGGATAACAATTATATTTACCTGCATATGCACGAGCAGTCATATATTCATATATAATTCTTTTAAATACTGAAGTGTAATAATAAAAAAAAGACAAGGTGAGTACCTTTTTGCCTTATACGGATGTCATAAACTCCGGAAATAGCGCTCGAGCCCTCAAATATAAATATTACCCACAAAGCAAAATTCAAAATTGCCACTATTATTTTTAGTAACTTCAACATTAAAGCATGAATTTACCTACAATTTTGTATTATATTAATAGCTTTTGTAGTATCATTATGTTGGAAGTTACAAAAAATTTGAATTTTGCATTGTGCGTATGCATAGAATAATATTTAGGTAAATAAACAAATATTCTAAAATATTTTAATTGACCCCATTAATGTGTCGTTACAAAGCCCAGTTGGCATGGCAACGCGCCATGTTTTTTCCAAACAAAACAAATTACTTCAAGCATAGCTATCATTCCTTTGAAATTGATTGCTTATTTCTTAGCAAGTTGTTATTTTCTTGGTTTTATAACAATATTACGGCAGCATATTATTATTAAAGATTATTAGGGTCACAGGTAAAGCAAATATGAGGGAATACTCCTACAATAAAGAAGTAAGTACAATCATTTTATATAATTTGCAACAGCTACACGCAAAATATATAGTTTTCAAATTAAACTCACTGAATATTGTAATGTTGCAAGTACACATTGTACATGGCCAAAAGAGCTACATTACATCACATTTGCATCCCATAATATAAACACTCCTGCTCACTGTGGTGATTACAAGCACAGCACATTACCGATTTGTTAATAAGAAACGATACCATAAGCTGCACGCAAATTTAGAAATAAAGCATTTCTGAAGGAAGCCGAACAACGTGAGTAGAATTTGAGGTTATATGGTTTGTTGTGTTTGGAAAAAGTTTCACAGAGTTGCCATTTTTTGACGTCAGCACCAATGCTCTCAATTCCAGTCTAAAAAGGTTTAAAATTGTGGATCTAGGTACCTGAACGCTACAGCGCCACCTCCAGACTTTTTAACAAACCTGGAACCCCGTTTGTTTACATCACGGCCTCCTATGGAAAGTTGGAGCCACTATATTCCCGTTTTGTGTCATTTTAAAATCACACGAAAATTGTTGATGCGAAGGGCCGGATAGACTGAAAGTGTTTTACATATAGGAGGCCGTGGTTTAGATAAATAATTCTATATTCAATTCGCCCTTTGGAAAACAATACAGCACTTATGGAAACAGCGCACGGCGTTGCCACATCTTTCTGGGATAGATACTTGAATTGTCACATAATAAAATTTGATAATCTTATAGGACTTGCTTTCATTCTGTAATGTTTAAAAAAATTATTCAAGTCGTTGGTGAACCTAATTTTGTTATACTTTACTAAAATCCATAGGGTTATCATAGGGAAATTCTGTATTTTAATGTTCATATATTCTATTCAGCTAACCCATTGGCTGCGTTCGGAAGTCACAAAGTTTAGCAAACTGTTTAGTGGGGTTTTCTCTAAATGTTAACGTTGTATACAACATGTTTACTAAGCGGACGCCATTATTTCCAGCGGATATGAAACTAGCTTAATTTAAGTTTGAAATACAGCGGGAAAACATAACCTATACCTCTACCTACATTCTATTATAACGGTTTTAAGAAATGGCTTATTTCGAAAAATACGAATACGAAGATTATATAACGTAACAGAAACGAATGAAACATCTTAAAATGTTCATAAAATTGATTATTTTAATATCTGGGAACAGTCACTTCGAAGTAATTTTGTTTCTTTGAGGGTGTAATTGAAAGGTCGGATCAGAAATTGGCTCTACTAAATCATACAGGGCGTGTTTCTGTGTGGTGTTGTTACTATTTTCTAAAGTATAAAAAATAAAATTCACTCCATAGCAAATTCAGTCGACAAGAATAAGAGAAATCACAGTAACCCCATAACATCAAAGTGCTTATTACATTTAAATTCCCAACTGTCACCACAATCACAACAAATCCTCAAATGAGCGTTCAGAAACACTAAACATGTTGAGTAAGCGCGTTTCGAAACGTTGGGGGTAGCGATTTATGTCTATCGAACGCAGCCATTGTCAACACAAATGTAACATGGTTGATTTATAATATCGTATGGACGAATAAATTATTATTGAAGATTATATCGTACGAAATTGAATAATTACCTAAGGATAGAACGTAAGACGATAAAGATAAACGGAGAAACACAACGTATAATGACAGAATAAACAATGCGCCAAATGACGTAGCTAATTTCACTGTATTCATATTGTTTGAAAGTATTGAGAGCATCGTGTTGTGGTAAGCGAGATAGTTCTATCTTACTTTTGAAATTAGAAAGGGATGCAAATTGTCCCATAAGATCCTGTACCGTTTTCTAACCGGCGAATCACATACATATTAAAGGCTTTCACACACCAACGCAGGTTTTTTTCGCGACGGAAGCGATGCATTGAATATTTTAAGTTTTATACTCCATTATAGATAAAATAATATATAGTTCTCGCAACGAAACAGTCGACTTTTGACAGCGATAATGTTAAAATCATACCAGCACAGCCAAACACAATTTCACATTTAGCAAATACATAGTAATGCCAAATCTAGTGACATTTCGTCCGCGTAGGATTTCTTCAATTTTAGTGTTGCCAGTTGCACAGATAAGGTAAGCTGTCAACGCACTTACTTGGCATCTGTCATTCTGACATTCTATTTAGTATTGATGGTTTTCGTATTTTTTAACCATAACCTATTTGTAAAATGATATGCTTTGTAATGCGTGGCAACCATGTCTTAAAAAGACGAAATGTCAAAAGTCGGTTGTTCAATTGCTAGAGCTCCGTGGCAAAAGAGGTATAAATAATAATGTTTTTTCTTAATCGGATGTGTTTAATGTTTTTACATTTATATTTGGAATTACGAGAAAAACGCGTTCGATCGTGAATCAAGATCCGATGCGAAAAGAAGCAGTCAAAATCGTATTCTACAGGGTAAAATCCCCGCCCCGTCTGAACGTGTAGATTTGCCGCCGTGTAAACAGTGTGATGCGAACTTTAAGCGGTGCCAATATTCGCGTTTGTGTGCGGGAGCCTTTAATATTGTAAATATTTTTTGAGTATTTGTTTCCAGAAAAAATCGATGAGTTGGCAATAGGTAAGTAATTTGTATTTTC
This sequence comes from Osmoderma eremita, assembly GCA_031763485.1. Lineage (NCBI taxonomy): Eukaryota > Metazoa > Arthropoda > Insecta > Coleoptera > Scarabaeidae > Osmoderma > Osmoderma eremita. The sequence continues at coordinate 654,495 of JARFOC010000598.1, forward strand.
TTACAAGAATGGTCGCGTTAATTTTAGAATAGTAATGCCGTAGCGAATATTATTGATTTCTAAATGAAGTTTGTGATTCAAATTAACCAATCTTCACGATCCAACCATGCGAAGTATTGGCTGTGTTTTTAAAGCGCACTAACAACTTTGAGTGCTCGAATACGGGAAAAAATCGGTTTATTAAAGTTTATTCCAACAGAAACGAAACTGTTTTAAAACTAGCGGATATATTCGAATAAGAGTGCAAGTAGGGCAGTAAAAATAAAAATAGATGTCTGACATAACGTAAAAATACCCTGCTGCGTTAGCTTCATTTGTTACCGAGTATATAATCTACACTTTTGAGGTTATGAGCGTTTTAAAATTGGATTGGGTAGATATTCGAGCAATTTTTAATCGTGTTCGAACAAATCAGTTTAAAAACACTGCTATTTTAACTGCCACCAGTAAGTAATTGGTAACATTTGTGAATGTTATTTTAGTGAACGGCACATAACCTAAAAATTACAATTTTAATTCAACTAATTAACGCTTTTGATCCTGTGCATCTATTTGAATCGCGAAAATTTCGTATAAATAAATAAATAGAAGATAATAATAATAATTCGATATTTATAAAAATATGAAATACCTAATTCATGAACGAGAACGATATACTCTATTTAATATTATCTCTCTTGTCGTCACGATTAATATTAATTAATAGTGGATAAATTTTATCTATTAACAAGAAATTCTTCTCCCTAAGATATGCTTTTCACTTGTTGATACATCACATTAAGAGAACGATAAAACAATCTTTGTTCTTCGTAGTAATATCCGAAATGAGAATATACATCTGTATAAGCGGTTCTCCTCCCTTTCTTTGCCTGTTAAATTTAATAATTTTCGTTTTGTGTATGTATATATATATATCATTTAAGGCTCTTATACAAGTAAGTGTATAAAATGCTAGTTATCTTACAGTAACTACAATAGTATCTTAAATAATTTAACTTAATTAATTCTTATGTTTCTTCTATATACTGTTTACTTGAAAGATAGATCCTTACTGACAAGCCAACTAAGATTTGTATTTTTTTTGTTTCCCACTTATTTTCTTTTATAATCGACGATATGTTTTACGTTATTGCCCCTTAAATTATTACGTTTCTAAATAAAAAGTTCCTTTACCTTTAACCGATCAATCGGTATTCGCAGATATTTTGCTCAAATTTTAGTTGGATTGAACAGTTCTTCAAGATAAAAAAAGAAACACCGATCAACAGTTAAAACATCCATACTAACCATCCGCCAATGTTACACCGCAATTTTTACAATATTTATAAATATAAAACTCAACATTTATCGCTTGTTTCGTCACATTTGTCCGCCTCTTCGTGGTCTCGCTCGTCCGTCGTTTCACTAGTACAAGGGTCTTTCTCGCCCACGTTCACCTCATATATGTCGTACTGGTTGATATCCTTCAGGTTCTCGTCTCTTTTCCGTCTCTCCGTGATGATCCTCTGAACGCTCTCCTGCGAGTCATTTTTGGGCATTCGTTTTTCCTGAGCGCTCACATCCGCTTTGGCCACGAAGCTGCTGCATTCGGGTGGCGACAGAGTCGTGGGCGACAGGAAAGGCGTTTCCTCCGTTATGTCGAACGATATCTGTTTGACGAAGAGGTGCTTGGTGCTCCCGTACAAGCGGTGTACCGGCTTGTGCTCGGTGGGTATGGCCAGTAAGTGGGCGGACGCCTCGCTGATCTCATTGATGTTCTTCAGTGGGTATTTTTCTTCGTGTTCCGGCGTTTTCAAGAGGGGCTCCGCCTGATTAAACGACCTGTAGTCATCCACGTTGATCCTTCGATTCCTTTCGCTGTACACCTCGATATTCTTCACGTCTCTGAGACTGTAGATATCCGAAACGGATTCGTCGATGTTCCTGATGTCCTCTAGGTTGGTGCAGAGGGCTATGGGTTGTTGGCTGTGAAGGGTTTGTCGCCTGGCTTGGGGGAATGACGGATGCCGTTCAATTTGGCATTTTGTACCCGGTGGATTGTATGTGAAATTCGATGGTAAAGACAAAACCTAAATTGAAAGCTTCATTTAGTTTTAAAACAAATAAATGTGAAAGAAAATATCAATTTTAAATTACACTTGCCTTAGTTAACGGTTTGTAATGCGGTTGCATACATTCTGAATCCATCTGCAGCGCTAAACATAATTCTCGCCTCTCTTCCAGTTCTTGCTTTTCTTGAAATTCCCTCTCTAATTCATTATCCATTTCCTGTTCTTCTTCGAGATGTTTGTGTGATTCTTCCAAATGTTTCATTAGCACCTAAATTATGGGTATCATTTTAGAACAAAAAATACAGCAATTGGCATCTTATTTATTAAACAAAACTAATACCAAACCGACACTTACCGCTACCACAACATTTACCAATACGAACTGGGCCATTAAGACGAAAATGACAAAATAAATCGGAGCTATAACGTGGGAGACGCAACAATTCTGCATACAATCCGCGGTGCTTATACAATCTCTCCTCAGAGTATCTTTCATGATTCCATTCCAATTATCGCCTGTAGCGACACGAAACAGCGTCAAAAAAGCCATGCCAAAGTTGGCGAAGTGTGCATGTTCCCCTAAACCTAAAACAAACGAACTTGAGTATCAGTCAGGCGATCAACACGAATTTTGTACCTTGGCATGGATGCTTATCCGAGCATTCCAGCCTCCCGAACAATTCCACTCCTAACGCGGCGAAAATGAAAAATAGAAGAAAAAACAGGAGGCCCAAGTTGCCCACTTGCGGTAATGCCTGCATTACCGTATCAAGTAAGGCCCTGATACCTTTAGCCATCTTCAACAGCTTCAGGACGCGCGCAATCCTCATGACTCTCATCACGCGAAGCACCGTTGGATTGATTGGGATTATATTAGACTTTAGCTCTTCTAAAATGATGCCGACGACTGATAATATCACGATACCAACATCTAATTGATTCCACTTATCCTTCATGTATAGAACAAACCCTAACGCTATGAGTTTCATTGTGCTCTCCAAGATGAATACTGCTGTAAAGAAATAATTGAAGATTTTGAGGATGTAGTTTAGGATCTCGGGCATCCTATAGCTTTCGGTGGCCATCGTGACGACGTTTAGACCTATTACTGCAGCTATGGCCAAATCGAAATATTTGGAAGTCACTACGTTATGGATGAAGAGCCGCCAGGGGGAATAGTTGATGTAATACGGTGGTTCATTCATTCCTAGTTGGGTAGAAACGCTTTACTTCAAGTGGTATCAGGATTTCGAGGGAACTTACTACGTCTCCTTTTTTCTAACTGCAATTGCCTCTTTGCGGCTCTTCTAACTCGTTCTTCTTTTTCCTGTTCTTCGCGGCACCTATGAAAATTCTCAACAACCACACCGACAAACATATTTAGAACGAAGAAACCAACTAGCAGTATGAACGCTATGAAATACAGCAATCTCCATTCGGAATAATTAATTTGCGGCTGAAATATTCGGATTTTAGATTGTGTTGAAGCGATTATATCTTTACTAACCTGTTGGTCTGCGCCAACAGCATCTAAACCGCTGTACATGATGTTGACCCAACCATCTCTGGAGCTTAATACGAAGAGGGACATCAGCGCTTGCCCCAAGTCGTCAAAATTGTATTTCTGATTGTCCCACTTGAAGCCTCTATCCTCGCACTCCGTTCTATTTCTAATGCCTATCGTATTCTCGCCTTTGCAGTAATGGAATGCGCCTTTAAACAGCTAAAGTTTAAGATAATTGTGGTGATAACGTTACTCTCGGGATTAAAGCACGTTTACCTGTACACCCAAAATACCGAATATGATGAAGAAAGTGCAACATATCAAGACGATGTTGCCTATAGGCCGTAGAGATGATAGGAGGGTTTGTACCACTAACTTTAAACCAGGAGCTCTGTTGATTACCCGTAACGGCCTGAGAGAGCGTAGAAGTCTAAATACCTGCGGGAAGTTATCATTACTTTAATTGAATGGAGGTTTTTGCCAATTGCTGTCGTTACTCTTAAAATTCCAAAAATCCTAGGACTGGATTCACTAATTAAAGACATCAATAGGTCCACGATCGATATAATAACAAGTGAACCGTCCATGATATTCCAACCAGAAGTGAAGTAAGCATCTGGACCATAGCACATTCCACAAGCAATCACCTACATTCGGGAAAGAAATAAAAATAATGTAGGAAGATGCAAATTCACATAAATAAATGCTTACCTTTATAACCATTTCAATTGTAAATACTACAGTGAAGAGATAATTAGTGGTGGCAAGAAAAAATCTTTCAGTACTATCCGGAGGTATATTCGGACGCTCCATGGCTAATGTAATGCAGTTCATTGCTATGAAAAGTAGGACTACGTTGTCGAACCATTTCTGATACACCAACCACGAGCAAATTTTTCGAAGTCTTTAATAAAAAAGCATGTTTTATTGTAGCTAGTCTTGCCGGTTCTGATTTTGCTTAAGTACCTGTTGTTCGGGGGAAATATGTACAAGGCGAAGTCTTCCCTTTCCTTCATGCACCCCTTGGGCTCGATCATAATCAGGAACTGCTTTAACTTGGAAGTCCTCTCCTCCGGGTTTTCACTGGGCGAGATGCAATCGTCAAGCTTAATTCTAGGCAGGGATCTTTCGGCGTCGGACTTCTCGTTTAAGGTATTCACAGATTTCGGTTCCACGTAGCTAACCTCCCTGGAGATGGTGGGACTGTTGTTTTTGCTAATCTGATTGACTTGATTGATCTTCGATTGGGAAGAAGCTTGAGCGGTGGTCAGAGAATTGTGTCGGGTCAGTGTCGGTGTCCAGGATATCTGCAAAAGGCGAGATACATTTTGTTTCTGGATGCTTAGCAAGGGAGCAAGCACCAATAAAAGAAAAGAGAAAGTTTAAGGAGGTTTACATGCAAGCCTGGCGTGTTCGAAGGATTTCCTAGTACATATTAGAGAAGATAGTTACATGCATATAATTTATGAAGATCGATAAATAAGACAGCACACGTAGATTACAGTTGTTGTGTTTTTTTTTTGCGGGAACATGCACCAAGATCACCAGTGTTGACGTCCTCGGATTTGAAGCATGCCCAACACGATTCTCCTTCAGGGTATTTTTTTTTGTTTCCAAAACACCATGCTCTATACTTACTTGTTGTATGGAACTGCTCGTGTTCGAGCGACCTCTTAAGGAATTCTGCGGACTGATCCCCTTAACGCTTTTATTGTTCGGTGTGTCACTTTGCGTATCGTTCTGTATTCTCTGTATGGTTGATTGGAGTAGAGAATCGTTTCTCAAACTCGCCTGGTGATATGTTAAATTACACAACTTTCTGGAGAGTATCGAAGCGATAATTTTATACTTAAGCGATACTTACGTGCCTTGTGACTCCGCCCCCGTTGCATTGCGAGTGATCCCTGCCGTTATTCAGCGGGATCGCGTCCGAATCTGAACCGCTTCTCTTCTTTTTCCTCCTCAAACTAGGCTTGGATGATAGTTTCCACGAACTCTTCCGCTGCATTTTTCCATTGGTTTGTTGAGGCTCTTGTGGTTTCGGCTTCTCAACCGGTTTTACGGTGGGAATTGGTACGGAGATCTTTTCGGAATAGGTCATCGTCTTCGATCCGATTCTTTCGTTGTGCGTTATGATTTTAGAGGTCAAGATTGGAGATTTCGGTTCCTCCAATGGCGGCCGTTCAAATTGGCGGAACGTTAGTGGCGGCGGTGAGAGTGTAGGCGGTTTGAGAAGGCCAGGAGCACCGGAAGCCTAGAATGATCATAAATTTACTATAATCCATCACGCTGCGCTAAAACCGAGTCTTACAGATGGCTTATTCAAGTCCAAATTAGACGAGGTACACTCCAACGAAGAACTTGCAAATATATCACCGACCGGAGTGACGCTGTACTTGAATTCGGGAAAATCATCCAGTGTCGTACTTGGGGAATCTTGGGGTGTCGCTGCTGTATGGGTTATGATTGGTGGGGATGTCTGTATACACAAATGTTACATAAAATTTCTCACCAAATACTTACAGGGATGGCATAAACCTTACTTGTCTGGACGTTTGCCGATTTAACATATTCGACTCCTTCTGGATGTTGCATTTGGGGTCTATATCTTCGTAGATGCCTATGCTTCTGGATAGACAGCATTCCCTCGCCGTTGCCCGGGAATCTTTACAATCGAAGTAGCTATAACTGGCAGGCTTCATAGGTGTGTTAATATCGTAATGTCTCAATTTGCGCAATTCCTCTGCTGATCTCCAGCAGTTTTTCCTTATATCCTAGAATAAAAATGCAGCATTCGTTGGATCTAATCCCAAAAACTACGCTCTCTTTATTGTATTCCTAACTATATTAAGATCGAACTACTTCAACTTTAAAAGCAAGAAGCGCTAAGCAGAAAGAATCTTAACTTCGTCTGGTCGGTGGATATTTCCTAACTTACATGGACGTAACTACTTCCGGAACTCGAAAATGACCGACTGGAGTCGTCAGAACTCTCGCGTAGACTTGCTTCTAACATACAAGACATCCTTCTTTTGGCTATTTCTCTCTGTTCTCTCTCTCTTCTTTCGTTGCGTTCGGAGCTGAATCCTTCTACCAGGATAGCGACTAGTAAGTTAAACAAGACGTAGTTTCCGAAGGTCATCAATGCGACGAAGTAGAGGGCCGCCCAATGAGATGTTTTAGCCATACCATTGGATAGCACCATGTTCCAATCTTCTTGCGTGAGTATCTATAGAAAAGAAAGATTGTTAAGGGTATGTGTAGGTTAAATGTAACGGTTATTGGGGCATGCGAAGTTAATAAAAGCAAAATTTGTTATAATAGATAAATGAAGATAATTAAGAAAAAAGATTATGTCCCACTTAAAGATTCGATAACTTCGTAGGAATAGTAACTACGATCATCGACAGATAAGTAGGTAAATAACAGAGATAATAACAAAGATAAAGAAAGAGAGAAAGGATTAAAAAGGAAAAAAGTCGTTTATCTCACTTGAAACACGGTGACCGTTGCCCAAAGGATGTTGTTGAAGTGTTTCCGGTCGCATTCGCACCGCTTGTCTTTGGTGATAATCATGTGGCAATCGCAATCCTTTACCTCGTTGTCTACATCTGTGTACTTGCAAAACTTACCACCGAATAAGTACATGCCCAGTATGCTGCCAAAATCCAAGAATACCGTCACACGGTTGTTTCGATATTATGTGGTAAAAAGAAAACTTGTGGTATAAATAAGCGATGTGTTCCAAATGTTTTACTGCCAATTGTTTATGTTAAAATAACGTGCAGAATCGATTAAATATGATTTTCGTTATTTGTCATCGAATATCTGTGATATACTGGACAAAACATCAACAAAATATATCTTACATTAGTTTTGTTTAAGTTGCCTACGAATATGGTTATTCCACGAGCCTACAAATATGGTTATTGGTAAAAATAGTTAAGGAAAACAGGAGAACCTGCAATAAATCAAGTTAACACATCAATTAGATAGCATCATACAATTCTTCCTTTGTGTGTATAGGACATTTGACTAAGAAATATTACAAGAGGCAGGAACCCTACCTAGGTTCACAATGGGCGAAGTGTAAACACGAACATAACATAAATATAAATCGTAAAGTTGGCAAATGGGAAATGAAGTATTTATAATAGAAATACGCAATCTTTACATTTTACTTACACATTACGGAAAACATAATACAAACGTAAAGTTGGAGTAATCTCAAGAAATGTAGATGATATACAGCAAGAGCGACTGTCTTATAGTAATCGATGTTACCTATAGTCAGTTCTGAGCGTGGCACGATATATCGCACCCAATTAACACGGCGTAGAAACGATAGACACAATTAGTTTGTAATGATTAACAAGCAAGCATACAAAATTTTCTCTAGCATCAAAAAAAAGTATAATAATAATAATTGTCACTGTATCAAATTAAAAATAGTGTAGTTGTATAGAAGGAGAAAATGAATTATATTTATAACAAAACTCAAAATAAGAACACTTAAAAACCAAATAACTCTTCCCGATAAATCATAAGTGAATTAAATAAAAGATTTTCTTAAAGAAAAATAACTGTATAACTCTCCCTCCTTTATTTGCAAATATTACCGACCACTACAGGTGGCTATAGATTGATCTCTCTTAGTGTATACTAAAGGACGCAACTCCACAATTTTTTTTGTTGAAACAGTAGGATATTAAGTACAGTTTTGGGTAATTGTGTGGCTATGCCACAAGCTTAAATTGTTTTTCAGTGCTTCGTAATGAGGTCGTCATACATTAGTAAGCATAACTACTATTTTAACCATTTTAGTTAGAGATATGTTGAAGTTTTGTCCAGGATACAATTATTTACTTTCGTAAATAGTTTAGATATTACAGAAGATTACTTTCTTCTTATATTCTATGGGAATATTTACTTGATTAACGCCTTTTTTAAATTAATTTAAATTCCTATAATAGTTTTGTGTTTGCAATTATATTTGCACATACATATTTTTGTTTTCGTGTTTTATTAACTTTACTACTTTAAGTTTACTAAGCAAGCGTGCTGTTAAACACTAAGCCTTCATCACAATCACACAAGCCTCCTTCACCTCACACTAAGTAACGTTATAAGTTACGTATAAGTATGGTCTAAAAAAAAAAAATCTACTAATAATAGTATCAGTGAATCTACGCGCTTCTACTAAACACTACGTAAAACTCTAATATACACTACTTTAGCATATTTCTCTCTTTGTCAGTGTAGTTTCGTGTTAATAACTAAATCTACAGCACAAGATCGATTTTAGTGTTATTTCTGCTTCGTTTACGCCTTCTGCGAGGCAGTACGGTTATCAGTGATATCGTAAGAGACTTATCGTAATATTTGCGAAAATTACAACAGGGGTGACAATTTGATTAAAGAACGATCTGGAGATGGTTGAACGTTAGACACGAATGCGAAAGCGTCAATACTAGTTGGAAAATACGACAGAGCAACAAGAATGGGGTGACAAGTGACAGGTGGAAGAGAAAAGTGACGGAAGCGTGCATAATATTACTATAGAAAATTAAAAAAAAAACGGCTTACCTTTAACGCAGTCGAAAAGTCTTCTTTTGGCGAATTTTCATTCACAAACTCAAAAATTTCTCCTTAATCGGTGGATGTACATACATACCGCCATCACTTTTTTCATTACACATACATTTTTACTATATGTAACGTTAAGAAACAACTTGGCAATGCATTAGCGGCATGGCAGGCAACCAGTTATACGCTTACGATGCGACGAGACCTTCTATTAAGGCGATTTTTAAAGCAGCGCAGAGTATTCCTAATAAATTCTGGGTTTTTTTTCCATCACATGCAGTTCGTTACGGTCTTTCAGTTCGTCCAAATTAGGCATTCGTATGTTATAAAGTTTTAAAATAACCCCAAAAAAAGTAATCGTTTGTAGAAAAATCATCTGATATTTTGAGGGTACTGCATTCGTGTCACGTTTCCTGCGTGAGGATTTGTACGAGTAACTAATGGATCAGTCGGAAGGAAATTTAGTATTTTTCATTCGATAAATGTAGAATACAAATCGGGCGTTCTGGGAGTTAACCTCACCATTTACTATCTACTACGGAACTGTTAAAATTTTTACTGCTTGCTATGTCACTAGTGCATTGACAATTTACTCTTTGACGGTAGACATAGGAAAAATTTTGTATGTGTAATGGAAAGTGGAAGTATGAGTTTGTGAAAGAGATCCGTGAATAGATAGGTTAGAAAATTAAAACAGGTAAAAAAAACATCATTTGTTTGCGTAAATACAATGGGCTCTAATCGTTAATAAATAGGTTTGTAGGATAGTGACGTGCTAATAATATTGAATATTCATCCCAACATTATGTTATTAAGTTACAATAATAGTAATAAAAGGAAATAAATTTTATTAGAGTTAACGACTGCATTTACCCAATTTTACTATTCAAACGATTCGTGCCATTTCAAACGATTCTATTGGCTAAATTTCGCAGGTTCGAAATGCAGTTATTGACTCGCATAATAAAATCTGATTGGTGTTCGTTCAACGTGAAAATACCTGAAAGACTGTTACAATGGCCCATAATAAGGAGTCAAAATTTTTTCTATCTTTGATCTCGTCTTGGTTACTCGGACATTTACCTTCGAAGGTTTTGACCTCGCAAAACTTGCAACCGAATAGGTTCATACCAAGGATACTAGAAAATTCCCAAAACACATAAGTTCACTTGCCGATATCGACGGAAGATTGGTCTTGGTGTAAGGGTGGTAGGTCATTTTGAGTTGTTTACGATTTGTGATCACGTTATGGATGGTCCAAATATATACAGTGTGCTGTTTTTTTTTTGGATATTATTTACAGTGGTATTGAAATTGTGACTTGAAGAATGGTATGAGATAGCTGTACTAAACTAATATCTAAGTTTAAAGAAATGTTTGTTATATTGTGGTCAGTATTGTGTGTATGATGTAGTCATAATATTAAATTTATAATGCGTGGTGATTTTATAAAAAAAATTATGTGTCTAAGCAACTTCCAAATAAATAAATAACGAGTTTTAGGTTATGTTTGGTACAACTGATTGACCGGAAGTCCACTGGGGTTTTGCCGGCTAGATAACCAGACACTTTACGTCTGGCCTAATTATGACTACAACATACATACTAAATATTTAAAATTCAAGCCCCAGTAAGCTTAAAATTTTACACAAATATCTATTTAGTATGCCATATCGTATTGATAATATATGTTATGTAATTAATGTCTTGTCTTGCAATGGAAATTAGGTATTTTGTGCTGAAATATATACATTGAAAGAAGGTGCAGAGTACAGCCCGACAAAAGTTTTAAAAAATGTCGGACAGTCGTATGGGTGTATATATATATACAAGTACATAAGTATAAGATATACATACGAGGAACGACTGAAAGGTATTCAAAAGCATATTAAGATACATATTATATATCTTCAATTAAATTTGGTATTCCTCGCATGATATCAGGAAAAAATAGGGGTTTTGAAGGATGTAGTAATGAGTTAGAAGCGCGATATAATAAATCTAAAACAAAACAAAACAACACCAATATATATACAGAAGTAAATGATCTTATTTTATATATGTACAGTAAAATAAAGTCGGCGATATTATGTATACAGTGTGTGAGTATGAAAGAGTATCAATAATATTTCCATATCGAGGAGGAAAAAACAACAACAATAATATGTACAAAATAGTATGTAGCATAATCAATTGCCACCCCTTCTAGACAGAAGAAAATGATTCGAAGAATAATGAATGTTGCTTCACGCGAGATCAAGTAAACAAAGAAGCATTGTAACCGGAGAAAATGTTACCTATGAAGTTATTTGTGGCAGCCACAGGAATTTCTCATCTATGTATAATGACACAAATCACTAGAAAAACTCTGAAAACACCTCAATTCATTATTTAGTGTATTACGTCGATCATTTTGCATAAGTAGTGTGTTTTATTTGTAGGGTATATATAAAGTGCAATAAACATGAGATAATTTTGATATCCAAATTTGTCTAGATCTCGGAAAATTATGAAGTGATATCAATTCATTTAATTTATTGCACTCTACCTAAATATAATGAGCATGAGTCCAAATTGTTTTGACTAGCCTTCAAAAACTTTTATCAATCTGGGATCAACAGTTTTTAAAGAATAGTTTCCACTAAATACTCAGTATTCGTATTGTGTGTATGCACGTCTTTCTTTCGCTTAACGAAAGCTTATGTACAGCGGCACATTATGACATATATCGAATATAAAATGTCCGTCGACGAAACGGAAGAAAGACTTACCTGAATATAAATATGAAGAGTATGAGTAGCGAGAAGAAAACGGCCACATTGTCCATGGTCCTTAACATGACGAAAAGTTGTCTTCTCAGGTTCGGCATGAACCTGACCAGTTTCAGTATCCTCAATAACCGGAAGGTCCTCAGAACAGACAGACCAGAGTCCGTGTGTTCGTTACCCATGAATTTTTGAAAAAGCTCTATCGCACTGAAATATTCATATGAATTATTGGTATAGGTGGCTTTGGAGGAGATTATTTACCTTAAAACTACGACTATTCCGTCAAACACATTGAAACCATTAGCTATATAGCGGAACGGTCCTTCAGCTATCACCTTCAAAAACATTTCCACAGCAAATATTGCTGAGAAAACGATATTGCTGATTTCAACCGCCGTTGTTAGTGTCTCGGGTTGGTCGTGGTACTCGATCCCCATCGATAATGTATTGATTAGAATAGCCAATAGGATACCTTGCTGGAAATACTTGTGATCCACTAGTTTTCTTATATACTTCCTTACGAGATGGCAAACTCTAAATATAGCTTTCAGCACCAGACATGACCAGACGTACAACTTTGATCTTTTCACATTCTTATACTCGTTGTCGGAATGCCACATGTCTTGACAGCAGGTGAAGTCATCGTCCGGAAGCTGTTGGACATATATATCTTCACTGTTTTTTGGTCGATTTCCTATACCCTTGGAGAGGGAATCGAAGAAGGTGTCCAATGCTATTTGTCCTGTAGGTAAAGCTGCGTTGATCGCGCCTAAGGCTAGGAGTTCTTGGCATGTCATTGCTTCGCCGTTGATAAGGTCTGAATAGTCTTGATTTGATTGCTGTTGTGGTGGTGATAGTTGCTGTTGGTTGGGATTAGAGATCTGCCAGATATTTCCATCACCTGCGTAAGGTAATGAGTCATAAAATACTGAGATTGGTCAAGTAAATACAATCCAAGTGATTTTTCTTAGGTATGCAGCCCATATTCAACTATGGTAATACTTATGCAAAAATTCCCTAACTGATTTTAAGACTGGTTTTTAATATTTTTACAATTTTTATATAAAAATTATGTTTTTCAAAGGTAGATACCCCGTTAGGTCATAAATGACACGGCAATTGAGCCGCTCTCTCATTTTCAGTATGTGACGTCACACGCTAGTGATTATAACATAACCAACAAAATAGCAAAATTTAATTCTTTCTGCGCCACGATAAGGAACACCTTACGTAGGAAAATAAGGAAAGAGACACGACTAAAATTTTGTCACATACAATGCTGTTGGCTGAGAGTTTGGTAACAGCGCAAAGAACTGTTAGCAGAACTTGGGCGTCAGCCATGAGATTCCTATGTTAGAATTAGGTACGCACCAGAACAAAACTATCAGGAGGGATCTAGTCGCTTCAACTTTGAATGCGATTTGATTGTACAATATTTCTATATTTCCATTTATTATATAAATATCATTTGTTTCTATAAATGGTTACTTAATCTAGAGAGAATGTCGGATGGTGAACTGTCCAAAAGGCACTCTTTCATAAACACGCAGGGAAAAGATCGAAGAGAAGATGGAGCTGATCAGAACAAGTCAAGCAAACCAAATCCACGTAAAAGATGACGAAGAAGACATTTTTAGTATAAATAACAGTTTAGTTAGGTTCATAAATAAAATACGCGTTGTTATCTAGGGTTATTTAATACGTTGCCAACATTAAAACTTATGCAGAACAGAATAAGTAGGTTACATCAAGGCCCTTGGGTTGTATTATTAAGTCCAGGGTGCGCCAGAAAGAAAGGATGGATTTCAAACGACAGTAAAATCGTGATAGATAACTGCAGAGTGTAGCGGCTGACGTTGTTGGTTTCGAGGGGAAATGTGGTTTCACTTAGTAAGATGAAGTGCCATACGTCGTAGAGATATTTTTCGCCACTCAACGAGACTTCCGCACACATTTCGAGTTTAAACGAAGCAATACAATTTCCTGTACAATTGCGCAAAAACTTTATGCAGGAGATTGGGAGAATCGTGCGCATTGTTGCCAGCGTGTTGCCCCTTATCGCCATTTTGTCGACCACTGATGAAGCCCATTTTCATCTACCCCGTCTTGGTAAATAAACAGAATTTTCGGTATTGGATAGGAAGCAAGAACATGTTTTCAGTAACATGGATTCCCTGCTCACAATGCACGAGAAACAATGGGGCAGACAGCTCTTTCTGGAACACATCATCTGGAATCTCGGTGATATTTCCTAGCCGTCAATTTGGTTGCTTGCGGTGCTCCCTATGGAACCATTTGAAGGCACAGGTTTATATATAACATCGCCCACATACCAGCTGAAAATGGTGATTCGTGAAGAAATAACAATGGTTGCTCCTGCTATGGCTGCGAAGAGTAATAACTTTAGAGCACGCCTCGATGCCCGTATCGGCAGTATGGATGTCATATAGATGCTGGGGAATCTGATCTGGATTTGATAAAACCTCACCAATTATATTTGCATGTGAAATGCATCTGTTCTATCTGGCGCATCCTTTCTAAACGGGGTAGATGGATGAAGTGGCGCTTATACATATATGCTTGCTCAAAGAAACTAGTCATTTTATTGACGACAATTTTACAAAAGGCATTCGAATGTAGGATTTGAGGGGATAAAATAAATGAAGTCAGAACTCGTATTATACACCTTAAAAATTAAAACCAAGTATCCACACGCAAACGCTGGGCCTCTGTCGCCAGCGGTAATGTTTACAATTCCACAGGAAACCGCCCCGTACACCCATTAAAAACAAAAGCGCTGAGCACATGCCTGTTGAATCCCTGCAAGTGTATTTGCTCAGCGAAACTCAAATAGGTCCATTGTGATACACCCGCCTAGTGGAAATTAAACCGTATGCCATTCCCTCACCTCTCGATCGATAGTAGCCGGTGAGTGGGCTGTCTACAGAAAGGAATGTCAAAACTTTCACATATACATACGCGGCGGATATGTATTACACTATTTACTTTAAAGATAACATCAAAATCGTGAAGTCTGCTGCGTCCCCGTGTGTGAGTCTGCAACCGCAAACGCACGCGAGGGAAAAGTTTCTCGAGTCCCAGAAAGTCTCAGAGAGAGAAAGGGCGCTTTTAATCCGACATTGAATGGCAAACACCGCTCTTTACAACCGAGTTTATTACCCGAACAACGTAGAAGGGAGAACGAAGAGGAGGTGGGAAGGGTTTGTCGTGCCGTTCGGGGAGATGAAATATTTACTCTGGCGGTACCTGTTTGCGTCATCTTTTCGCTGGAGCAGACGTTTTTCTTGTCCAAAGTCTCCATGTTCGGCATCAAGAGATTTGGGGATGCTCCACCTGCCGGCGTGGATTCTCCCCCGTGTAGTAGGACTACATCGCTGAACATCACTGATGGTCTTCGTCCCTAAAAGGAGCATTTTGTATGAGAAAGATTAATCCAAAAATAAGCCAAGTATAGATGGTGTTGCAATTATTGGGATTGTTAAAGGTATCTGGTCATTGGCGTTATGAGATTGAATTTAGAGTTACTGTATCCATGTATTGCTTTCAGATTTGTTGTAGATGGTGTTGAGAAACGCAGCTTTGGGAAAACTGATTTAAATAATTGAAAAGCACTCGTACTATTTTTAGCCAAGGATCGAATACTTAAGAACGTATTTGATTTCTGGATTTTTAATTCTATCTGATAATATTCGGGGCTCCTGTTTAACGCAATTACAATTATCTAGTTTGGAAACTTAGACTTAAATCAATCAATTGTCAGAGATACTACAGTTGATCGAGTATTGCAAAATGTCTATCGAGTTTAGTAAGTCCACTATTCGATACCTCATCAATCTGGATAAGATTAATGCAGATAAAAATTGATAGAATTTACTTCCTCAAGCGGTATTGTGTTCATCAGTAAAATGGACTGATGCCAGGGTTTTACTGGACATTTCCTAAACTAGTTTTAGTGTGGAAATGACACATACATTCTTCAAATCTCGGAAGTATTTCGGTCTGTAACCATACGAGTAGAATTGGGGAAATTACGACAGCGCCGATAGAAATTAAATATAAACGTCATAGTTATACCAATCCACGAAATAAAATCGTTTGATAAAAGTCTATGACATCAATACACCGGAATCCAAGACACTGCAATAGGGTAATAAAATCTGAAGCATTAGAAACACATCAGAATCCATGATCATTGGAGAAATGTCTCTAATTGAAGACATAGAAAAACAAGAAATGAACATCTTGCGAAATATTTTCGGCCCAGTTCGCGCAAGGAGAATCTGGACGAAAAGGAAATCTCAAGAGTTCTATCAATAGCATTCTGAAAAATTCTCGGGACACTTACAGGAAAGGAGGATTTATGAGATTTTATGATCATATTCCCAGAATGTGCGATGGTAGCATGGCCAAAAGAATTTTCAACCTTGCTGTTTCATGAGAAAAAGTCAAAACAGTTAACCGATGAAACGCCATTAAAGGCTCATGGTCTCTTGTTAGAATCACCATACCAAGCAGAAATCATGAAAGGGTTGTAAGCATTAAAGACGGACTCGAGTTTCTGTCTGCCAGTGGTTGTCAGCCTCTTTCCGAATGCTAAACCCATTAGCATTCGGAGACCATGAGTATTTAATGACGTTTGATCGGTTAATTGCTGTTGTACTTAAAATCAAGAACAACTAGCCGACTGAAATTACAAGAAACTTCCAAGAAATCAACATTATAGAAGAAATTGTAATCGGCAATCACCAATTTGCCTACAAGCCCAGAATGAGGGCAAACAGAATCTGCTCAGGATAAGCATTCGGTGAGAAAATGAATGAATGGTGTTTCTGGGCATAAGTTCAATCGCGCTTCTCAGGTGTACATAACCATATCAATAACACATCGGTGACGTTTATCTAGATCTTTCTTGTTTAGAATGATCCTCCAGTAGATACTGGAAACGAAGCTAAAAGATAATAATTGTCAAAGAAGTAACGGAATACTTGTAATTTAGAAACTAGTCTTGTAACGCTAATAACTCCACTATATTTCAAGGATCCAGCAAGGGTTGGAAAAAGCTGACATTGAATTAATTTATTTCTTTATTAGCCAAATATTTTCAACATTGATCGTGTCTTCATCAGGGTTTGACTAAAATAAAAGAACAATACATAGCAATCAATCATTAAAATTAATTAAAAGAAATGATGAAAGAGAAAAAACTTGGAACTTGGAAACTTTGGAAGTCGAACCTAATCTGTATAAGCGTCTATTCATGGAGATGTGGTTCATTAATAGTAATCCGAATTCCACTAATTTCAAATGAGATACGGAGGGATTAGGTGACATTTATTCAGACTTGTTTGGTGATTAATTTTTATTGTATCTTGTTTACTGTTCCGTGTCACTTTTGAAGGACACTGTATACGTGTTTTGAATATTTACGTACTATTCGTCCAACGGTTCTTTACCCATGACGTCACAAATTTTGTACATCTGAATCAAGTAAATACTTTAGTGTCAAGTCAAGTTAAGTACTATACTAAAAATACATCATATGGGTGGTATTTCTAATCTATTGACAATTGTAAATGTCAAAATGTTCTGTTTACATGAAGTGTATAAAATTATAATCGGCCAACAAAAGCACATGTTTTTACAGAGCTCAATTTAGAGATATCTGTTCGAGAGCAGAAATGAATATCACAAAAACCGGTATAGAACTTGTGAGTGCAAATATAATAATCGCTTGCGTTTTGATTGTAACACCTTGCACCTTATTAGAAAAGCAATTTACGTTAATCTCACATTTTAATTACGGAGACTACAGTTAACTGACAAGATTTGAGAAGAATTTACATGGTGTAAAATTTGATGATGAACAAATACATAGTAGCAACGGATTTTGGTATCTGAGCACCAATCTGCACTTTGAGAAATGATATAAGGGGTCGTCTATTTGCTGGGCAGTCAGATAGACGATTTTAACATGACTTTATGACAATATTAATATAGTGTATGTAGATGGTTCAGAATGATGGAATGTGATGTATTATATTACATTTATAATTTGTTTTCGTTTTCTTATTATTTTTCTTGTTTTCGTAACAGGTCAAAAGAAGAACAAAAATGCAATAATATATTCTTGGAGGTTTGAGAAAGTTTTAATGAAGTAAGATATTTTCAACATAGTTTCGACATATAAACATAGAAAAGCAAATTTTGAACAAGTTGTATATCAGTTCGCACATTTCTAATTGGTGATTAAATTACTAGTGATTACTACCTTATTCAACTATCATATTATATACAAATACAATTAGACACACACTTATAGAACAATGCTCTATTTTATTTTCATCATAAAATATTTTGTACGTTCTAAGGAAAGCATAAAATAGATAATTCAAATATCTAAATATACATTTACAAATATAACTTTTTTAAGAATTTAATCAGAGTCTTCTGTTTCTGAATCAGAGTCTTCACCAACATTAGTAATGACAGGTGCAACATCTACTTCTGCTAGAAAGAGTTCTCTGTCGTACCACTTTTGGATTAAGTCATTTGTGTGTCGTATGTAATTGCCCCACACGTTAGCATCACAAATAGCTAATGACTCCTTCCATATTTCCAGAACTTTATCATCACTATATCCATCTCTAACGA
>JARFOC010000598.1:673175-688737 GCA_031763485.1 Osmoderma eremita
CCAAAAAGTCAAGGCACCTTTCTCTCCTGATGTCCTTTTGTTCCCGCGAAAGGTTTTTTGGAACCATTTTCGAGCAGTTCTTTCCTCATTCCTCAAAATCATTGGTTAAAACTTGATGAACGGTGGTGTGAGACAAATTCAACTGTTCCCCGATCATTCTGACCGTCCACCGACGATCTGAACGCTCAAGATCGCGGATTTTGTCGACATTGCCATCGGTTCTTGCAGTTTGAAGGCCTTCCGCTGCGTGGCTCATCTCCCATCGACTCTTTTCTTTCTGAAAATGCCTTATACCATGGAAAAACCTGGGCTTTTGACAAAACACTGTCTTGGTAGGCCTACTGAAGTTTTGCAAAAGTTTTTATTGTCCTTCACCCACGGGAGCAAAACCTAATAGCACACCGTTGCTCGAAATTAATGTCTTTCATTTGTAGAACGCACTACGAAAACCTGGTTCACGGAAAAAATGACAACGGGCAACCAAATGACCTGATCGAGTTCAAACTTGCACTTAACTATAATCATAAAAATAAATTACCTCACAATAAGTTAGATATTTCTTCGCTCCACGTAGAATACATCTGTCACTCTTTAATGCCAATATTTCAAAGCCAATCCCAACTCGGCATATCAAAGTTAGTTACACGAAACGAATTCCATTGATTGCAGATAAATATTAGGATAGCTATCAATTGCTCATGCTTCGTTGACCGACTAAAACGCTATTTAATCGAATCATTTCAGTCGCTGACTATTTCCGGACCATTTCATTAGCTTTGATTTGCAAAATACACACCGCCAAAGCGGCCCAAAACAGCCAACAGAAAGTCGTTGCTTATAGCGATCTAATTGAGTACGGGTTATCGTTATAGCAACAATAACATTCGCGAATTTCCGAGATCGTAGATAGAGGCGAGAGGAACAAATAACTCGGATAATACTGGGAAAAACTGGGAGGCGTTACGATATCCGTGATCATATTGCCAGACGTTCCTCTTCGAGAAACTCTGATGATAATCCAAGGTGGCCGCGGCTTGATATAAAACGCCTAAACTAATTTTAAAATTATATTTTTCAAGTTTAGAGGGGACCATTAATTTTCGATATTTTAAATATTTACAGTAGCGAGTGTGTGTGTGGTATATATAAACTTCAACTTTATTATAGGCGGCTCAAATTGACTTATAAAAGTCGTAGAGTTCGCTTGTTTAATACATTCATCCGATACGGTGCTTTAATAACAGCTAGAATTACTGACGGTTATACTGAGCTGAATTAACGGTTAAAACTGTATAAACCTTAAGTCTAATGTTTAATAATAATAATAATAATAATAATAAATTACTTCAGTTCACATACACAAATTGAGAATTAATTGTAATAAATAAAAAATAACATTAAAATACTTCAATTTCTGAAACTGAAACTCATAGGGTGGTAGTTAAAGTTAGTGGGTACCACTGATCCTCCTCCACCACCTTAAATAAAAAGAAAAGTTCGCTTGGTTACATTTTTATAATTAACTTAACCTAACACATGCGATATGTCATATATTGCAATGTGTCAAAAGTGACATCGTGTCAACGTCAAAATGTGACATAACTGCACCATATGATTTTAAAATTCTTTATAAATAGACGTTTTCGATTGCACACAATTGGTTAACCAATTGTACCAAACGGTCACACAGCGGCTTAGATAGTGTCAAGTGTTGTAATTGCTGTTATAGGTTACAGTATATACTTTTTTCCTTCTTCCACAAATGAAGCGAAAAGAAATATTTACATCTTGCATTATGCTGTTGGACGATATTCAATGTCCAAACTCTGGTTCAAATTGCTTCAACCAGGTTGTAACGGTGTCGTCAGAAAATAGTGATGGGTAAATCTGCCTTGTTTGCGTAGCAGCTACAAACTGCTACTGGTACGTTTGTGTAGCAGTTTAAAAAAGCTGCTACGTGGAGCAGTTTTCTTTAGATTGTTAGGTTTCTATAACTTTGCATTATAGTATGTTACTGGCAGCTGTACTCTCAATATCTACATATCTAAGTATGTATATTTCGTTCCGATTCTACTGGAACCAATAACGGTCGCCGAAATATGCGGATACTTTTTTATGTAAACGTTGGCTTGTTTAATCTTAAAGTTCTGCACAGAATGCTTTGAAATTTTGACACAGATTGCACTCGAATACGCCCGTATACATACATATATGTAGATGTCACTTCTCACACGTAAAACATGTATAATTATGTTTTATTACCATTGCTTTTTATTTATTGTTTTTTTTTTGTTTTATTATAGTCATTACTTTCTCCCTATTGCTTTTCTTTTATAAATATTTATAGCCACTACTTTGTTTATTGTTTTTTTATATATGTAATATTATTACATGCTAGAATTTCTCATATCTCGTTCAATTTGGTAAAACTAATAAATAAATGTAATAATACAAAAATTACTGCATTCAGAAAAGAAGTATGATTTATACGATTAAAAAAAGCACTTAAAATCCATTTTAAAATAGCACAGTAATATTTTTTTAATCACATGAATATTATGATTTTATTGCAAATTCACCCAAGCTTCAACTAGAAAGAAAATGCTCCAAATTAATAAAATGTATGCGTGTGCTTTTGATACGTATACATAGGAGCCGCTCACTGGTAATGGATTATCTGTATCTAATACCCAATCACAGACCCAATGCAAAGAAAAAGTTTTTGAAGCAAGATCTCTATAGCGTTTTACTGTACACTGCTATAAATCTACATTCCATGGTTCGCAACGTGATAAAACATTGTGTACTCGATGAATGTCTATTTGTCTACTACGTCAGAAAAATTTCCAAAAAAAAGTTCCAAAATTTCTTTTGGAATTCCGTAGCTGCTACAAACTGCTATCGGTGGATAGCAGCTACAAAATAGCAGCTTCGTTCGTAGCAACCCATCACTATCAGAAAAAATACATTCTGAAATTGTTGGTTGTAACCGAATGAACCGGGTATCATCCGGTTATAACCAACGAATGGTAGAATCGAAAACGTCTAATGTTAGTACGATTCGATGTTACATCATATAGATGCAGCTAGGCAACTCTTGAAAAATAATGCAGTTCTTTTTTTACTTTCGTTAAGCTGTTGATCTTTTATCCTTTTTCCTAAGCGTTGACATTCATTGCAGATCTACATCTATTAGCGGTCTGCCAAATCTTAAGCAGAAATTCTCGCTGAAATAATTAAGATAGTACTAGTATTTTACCGCATCTCCAAGTCCAGAATACTTCTTAATAAATAAACAATTGTTTTTACTTCAAGGTTGGAAGGCAAATAACCACCGGTTATAGTCAACAAACCGCAGGAACACAATATACCGTAGTCGCAATGCATTAATTATAGTACTGAGGTTTTATACTACGCATAAGGTGACCTGGCTATAGGCACCGATGCCAATTCTCAAACGAAGCGATATTGGACGTTAGGTGGTGGGAGAACACACATGCATGATGCATGAGATTTGCATTCTGCTGCAACCATTTGTCGGATGCGCATCGCTTGATTCTCCGCGCGTACATATTAGTAGCACATATCTTCCAATATGTTTGTTTATAGTACTGATGAGAAAATACAAATTATAAAGTGGTATTAGGCCGGCAGTAGTTTAAAAGAAATCATTGGGCGATTTGCTTTTGCGTTCGAAAATCGTGCTATTCCCACTGAACTAATTATTAAATATTATTCGTAAGTTTGAAAAGTGTGGGTGCCTGACGAATTGTAGATAATGTTTACATTTGAAAGACGAGAGGCGTTGTATTATCAAAACGCGACAAAATAAAGAAATAGCAATCTGTGCAGTAGCTGAAAACAAAGTATCTACTGCAAAACATATTTCTGAAGAAACTGGTGTCAAACAGCGAACAGTACAGCATATTTTAAAAAGAAATGAATACAAGTGGCGAAAATTTCGTGATTGTCAGAAAATATTTCCTCAAGATATGTGCAATACGTTGGATTTCTGCGACATTGTGATGAATAACATTGGAGAAAATGAATTGTTTCCAGAGAATATTTTGTTTACAGATGAAACATCGTTGTCTTTGCACGGACATCACAATGCGCAGCTAACTGGCTATTGGTCTGTGGAAAATCGACACCTTAATGCACGTATACATACGCAGTACCCTAAAAAATTAAACGCATGAGCCGGCATTTTGAACAATTCAATTGTTAGTCCTTTTTTTATTGATGGCAATCTTAATGCCGATAAATATTTAAACTATAATGACATTATACCCACTGTTCGCTCGTATGACATTGATTTCGAGGAAATCTGGTTTCACCAAGATGGCTGCCCTGCTCATAATGCGAGAAATGTGAAGGTGTTTTTGAAGAACACCTTCGACAATCGCATTATAAGTAAGGGCTGCACAATCAGCCAGATTTATCGTCCAATGATTTCTTTTTATGGGGATATATTAAACAGAAACTATACGATATTCCTCATCAGGGTCTACGTGATTCAAATGAATTCCGTGCTAAAATAGTAAGCGCCTTCGAAAGAGTAACACCTGATATTCTCAGCAATGACCGCCGAGAATTTTATTATAGGTTGGCATATTGTCAAGAAATAGGAGGCGGATTATTTGAACATTTAATTTGGAATTTATATTTAGTCTCAGTTTAATTATTCTTTTCACATTTACATTAATTTACATTTCATAGAATTTGCATTTCTTTTTTAGAATGGGTATTGTTTTTTCTTATTGTTATTTTTTTATTTGTACGCGGGGAATACAAGTTTTGGTGTACATCCTGACATGTCGGACACAGAACATAATACATGTCTTTTAATGTAATTCGTAAATTTAGCGACGTATGGATTGTACAGGTACGACGTGCACTTCGACAGTGTTGATTCAACATTCCCCACTACAAACCAAACAGTCTGTCTCTCGTATATTCACACATACCCAGAGTATGGTTATAGGCATTTGGCAATCGCCAAATTATTTTATAGCGGCGCGTTCTTTCCAACTCCGTGCTTTCCCATACTATAGTTAATTTTCTGCAAGTATGGTATACCTAATCCTTGACTTGTATTATTTTTCAACCCTATCAAAACATACACATAGAAGCGTAGGCTTAAACAGCAGCTGGAATAGCAATTCCAGCTACTAATAAAGCTTGATTTTTAGAACATTTTTGCTATCTCAGTTAAAATTCGCCATTTTTAGACTTATTCTGTTATTCCGCTCACAGGTTCAATTTAATAACTAGGTAGTTTGCGAGGGAAACATGACGTGGAATGCATTTTAATTTGACTGAACGCATTTTTTTTGCTTTCCTACAACCAATTTTTTTATGTGACGATATTAACTTTCTCTACGACTCACGGGTATAGCGAAACGAAACTACGCGACCGGAACAACACAGCTATGCTACGCCACTGCACGCTGCAAATTTTTAATTGAAAAAAAAATGTATTTTTTATTATTCCGTTACGTTAAACGAGTTTTTCCTTCGACGATATAAATTTTAATGGATCTTTTAGCGCGTTCCCTCTGCCTCTGTGATCTCGAATTCAAAGCGTTTCGCGATTCGTGTGCAGACATTACATTAAAGGCTCGGAATTGTGAAAGGCGGTAATGATTCTAACGCCGTCGCGTTGTGAATATGAATTTTGTATTTCGTAGATTGAGATAAATACGTGACGTGAATGTTGGTTTTGTACTGTTTTCTTGTTAAGATTTTTATTTGAAATCAAAAATTCAAATATGCTACAATTGACCAAATACGACATTAATATTTAAAATGGAAAAAATGCTTTTATAATTTTATATAGTTGCTTAAATTTAAGAAATACAACAATTCTCTTCCTAATGTATACACGAAATTAATTTGACGTGCGTAATTAAGAGAGAAAGTTCTATGTCTAGAGCTGCTTTTTACCATAGCGCATCATAATCTCTCAAAGTCCAAAAGACATCGCTAATTAGAAAAGATATTCTTGTAATGTTGCAAACAACTTCAAAAAAATAGACTGGAATACTCTTGCAACGCAAATTAAAGGGAATTAATAATGAATTCCTTTTCAAGAATGTTTCTTGAGTATTTATTTTTTATACATATTTGCAATACGCATACACAAATATTGAAGAGAAGAAATTTTTATTAAATTTCAATTTAAATAAAGTATTCACCCCAAACTGAAATTGTATTAATGTAATATATGGAGTTGCTCACTATAGACTGTCTCAACCTCTGAATGCAGTTCACAGCTTATGGGAATTCGATACATGGTTGCCAAATCGTCGAATCAGATGTACATTATTACTTCCGGTTCTATTATTTGGGTTTATGACAGTTAAAATGCACATGTGAAAGTTTGTGACATTAGATACGAAAAGGGAGCTATAAAAATCGTCATGTTTGGCAAATGCAGCATATGCGGAGCTTGAAGCACTTATAATTGTTATTTCGGACATTTTTTCGAACGGAATTTGTGGAAAATATAAAAAAAACATATAATTTTTATTTAAGAATCAGCGAAAAAGCCCACAATTTTATTTATTATTACTCGACATTAACGTAATTTACATTTCGAACATTTATTTAAGAATTTATATATTATATATTATATTATATATTATATATATTATTATAAAATTTCTAAAATTTATAGAAAAAAATATAATTCTTTAACAAATAATAGTTTCCATTTTTGTAACAAAAATAGCTGGAATCATACAAATACCCATATAATACAATAATACTTAAGAAAGGAATAGCAATTACATGTCAATTTTTTAGTCAGTCGATGAATCAGTTTGATGTTTAGATGATGACGAGTCTGTTACACGAATAATAAATTTTTCAATGTCATATCCACATTTCCTTTTCAACATTTTTTACATGTTTGGTGTAGTTTTTTTATAGTTTTATCAACTGTGCTATACGCTCTTCGAATTAATTCCTCCATATCTTTTACCTTAAATGTGGTATTATTCGCTTTTATACAGTTTTTAACTTGTGCCCATGCCATTTCAATGGGATTTGACACGCTGTGGTAAGGTGGTAATCGAAGAACTTCATGAACTTTTTCCTTTGCAAATTCGTCAGTCCTGGTTTTATTGCGGTTTAATTTGTGACAGCCCTTTTTAGTATATCGTTCAGTGGTTGGTATTTTTGCTAATTTTCTGCAGTATTAAGAAGAATTATCAAGAACAATCAGTGACTTCTGCGGTATATCCTGTATAATAAGAACCATACGCTTTATGTCGAATAGGTGCTTGCATGTTCTCATCATATGCTTGTAGTTGGTCATTTACTTGTATGCGTTTCATTTTTTTTTGGACTTGACAATGAACCAGTTCGTGTGTCGGATTCCCGATAAATGTCGACCACTATATTCTCAAGCTTCGCTCATGGATTCGGAGCTATTTGCCGCGAATACGTATCATGCGCCCTCAGCTTTCCGTATGAATGATATCGTGATCTACACCATTTGCAGAGACTTAAAACTGATCATCTATAGACCATTATTGTATGACTGGGTTTCGAAACGGAAATTGCGATCTAACGAATATAAATCCGATACAATTTGTGGTCGCGTTGTCGTTAACATGTTTTTTACATCTTGAGCGAAGGAGGTCTGTTATCTGAGCCTAAGAGATAGGTTCAAGTGATATCATCTGGTCCTGGTTTATGGGCAAAATCCGCTAGACACAAGGACAAAATTGCTTTCATATAAAAGTATACCAAAGCTAATTATTATCTATATATTGCTTCACTTGGTCGACAGTCGCCAAAAATTAGGAGACCAAAATAAAATCCCTTGAGGATCGTATGTTGAGGATGATTACTGCATTTACGACTAGTTTTGTGAAGGAAACGTGAGATAGAATAAACCCTCTTGACAACTCATCTCTAGTAAAAATGGTAGAAGATCCCCAAGATGGTTTCTTCGATTGAAAATCAAAAGAATTCATGATATGGTCGCGGTTAACCCTGTTGAGATACAGTTATCTCAATCATGACGAAATTTACCCCATCGTCCTGGTGACGATAATTCTACGGACTGATAATATGACAAATTACTTCCGAAAGCACACATCAAGACGGTTGCTTGAAAGCGCGCCATCTATTATAAGGCTGTCTGAATATTCCTGAACATTTGTTTTCTCAGTATATCTCATCATCTTTATAAAGGCTAAAGGCTAGGAGGATATTTTTGTCTTTATTCGGAATATATAAAACTGTAGTAGTATTTTTATAGCAAACAAACATACTCTTTTCAATATATAAAATTGTCAATTATCAACAATCGTTAATGAATTTAGTGTTTGGAAACATTAGGAGAATCGAAAAAGAACAATCCAGAAATTATTTCTTGATTTTCGGCGTAAAAATTCTATAAACACAGCCGTCGCTATTCGCTATTCTCATCTAATCTAAAGTTTTTATTGTCTACAATTCCCATTGTTAATTGTACCGCACCCGATACATAAATCCAATGAAAAGAATCTGTCTTCAAATTAGAATTGTCTGCAGTCTTTGTTGCTTGGCTATAAAACACAACCAAGGACATCTGCATTTTATTAAAGTTCAGGGATATAATCAATTCCCCTGTTCTGTAAAATAAATAGCTTTTCAATTTTCCTTCCTAAAATATTGTTTGTTTTTTGGCATATGTTTTTTTCCTATAGCCTCTTACTTGATTTATTTTTCGTTTGGGTAAATAAATAAATAAATAAATAAAAGGCATTTTGAGATTATCGCGACGAATTAAAAGCAAAGTTTGGCTGGTGTTAATATTACTGCGACTAGTTGGGCGAAACTATTCGGGTTTTTCTTTTTTATGACATGAGATTTACGAATAGATTTAGCGGCAATTTGCAATCTCTTTCACATTTTCAGTACATTTTAGTGAATTGGAAAAGTTCTTGAACGTTTGAGAATGAGTAAATACCAATTTTCTACTAGTGCCTAATTCTGACTGACTACCATCCCATATTTACATTATTTATTATTTCTTTCCTTTCCATATACTAACTGAACTATGATCGTGCCCAACAGGTAGATTAAGTATATTTCACCTCATACCGAAATTTCTATATCCGCTTCCATCCATTCACGGTTTGCTCGTCCCTTTCAATTTTCGTATTAGATAATCCGAGTCGCTCTTCCTGTTTTTCCATTCGCCCCATTCGCCTCGAATCGGGAGACATGAAGTCACCTTGATTCGAGCAAATCCCTTTCGCAACGCTACGAATGCCTTTAAATCTATCTTTCCGTAATTTTCAATCTTTTCTCCACTCCGGCTAGTCGCCCCATTGTTGCCATGCCGGCGAGTCTAACCGAGAACGCTTCCATACAACGGCATTATGTACTAATAGAATACAGACAGGTACTTTGTTGGTGCGAGCTAGCGGAACATCGAGCAGCATCGTGGCCGGAAAAGGTACGGAATAGAAATAAGGATGATGATATCGGAACACCAAAGCGAGTAGCAAATCGCTATTGTGTCAATGGTAAACGTGAGAACGGGAAAGATAGATTATGGCCGACGTTATGTTACATTGTAATATATACAAGCGCGCAGATAACTGTCACAATATGACTAATGTTTTCAGACTTTCTACTTGGCAATTTATGCGCACAATCGTAACCGGTACATATGTAAGTATATCTATCGATGATGTATCTGAAACGCGTAAGCTTATAAACCGATTTCCACAGTTACCTAATTCTAGCTGATACCAAGTGAGGCATTTGAAACCGTTTCAATTTTCCAGGACTCAACCGCATGCTAGTTTGGGAAGTGATATAGAGAAATATAGAAATACAAATATTACTAATCTGTAATAAATGTATGAAAAGCAAACCCATAGTGGGGTTAATGCGTAAACATGGTACTTAGGATGACAATAAATCGCTGTGTTAAATTAAATAGGTAGCGGTTACTTCCATGGGCGGATCTGGTTGTGAAAAATTATGAGAATTGTGGAATTTGAGCAGAAATTGGCATAACGTCTTTGGCCACAAAATTAGTGGTGGTCGATGGGCAAAGGCAAATTTGATGGTTTCAAAATGATGTTACAGTAGATTTGGGCATTAGTGATGGACGCATAAACTCGAATTTTGTACATTCACCTCAAAAGAATCTGGAAAAACAAGTCGAAATACTTATTAAGAAGGGGCTCACAAAGAGAAACACCATTCAGTTCAGACTCAAAAATACCATAATGCCACCGGTAAAGTTTATTGTATGTATATCTTGACCCAAAGATCAGGAACAGGAATAATTTTGGAGGGCACCTGAAGAGAGCGGTAAGAACGAGTGAAGAGAAATTGAAATTGCCATGCTTGCAAAATCGATGTCTAGCATCGGAAGATCTGGATCTAGAAGATAGGATACTGGTTGTCTCTTTAAGCCTGTTCTGCTATACTCAGCACCAATATAGTTTGAAACCTCCAAGTTTAACAGCTGTAGAGATCTGATGGAGAAAGCTCACGAAATTGTGCAGTAACTGAAGCAGTGCATGCGGATATAAGACAACGTCAATCAAATCCAACTAAATCCCATATCAGATGTGACACCAATATTTAGCTCTTATATCAAAGGCATCGCAATAAGTTTCCAACGCCAAAGAAAGCTACCCTTAAGAGAGATTTTAAAAGATCGACAAGGGAAGTAACGTAAATCAATGAATCAAAACATTTACCCTGAACGTCCAGAAATTGCTGGAAAATGCAAACATCGGCAGATAAACAACTACATGATTGATGCATTGGGGATGCATGGAGCAATCGACATTTACTTGAAAGAGCTCGACTGAAGAGCGAAATCGGCAAATTTTACAGCTCCCAGAAAGAAGAGATGGCTGGAGTATCCATTGCGTAAGATCGGAAGGTGCACTATCTGTATGAATTTGAAAATTCGATTAACACCATCTCGCCTAGAAACATGATACATGAATAAAAAGGAATGGGGCATTGTTACAAGGTTAGAAAAAAAGAAAGATGCATCATAAACGAATGGAGAGAACCAAGTGAAGCTTGAACGTCTGTTTCTCAAAATATGAGATGCGGAAGAAATGAGAAAAATTGGTTGTTTTCTAAGGTGAGGAAAATGCCGGTTCAGATGCGCTTATGCGAAAATGCGGTTCAGATGGACATGGTCGATTCTAGTTCTATAAAGAAACACAATTATAAAGAGATACGAAAGAAAGTAAACATAATAAAGTTATAAGAATAGGACGCTAATAAGACCACGTTAATTACTTAGGACTGGATCTCAACTCTCGAATAACCTGGAAAAAATACATTCATTAAGCGAAAACATCTAGGACTCAAAGCAAACTCTATTGGTTAAAATTATCCCTAAACAGTAAGTTCTTGAGAAAGATCGAAAGTACCAATTAACAATTAACCGATAAAACGTCATTAAAAGCTCATGATCTCTTGGAATCACCAAACCATACCAAAAGTTCTTGGTCTGCAAAGCAATTCTGAAACCTATTTCGAACTAAGGCATCCAACTTTGAGTCCGCAGCAAGATCCAACATAGAAGTACTAGAAATGTTCGAGCCAAAAGTATTTCGGATTATAACCAATGCCCCTTGATATGTGCTCAACCAATTCGTGGGATTCCACGATCTACAAATTATAACGCTTACGAAAGATATATATATAAGCAACAAAATTACGAAAGGTGGATAAGAGTACATCACAATAGGTTGGGGAAGTTACTGATGAAACATTAGGCGATGACTTCAGAGTTTCAAAATCACTTCCATATGACCGTGGATTATGAAAATGAAAAAAAGAACTGTCCCAAGAAAATTTTTATATTTTAAACTATAACCATATTTTCTTATAAATTGAACATTGGATCAGTAAACGTATTTTACTGAGATATCTGAAAATGTGGCTACAATAAAGTATTGCTGCCCTTTCCCCTATTTTCACACGTTCTCGAAATGATGCACATGCATAACTCACCGTGCCAACGAATGTCGTCCCACAACTCCACTGAAAATAGAAGAGAACGAAAGCGTACAGAGATAAAACAATTCCGGAGAGCGGAGACAAATGCATTAGCACCATTGCATGCATGTATCCCCTAAACCGTCTGTCCGGACACCGTTCTCTCTCTACAATAACACGCGCTTCTTGTTTAACTGTCGTCCGTTTTCGCAACGGCACTAATCTAAACGAGACTATCTGGCGAATACGTTCATAATGGCTTTACCGTACGGATTATTTGGAGTTAATTTTTGCCGAATATCCTACGATCCCAAGCTACGGTATACCCTATTATGCTAACTGGGGTATTATTAAATTACGTAAATAGGGTTCCTAAATGTATTTAGACTATGAGGCACGGGTATTCTATACGGGAAAATGTTACGTTGTGCAGACAAGACCCCGAAGAGATCGGAATAAATGATTAAATGAGACGGACTCGCGTTCTGAATGAGTATAAGGGTACATAACTCGGTTTTCTAATGTCAATTTAGAGTCATAGATTTTCACGAGCAGGGATTACAGTATTTGACATAATACTTTAGGCACGTTGGTATTTTCTTTGATATTACCTTAGTAAAACCGTGTTACATTAATAGAGAATCCAAAAGGAATGAGCTCTGGGAAGCCTGACACGACAAAATTGGATTGGGTTAGGGCCAGCGGTGGCTCGTGAGCATTTATAACGGGTGGATAGCAGTAGACACAAACACTGAACATTTAATATTATTTTATCATTCCTCTTGCCATCTATTGATAGTGTTTAGGTAAATCTAGATCTCAACAAGAGGTCAAAGCGATTTACCCTATCTAATGCGATCTTCTGTATTTGGCTAGCTGATAGATGACCTGGGCGCACTTTGAGGTTTTGACTACTCCTCTCTTTATTGTGCCTAAGGCCCCCACTACTACAGGCACTCTATTCTCTTTTACAGTTCCACATCCTACTGATCTCATTTTCTAGATCTTTGTATTTCCTGATTTTGTCAGTTTCTTTTACCATCATATTTGAGTAATTCGGTGGTTCATAATATTTATCTGATATTGGTATGTTTAGATGCTTGCACATAGTCCAGTAAACATAGCTGGCTACTTTAATGTGTCTGTGGGTGTATTCAGACGGTGCAAACGTGGTACAACCTGCGACGATATGGCTTATATGCTCTTCTGCTCTGTTGCATAATCTACATGTACTCTCCACTGGCTGCCTCAAGATCTTTTTTGTGATATGGGGTGTTGAGTGCTTGATCCTGTGCTGCTATGGCAGTTCCCTATCAACAAGTGGTTTCTCCAGGTCCCAGAAGAACTACCCAAGCAGTAGTTTTATCCTCAGCTATTTAATTTTTTGTTTCTCAATGTTTTCTTTTAATGGCCGCTTGATTTATTTACATGATATGTCGTAATTTTCATTTTATTTGTTTGTTTGGGAGTGCCTACCATGCCACCTCCGACGAGCCACCAATGGTTAAGGCGCGAAGCGATACTTTCGAGTTAAGTTTAATACCACAATAGCTGGCATGCAACAGAAAAGAACCTGATGGATCACTTCAATATTTCACAATCAATTGTCTGGAGGTGAAGGTAATATACCTTGTTACCTGTTGCGAAACCCGAACTGAATTTTTTATAAATTTCCGTTCGATACAAAGGGAAACGTAGTGCTGGACTTCCTTGACGACGCGAAATTCTAGGATCGAGACGGATGCTGACTTTTTTTACGGGGAATCGATGAAAATATCGGTCCTAGATTTTGCGACGTTGTAGTAATTCCCGAAAAGCGACGTTAATTTCCTTTTATATAGGTTTTTCTTTATATAGAGGCCGATGCTAAATACCAATTAATCCCGTGACGACTCGGTGATAAAACGTGTTTTATGAAATCGCTTGCTCTAATTGTTCTCTGCTTTTAAATTGGAAGAGTAATGGGGGCGCCAGTTTGAAGAATTGGTGGGTTTGGACCCGTAAAAATTTGGAAGAACGAAATAAAGGGCAACAATCTAAGATGCAAGAGCAAAAGAGAGATTTGGTCAGAATAGAATTTTTCAATTTTGACAATACAGTGTTTTACTGCTATTCCAACAACTAGATGCTCTAAGCTAAAGATGAAGTGTACCGAGGCCATAACTCTAAAAAGAAATAACTTTAAAAAACTATTTGTATGGAGCATGGTTAGGTGTGAGAACTTTCAGACTAAAGTCTGTGCAGTAATTTCATTTCTAGATTGACAAGATAGAAGTTGTATATTCAAGGATGTATCAGAAGGCACTACTATAACTTCTATGATGCTCATTTTCGCCTGGCATTATTTTTTAACTTTAATTTAGCTCATTCAACAAACTCAATAGCGTAAAGAAAGACAAACACATTCTAGCTAGATCATTAGAAGGATTCCAGATGAATAATCGTGTCAAAATTAATAATCAAACAAATTTAAGATTTCATAAAAATGTAACAACTGCACATGTTTTTTTTTCTCGCTTTCATCATATTATATATGATTTTAGGATTGTCATATAACTCCACCAGAGAAACTAAATATTCATCCTTACAAGATAACCGTTACGCAGCAGTTATTAAGCTTTGACCATGAGCGAAAAATACAATATTGTCGTTGGTTCAATCAAACATTAAATAATGATATTTTAATGTAACAATCACGTCAGATGGTGTTTCCATTTGTTAGGCTATATAATTAAAACACAGAACATGTACAACAGAAAATCCAGATAATTTTGTAGAAGCCAACTTGCATCCTATTAAAATTGGAGTTTGGGTTATAACGCTAATATAATTGGCCCAGTAGTTTCTAATAACACCATCAATGCAGAAGCATAACAAATTACATGAAGATGATTTACAGAAGGAGTACTTTCAACAAAATGGTCACCATCTCATGTCGCTAATGACACATTGGATTATCTTCATCAATTTTTAGAATTCTTTCCCTACAGTTACTTAAAAACGAAGATTTTTTAAAGATAGTCTTCACACCCTAGACAAATTAAAAGCAGCCATATTGGAAGAAATAAACAATATCGACCAACCAATCTCGAACGAATATTTGATAATGTCAAAAAAAGTGTTTAGTATCCAATGGTGGATATTTTGAACACATATTATACGCATATTTAACAATAGAGGTGATTTTCTGTTAATATTTATTCTCATATATTATATTGCTTGAGACGCCATTGCAATACGAGAGAGAAAGAAAAATTTGATGTATTCTCAGAAATTCAAACATACGAATTTTGGAACTTGATTTACTGAATAATTATTTTTGAGTAATTCCTAAAAAAAGTGTTACACTTGAATAACACTACCTTCCGGCCTATAATCTAAGTCTATATATACTATTCGGTCGTTCCGGCACACTAAACGTGCCCAGTGAACCGTAACGATCCGCTTAATAATAAGACTATCTAGATAGGTTAGATAGGTTAGAAATCGACATATACCGTAAGAAAACCAATGTAAACCGATTTATAACAGCGGATTCAAATCATTGCTTTCAGCACAAAGTAGCTAGCTTTAATTT
>JARFOC010000598.1:688837-716393 GCA_031763485.1 Osmoderma eremita
CCACGTATTCCCGAAACACGTGTCGTCCCGAATTAATTAATACTTTGTGCGGGAGGAGTAATCCGAACAGTGTGTATATTGTGCTGCCCCACAGTCCTTGCAATCTTCACTTTATATAACTAATATGTTGATGCAAACTTGCAAGTATTTCAAATAATGTACTTTTATGTAGCAATCATGCATAGTAAAATACACTCATATGTAACTATCAAAAATTACTAATGGGAAGCATCTTAACAAGAGGTCTCATTACATTGGAGTTCCTTTAGAATTAAAGTTAAAATAATTTAGCGTTAGTAGCAGGTATAAATACAAATGCATTGAAACTACCTAAGTACAAACCTAGAAGTTCTAAGCTTACAATGAAGATATTTTTAAAGCACCACTAGTTTAGTGGTGAATGTAGTACTGTTGATGGAAGGTAATTGTTTCCCTTAGTTACTCTAGTAATTCTTGATATATTTTACGTTATCCAT
Organism: Osmoderma eremita; assembly: GCA_031763485.1. Taxonomy (NCBI): domain Eukaryota; kingdom Metazoa; phylum Arthropoda; class Insecta; order Coleoptera; family Scarabaeidae; genus Osmoderma; species Osmoderma eremita. The sequence continues at coordinate 689,314 of JARFOC010000598.1, forward strand.
GAATCATCATTTTAGTAGTATTCATGACATAATTGAAACATGTGCGATAGTTATAAAGAATGAAATGATGTATACCGCACTACTGTCCGTCGATGAGAGATAATCATCAGATTTTTCGTCAGTATCGCGTTATCACAACGGTGTGTCGCTTAACAAAATAAAACTGTGGAGAGCGAAAACTCATTAAGTACACATGCATACATCCGACGCAATGAACCGATTGGAAACATTTGGTAAGGGTGAAGTTCGTATCATTGGCATCTTGTTATTGTACAGTGTGTATATAATAGATGATTGAAAGGTGTTTGAATTTAAGGCGCAAATTCTTATCTGGGAACGTTGGCGCTCCAAGAACATATGATGCATTCGAACCACTAGGGATCATTAGCTTCCTATTATTTTTGTTTTGATTTTCTATATGTTCTTGTATATTTCTAGAAGGGTTTCTCTTCTCGTCACTTTCTTACTGTCGCATATTTTTGATTGGTAAGCGAGAAAATAGTCACACAAACAGATAAAACTGTAATCAATATAGGTTCAACATAGCGATCAATATAGCGATGGTTTTCATGAAGCTGCACAACAAATTTATTAAAATAAATTAAATATATGTTCATTCCGGAATACGCAATGGTGGATGATTGTGGGATTATTCCAAAATTGCCACCGACAATTAAAGGAACAATTTCCCCTACATACAATTCACGTATTATTGTTTTGTAGAGGTTCATCGTATAATAGTTTTCGTAGAACGAGCAATGTTTCCAAAGTAAAATCTAAAGGTCCCCCTACTGTTCTTACTGAAGAAGTTGTTGCAGATATTCATCAAATAATGGATGCGAGTCCAAAAAATATCTTTACGATGTTTATCGGCTTAAATTCGGTTGGTGTCAGCTGGAAAACTTGCAAGAAAATTCTGCATCTATATGCATTCAAGATAACTGTGACTCACTAACTGCTACGTCCTACTTTTCCTCGCCGTATCCAGTATTGTGAATAATTTCATGAATTCTTATACATTAACGATGAGTTAGATGTCACTTTTTTAAGCGACGAAGCATGGCTTCTTCTATGCAAATTCACAAAACATTAGAATTTGATCTCCTATTTTTTTCGTCAAAACCATTGGTGCGAATGTTCATCAAAAATTGATCTCAAATTCTTTTATTGAATAAACACACTGTTCGGAGTACTCCTCCCGCACAAAGTATTAATTAATTCCGGACGACACGTGTTTCGGGAATACCTGGATTCAGATTATCAAGTCGAATAACGAATTCGGTTTAGTAGTTCTTATTTAATAAAGGAACTGGAAGAGAATAAAATTACTTTGGTGTCATAATCGCAACACTTACAACTTTGCGAAAAAGCTTCCTTAATAACCTAAGTATGCATCTACTTACATTAAATATACAGATAAACAAAATTATTCCAAAGGAAGTAAGTAACACTTACATTTATATCTTAGATAAATCTCACCAAGGTATTTGAAAGAGAACGAATATAGAGTTGAGGTAAAGCGATCATGATAAGTATACATATATAATACTTTTTTTCTTTAATTACAGAAAAGAAATTATACAAATGATTTAAACAATAATTTAGCATGTGCTTAGATATTATATATTTACTTAGGAGGTTTTCTTAGAACGAATTAGATAATCTAAACTATTATAGTGGGCTATGTATGTGTATTTTGTTCCATATATTATTACAAATGTTAAAAAAGTGAATTTCAAATTAATGTTTAAATTAAGAAAGGTATAATTATTTTTCCAATTATCGACACGCACATGCATTCTATACATACATATGTATACATATGTAGGTGAGAGATTTTTTATTATGTTGTTATAAATTTTACAAATTTCAAATTACGATTTTATAAACACTTCTCTTTTAAATGGCACACTACATCACGTTTCAATAAAGTTTTGTTCTTATTTCGTTCATATTTATAGTTCTGGCAATCTGTATAATTTTTTCACTCTATTTTGAATCATTGTTGGTTCAATATTAGCGTTAATTTGATGGAACTAGTTAATTAAAAATACTTATGTTTGCATCAGTTTTGTGGTTATTGGTTGATAATATAATATAGTACAGCTTCATATTGTGTTAATTTTCACAGACTTTAAGATCTTTAAGCATTTTATGAAGTATATTTGAGATTTCAACATTTAATCCATGAACGTTATTATAGAAAACAAATACTGTGATTGCAAAAAAATATCCAATATATGAAGTACGTATACATTGCATTTCTTCCAACACCTTTACAACAAAATGCTAAATATTAATTCAATTATTTGCCATGTATTTCTTTTTCAATAAAAACAACGAATCATGCTAATACTGTGCCAAGTACCCTAGCAGGATATATCCCCAACAGCTTAATCAGCGACTTATTCCCTATTTCTTTTTCAATTGACATAACATAAACTAAACATAATAAATATTGTCCTGTGTTTAGTTGTGAAAATAATTGTACAAATAATGATACATGATCAAGAAGGGTAGGTCTGTCGTCACAAATGTGTAACTTCTCTCATTGTCAGATAGTTTCCGAAGAGTTGGATGAAAGAAGGCAAGTAGTGTACACACGGACATTAGTAAGTAATTCATCACCATATAGTTTTAAGCAAATTACAAATGTATGGTTTCATATAAACATGATCCAATTGTTAAAATCTTAATCTGTCAATATAGTCCAGTATATGGCGTGGGGGTGTGGGACCTAATGAATTTATTGCTTGAAGTGAGATTGCACAAGGTTATAATCTCGGCTCATTAAGGTTAACTATTTTTCAGTGATATCTGTGACATAATTTAATCATTGTGTTTGTTATATGCTGATGGCGTGTTAAAGTTTTCCGTGTAATAAATTATGACAATGATTGTATGCTTTTCCAACATGATTTTGTCAACTTGTCAGCAGGGTGTAAAATAGTTTAATGTAGCTGGCATATATAAAGTTGTTACTTAATCTATTAAGACATCAAATTAACATCGACTACAAGTATGAAATAAATGATATTACACATGATAAATTTTTGTAAAACTAAGAATTTAGACGTAATGTTTGATATGATGCTATCTTTTTATGATTACCGAGATATATTCCGAGTGCACGTGTTCGTACTGCATAGGGAGCGCGCTGTGGTGGACAACAAATGTATTTGTCGGATGTGTCTATGGATTAGATAAAGATGAAGCAAGCCATAGATTCGCCATTATCCGCAAAGTGGAGTAATGCGTATTCTGTTCTAATAAACTGAAATATGTAGCCGTTTCTTTGCTCTTTACTGAGCTTATCCGCAACTGGAAAGAATTCACTCTGTATAAACAGTGTTGTAAATTGTTGAGATTATTACTCGAATGACTAAAGACTTTAGAAACGATTATTTCTCGTTATAACTCTTATATTAAGATTACATTGGAGTATTGCTCTGTGGTATGATTGCCTACATATATTAATTATTTTTTAGAATCAATACAGAAACGATTTTTAAAATAATCCTTATTTTCAAAAAAATATAGGTATGGATCGTCTCAACCTCCGTATGCAGTATGGGATATAATAGCAACTTTTATTTCTTACTATCCTTAGCTGCTGTCATTAGCGTTATCTTCACTTCCGATTGCTATGTTTCAAATTATTTACATATATCGGCGTCGGCAAAGTACCTATCTATCTGTCTATTAGCGTCAACTGCTGTCAATCATTATCCTCGTAGTTTTAAAATATGTTAAATTCCACGTTAATTTATTTATATATAGTTGTACAAATCGTTCTTTTCAGAACGTTTCCATTTCTTTCGAGCGTGCACAGGGTATATGGATATTTTTCTTGATTTTTAGAAATTTTATAACATTACAGTTTTCACTGCAATAATGGAGCCTGTAGGGCGAAAAAGCCGTAAGGGAGAAAAAATTAGCCTGAAGGAAAAGTGTACGATTGCAAATGTTTTAAATTACTTTAATAAATCTATGAATGTGACTGCTGCCGTTCAAGAAGCAAGTAAAGCTTTGGGTTGCTCAGAGCGTACAATATATAATACAAAACAGGAGCAACAAACTGGTTCATTATCAAGTCCAAAAAACCCCAAGAAAAGGAAAGGCATACAACTAAATGATGGATTACAAACATATGATGAAAACACGCAAGCACCGATTCGACGTAAAGTGCATAGTTTTTTTTTTATACAGAATATGCCACCTACATTAAATGCAATTCATGCTGCTGTCAATGCTAATGATGATCTCCCTAACTTCAGTCGAACAACTTTACAAAGATTGTTACACGATATGGGTTTCGAATTTAAAAAGTAGGACGTAAAAGTATACTCATCGAACGAGACAACATTATTCGGTGGAGGCACAAATACTAACGAGAGTTCAAGATATTTAGAGGAAGGTACAATTTAGTTCTTGCTATTTGACATTTCTGTAACTCTAATTATTTCAGGTCGAACTATAATATATACTGATGAAACATCGGTGAATACAGGGCATGCAGTAAACTTGAACAGATACAAAATAGCCGACAAGCTTTTATCCAAGGATCCCCGACTGCGTTAGTTCATGCTGGTGGTGATAACGGATTTGTTCCTGGTGCTGAATATACATTTCTCTGCAAGAAAAACACTGCTGATGTTCATCATGAGATGGATTCAGACGCATACGAGGGGATTGGTTTATTAAGAAATTGTTTCCAAATATACCGCAGAAGTCAGTGATTGTTCTTAATAATACTTCCTATCACTACAGAAAATTAGAAAAAATTCAAACGGCAGCATGGAGAAAAAACAATATCATTGATTGGCTCCGCGAGAAACAATTACCAACCACTGACGATATGGTAAAAAGGGACTTGCTGTTTTGGGTGTCAAAATTAAACTGGAGTATGATAAGAGCAGGATTGACGAACTTGCAAAAGAAAAAGGTCATGAAGTTCTGGATTGCCACCTTACCACTGCGAGATAAATCCCATTGAAATGGTATGGGCACAAGTTAAAAACTGTATACATTTAAGGTAAAAGATATTGAGGAATTAATTCGAAGAGCATATAGCACTGTAACAGTTGATAATTGGCAAGATTACATCAAACGTGTAAAAAATATTGAGAAGGAAATGTGGAAGTGGATAATTTGCAAGATAACATTGAAGAATTTATTATTCATGTTACGGATTCGTCATTATAAGATGATCAAACTGGTTCATCGACTGACTAAAAGTTGAAACAAGACATATGTGTGTATAATTGCTACTCCTTTCTTAAATAGTATTGTATTATATGGGGATTTGTATGATTCCAGCTATTTTTGTTACAAAAGTGGCAATTATTGTTTGTTAAAGGGTTACATATTTTACTTTAAATTTAATAAATTGTATAATACTCCAATTCCTAAATAAATGTTCGAAATGTAAATTACATTAATGTTGAGTAATAACAAATAAAATTATGGGCTTTTTCACTGATTCTTAAACAAAAAAAAATGTTTTTTATATATTACTGTTTTCCTCAAAATATGCTTTTTAACTGTCAGAAACCCAAACACAACCGGGAGTAACAATGTACAGTTGATTCGACGATTTGGCAACGGTGTATGGAATTCTCATAAGCTCTGTACTGCATTCGGAGGTTGAGACGATCTATAGATACTATTCGGAATTTAATATATAGGATAATATTTTATTTGAATTTCATTTGTAATCATTAGTTAATGATAGAAAAGTACCAAACCAATCAATTATTTTCTTCTTTTTAATTGCTATATCTTAGATCTAATTTATCTAGTTGAATACAAATAGAATTTTATGTCAACTGCAATTATTTCTATTTGCCTTTCTATATGCATATACCCCCTGTAATTGGACTTGCCTACTGGCGTAATAAATGTATTATTCTTACATTAAATAGCGGGTAACTTGGAAAATGCTCAATGTTTGGAATTAAATGTAATATCCAATTAAATTGAATACATTGTTATGACGTATGTTGTATTACTTCTATTGGTAATTATTTCATTTAATTTAGTAATTAAGCCAAACGTGTTTGATTAAAAGTTAAAGTTATCTATAAGAATATACTTGATACATCTTATTTTCATTTTGTTAAAACAACATTATTTATTGACGTTTTCAAATAAATAAAAATAAAATCGGCTACCGCCCCATAGGGACAACAAATCAAAGTTATTGGTGGTCGATCACACGTATGCCCCAGTCACACGTTCCCTACTTTTCCCCTACTTAAAAAGGTATATTAGTAAGGCAGCGAAGGGCGCCGAATAAAAATGCATATTTCCGTGCATTTTCTTTTTCGCTACGAGAGTTAGGGGAAGAATTAAGGGCGCGATCGCGGCTACGAATAATTGCAACTTCGCGAATTGACGCGAGCGAACGTCCACGTAAAAAATCAATAAAACCAGTAAAAATTAGTAAGTGGACAATGGCGCAATGGCAAAAATTGGAGAGAGGGATATGCGCAAAAATAGGAGAAAAAAGAACTCGCCGTTAAAAACTACCGGCCGATGTGCGCAAAGCGAAAGCACCACAGCGGCCGAAGCACAGAGAGAAGAGAAGAAAAAAAGTCTATCCGTGATTGGTTACCAATAATTGCAAAATCAATACGCCTCAGCCCAACTATACTACGGCAAACGGTCGGGAAATATACAGTAGCACACACAGTGCAATATCTAATTGATCAAACTAAAGAGAGAGGGTGGGGAAAAGAAAGGTGGGGAGGGGACCCCCTTAATTAAGGATCATACTTGTGCATACTGATGCGCGGGGAAATAGATGCAAATGAATAGTAAATATGCGCATAAGGGTAAATAATCTTATGGTATCACTCGGGAAAGGATCCCAAATACAGAAATATGTAGCTGTTTCATATAACCCTATAATTCAAATGAGTTTATTTGTCGGAGTTCTTATGTATTGCAAATCCTTATCCAATTTGATGGATGTGGAAAAGTTATCATTAACACATATGTCAAAACAGTAGTTATTAACAAAATAAAATTTTAGTTTTCTGGACGAAAATAATGTAGTATTTTTCTCATGTCCATTTTAGTATAAATATGATTTAAAATTTGTAAACAATGAGCTTTAATTATTAAGGAAGAAATTGCCTTTTCCCCCGTATATTGTCAAGAATGTTTATAACATAATTTTAGTATTAATAAATCTAATGTCACCAAATAATAAAATTATCAAATTAAATCCTTACGTTTTGATCGTCATTCACAGAAAATCCTCGGAAACTGTTCACAGGATCAAGAAAATCGAAAGAAAATTAAAAGAAACACTGTGACATCAACAACGCAATATCTTTTCCGCAAGAGTACGAGTATAAATAAAAAAAGCGCACAATTGTCTTTCGTCAAGTCGAGCTTTTCCCTTTATCGCGAAATCAACAAAACACTACGGTACACTCCGATCCTATTCGCATGTAGTAACGACGACACCTCCGCGTCGAACGAGATAATATACAAACGAGCCACGACGACGTCGTAACAACAATGAGGTGCAGGTTGCAATTGTGCGAGACAATCACGGAGAGCGCGGCCCGGTCCAGTCAGTGCTTACCCGAATGCGTGCAGAACACTTGCGCGCAACCTGCCGCGTTTACCGCCTACCACGGTTTGAGCAGTACTTGCTTTTCGGTGGCACTTGCCATCATGGCTGCTGCTGTGGTTGCCGCTATTTACCTCTGAATACAACACAACGGCAACAGCACGGCACATAGGACTAAAGAGGAGAATGCAAGAGAGCAGGGTCCGCTTTTCGGTCCTTTGCAAGTCGGATGCGTGTATGTATGTATGTCCAGGCGGTCAGGTCCACAATCCACACACCACCCGCCCGAGTTACACTGCAACAACATTGCACTCTCTCCGTTCCGTTCGTTTCGTCTATTCGCGCTGCCTACATCTTAACACGGGCCGCGCGTCCGCGGTCCTTTTCTAGTTTTCGACTCTTTTCGCGCGCCTCTCTCTTTCGTCCATCGGTGTGCCTTCTTTTATTTCGTCGGTCCGCGCGATGTGCGCCTTTTTTTGTCGTTTGTTTTCATCTCCCTGCATCGCACACACGCACGCACACATACACAAAAGGCATCCATATGCTGTGCTACTATATTTATACCCCACCGGTATAGAAGCAGCTATGGAACTCGCTTCGCATTCTGCATTATCCGCTCCTGCCCTATTGACACATTCTCGCTGCGATAAAAAAAGCTAAAGACGCCGTTTTGCGGATTTTTGTAAAATTTTTGCAGTTCCAAAGAAAATCGTTATTTTCTTTTTTTAATTAATCAATCAAATTTCTCTTCGACACTATTCACTTTGTAATAGCGTCAAATGATTAACATTCCTGAAAAAGCAAATCTAATTGCAAAATTGGACAAAATCGATGTGGATATGAAACACATTAGGTTTTAATAGGAATAAAATAATTCATTACGTTTTTCGTACATGGACGTTACTTTTTTTGGAAATTTCATTTTTGTATCTTATGCGGTCGTAGTAAGTAAATAATGATTCAGTTCTTCATACATGCATATGTCGCGTACGATCCATTAGATCATAGAAATAAATTGTATAAATATGACGGTAGATAACAAACAACAATAATAAAATTAAATATCCAATGAAATTCTATTGAAGAAATTATCGCATAATTGTTACGCCGGCCAAGAACGCCATTTGGCTTCAACTAAAGGCGCTGCCACAGGATGCGTTAAACGTTTGGTAAATGCCTAAACGGGGCGCTGGGTACACATCCCCACAATACATCAAATCCCAACTAGTGAGTGTTTGAAAATATTTGACGCATTGCGCAGCATCAAAAAAGTGATCCACAGGCAATTATTTTACATAGCAATTAAAGATGTCGCGATTAACATTTGTGTCTACACCCACATACTTTAGGTGTGCATTTCATATTCAAATCGATATCTTTTGAGTTGTAGGTGCCGCATCAACTTGAAATTTCGAATAACCTCCTAAAATATTGTTTTCCATCATATTCAAAAAAAAATTTATTTTTTTTCGGGACCAAATTTACAAGTAGTTTTTGCTATTTACTCCTTTTATCTACAATCAACGCACTCGGGTGTGTATAGAATTTGGTATGTACATTGTAAGTTAGAGATGAAGAAAAACATTTTTGTCTTATTATAAATCACAACTTGTTATTTATTTCACATTATTTTTATATTGTATGGAAAAAAATTAAAAATATTGAAAATTTATAAAAAAGAAGTGGTATTTTATGGTGCGCATCTATCACATTGAGTAGAATCTACTCGATATTGAGCACAAACTTGCTTTTGGTATTCTTTGCAAGCTTTTCGTGTTGGTCTTCTTCTGGGACATGACACTCTGTTTGATTCTGCCACAGTAGATGGTACTAGGCGGCCTAACACGCTTTCAGTTCCGCTACGTGACGGAAAATTTCGCTTGATTTGTGCATTCTGTGAACAATTCTGGATTTCAGGCATGGCTAATTGTTCACTCAACTGTTGTAAGAACAATCTTCTGCGGCTTGTTGATGTCTTTAAGCGTGGATTATTATCCATGCAGATCACGAATGCTGCATATGCAGTCACATCTATAATGTTATAAAAAAAAGCCAATTGCCATCTCCTCGTTCTTTTCTTCGTTGAATATTCACTAAGGTATTTTTTTGGAACATATGAACACATATATAATCTCTAAAAGTAAAACCAAACTTACGACATTGATAGGACACCCGAGTATGTTGGGTGTATGTTTAAGTATTATTTTTTGGCTGAAGACACAATTTTTTATAAGAATTACGAACAAAATTAATAAGTGCCACTCTTCTTGTATTCGAAGACACAACAGAAAATCTATGAAGTAGAACTTCATTGGGAAATTTCGTACGGGGGTATTCACCAAAAGGCCTCAACCAAAGATAGGTATACAAATGTATAACCATGCTTTAAACGTGATGACACAAGAGAAAAATGTGAAGCTTTCTTTGTCTAAAAGTTTTTAATTTACAAATAAGTAACACGAAACCCCAAACATTTTGTTTGTCGATGAAAAGGTAATCTGCTACGCAAAACATCATTGGCTATCGAAGATTACACCCCAGTGTTCAACGATGTTTCAACAATAACTTATTCATACTACACAAGTTTACGCACACAACCTCTACCAAGAAGGTAAAATGCAAGGGTAGCAACTACAAAATATACCAAAAACAGAAACTCAGAGCAGGTTTATTATATGCGTGCACTGAAAGTAAATATGTGGTGTTACATATTTAATGATACACATCTACAGAAAGAGCTGAAACGAATATCGGCGCAGACCAGTATCTGACGTGTGCTAGATATTGGTCAAACGAACCAAAAGGAGTATAAGTTAAGGACCGGAGGCGTGCCTCCGTGCTTCAAACTGAAATGAGTGCAATAGAAATCTGTGCTAGTGGGTGTCAGCGAGAGCCACAAAGCAAACTGCTTGGCATTCCCACAGACAGTCAAGCTGCCTTCACGACACTAGCAACTTATCGAATAACATCCAGGCTGTTATGGTGCTGTCGAAACACAACGCTATTGAGCTGATGTGCGTGCCGAGCACCAGGGAATTGTGGGCAATGACATGGCGGGCCAGTTGGCAAGGAAGGGATCCCTTCATTGGACCTGAGTCAGTTGTCGGAATCAGAAAAGCTGCTGTACGTTGTGTGGTGGCTGAGCAGCACCAGCAGCACTGACACCATGTAGCAGAACAGAAACACAACAAACAGATGACGAGAAAGCCATCACAACAATTGGCAGCTGGCATACTGTCTCTTAGCATAAAGCAGGTTAGTGTGATGACGTGTCTACTTACTGGATACGGCAACTATAGAAACACTTACATAGCATGGGAAATTGTAGAGAGGAAGCTCTGTGTAAACTATGCAATGAATAGAAAGAAACTATAACATTATCTTTACATTGAGCCGCCGGAGAAACGCACTGTTAGACGCAATGGACACACTACGGAGTATACTGGACAAGGATTTGACGCACATACTACTAAACCTTGTTAGGGAGGTAGATATGTGCGAATAATCAGGAAAAAAACTGAATGTAGTTTAATACAATAGGCCTCAAGGCCGCAGTGCTAAGGAGCATAAAATACCTTCCATTGCATTAGTGCCTCAATCAATCAGTCAAGGTAAAATAAATTATTCTTAATAGTCTAAATGTCGGGAATATGAAATATCAGTAACGAACATTAACGTCGGTAAACAACATATGTCGATTGAAGAAAGTTTCGAAAATTTATAAGACTAAACAAGACAATTTTAATTTTAACAGTACATCTGGATCTAATATAACATTTCCTGAGACTGACCGCTCGAAATATTGTAGACGTAACGTAAAGATTCCTAGCTCCTCTAGTTTGCAAAAGAAAGTGCCTGGATTTAAATTGTCAATGGGTGTTGAAGGCATTTTATGTGGATTTGACAGACAAATTACAAATTACAATTTGAATCCGTCATTCTCATGGCAATTGGACTTTATTAAAATGACATAATTAAATCTTTACAAAATTAATTTGAGAGCTATAAGAACCAATAAATATTAAAAACAAATTGGTTTTGATTTAAATAAAAATGATGGGGTGTGCAACATTCATTCAAATAAATAAAATTATGGGAGCGTAATGCTAGAGTATAAATGTAGATCCGGTACTTATTTGTAGATGGTTATAAACAAACTTTAAGTTATAGAAGACAACATTTTATTGTTGCCAGTTTAGAAAAATATTTAATAATTAAGTAGGTATATAAATTAATTTTATATGTATTTTTAGTTTTGGGCATAAAAATATGTTTATGGGTATAGGTTTGAAATTAAAAAAGTATTCATTTCCCATAAAGTTAAAAATGAATGCATATCTTTAGGTATAGGTACTTGAACGCATATTTTGGTGTGCTAATCCCATATATGCATATTTAAGTGGATATTTCGTGATTTTCAGTGCATATTTGCATGGATATTTTATGATTTTTAAATGCATATTCTCCACTCTCTAATGATGAGCATATGATTGATAAACCAAAATGAATTCTTCTTTCATAAATAGTTTTGTTGTATGTTTTACTGAATATAATTACATACACACAATAGGGAAAATTTTGTTCGTTAACACATTCTGGTGGGTGTGTAAAAATTTATGCGTATCAGATGTGGTTTCAAAAAACGATTTTTACACACAATATTTGTTACTACACCAGTATCGTTCATACGCAGATTGATCAGAAGTACAACACAAATCGGTGTCCTTAGTGTTCAGTAAGACATCGGCCAATCTCAAATACTGCAAAGGGAAAAATTAAAACTGACACCAATGTACTGTTATATATGTATAACAAGGCGATATATGTTGATATTCACCCTTCTTCTTGTTTCTATTTGATTTTGTGGTTTTGTACTCTATTATATACATTCATACTTCATTTCCATGAAGTAGGTTAAGAAAACAGAGGATCTTACAAAAATTTGTGAGTAGAATCTCTCTGTCCGATTTTTATTATTTCACAGTTTTGGATCGAGAACATAGAAATATCTTTCACTAAATACTCCTCAGAATTACGCGTCCGTGAAGGGACGCATGTTTATGATGTTTTGATCGTGTTTCCAGTATCATATATATTAGGTGACTCAAGCAGTCGTGGGTGGAAAAGAAATCTAAAACGGCCGAATAATACTGATTACACTGGTTAACAAGTGTTTTGTGCCAAGCACAAAAATGCCTGATTCTTATATACTTTCGCATGCTGAAATTAATTATGTGTTCAGAATTTCTCCATCACCCTTAGTTTTTATGTTCCAGGATATTCGCTTATCCACCTAAAATATGCATTCATAGATATGTAGTATAAGAGAACATTTCTTGACGTTATTTCAGTTGCGGGCTAGAACTCGGAACTGATCAAGTAGCATGCAATGGTTAATGCTTGAACATGTCTTGACGTGTTAAGACCTGCATTTCCCATTCCTAGATGACATCTCTTGTTATTTCAGTTGTCGGTTAGAGCTCGGTGAATGAACATATATACGCTGACGTTGTTAACGTTTTAAGGAAGGTTGCGTTGTAGTGCATTCAAGCTATTGTAGTGAAACCGCGAACATCTGATCACCTGTAGAAATGCCAAGGAAATGTGTAAACCACCCGAACTCTTTTTGCTGCATTTGCGGCGAATTGACATTTAAATATCAAAAACGGTCTCTCACACCTCTTCTTAAAAAGTGCTATGAGCAGTATTTCAAGTGTAAAGTAGGTGATGAAGACAAAAGCTGGGTTCCCCATATTTGCTGTGTTACGTGTGTGTGTGCTGTGTCACGTTGCTATTCCTATGATTTGGAGGGAATCATCAGATCATATTACCGATGACTATTTTTTCCAAACATACTGTAAAATATCTTAATATTCCATCTGCACTGAGACCAGTGCCTCACAATCGGAAATTACCTGTGCCTAAACCTCCACAAAACATGACACTAAGCGACGATGAAAGTGCTGATGACGAAGTAACCGAAGAAAGCTTTGCAGGCGACAATATGGATTTGGATCCAACATTTCAACCTGATTCGTCTTGTTGTGGGCCGCATTTTCTAGCTGGACGCTGAAGAGAGGTGTTTCTGATGCAAAGTACAGCCGAAAGTCATATATCAGCAGATTTTCCAAGTCAATATATCACTTTAGTAATTATTCGATAACCTTTATTTTGTATTAAGTATTACCACAGACTATTATATTAATTGTTATACAGTAAAATATATAAACATACACTCGCACAATAACGTAACATAACATAACCTAACCTAACTTCTTCTCTATCCCTCCCAGTGTCGCCACCACACATTCGTGGTGGTAAAACTGAAAGGTGCCCTTTGTACGTCATTTTTTCGTGATTTATACGCATATTATAATATATAGTTTCACAAAATTTCATTGTTTTGTCACTCTGAAACCCTGCCTGATAGAAAAATTCTGAAAACTGATATGAAATAAGTGTAACTACTAAGTTCACCCACTTTACCTCGTGGGACAAAATAAATCTGAAATTTTGTTGACCGGTGTTATTAATAAAACAATTATAAAATTTTCGTTGACATTATGTGAGCAACGTGTTGACATTGTGAGGTATCAAAACTTAGGACATTTGAAAGATAGTTCACTCAAATGTATTCGCAGATTTCCGATAGAATTAGGTTAATTGGAATAAAACAGCTGTCCTAGTGAAGTCACACGCACAACAATCAAGCTGAGTTCGAACAAGTTATAAAAAAACAAACCAAAACTTAATTAATTAATTATCTTCTGTTAGCCCAGCCTTAATACCATTTCTGTTATTTATAAGCGGCTTATTTTTTACGTTTTAATATGGAAATATTAAACTCAGGTTTCGTGCGCTTGTATAACTGTTCGTTAAGATTTATGCGCCTACAAAGATAACAATTCGTTTACGACGAATATTGGAAATTATTCGGTTAGAAAATGCTGCGGCAACAACGTTTATTTCGCAATCGTATATGGAGGATCTCTTACGGCTGCCTCTCAACAGATCCAGTTTCTCTTCATACATATAGATACATGATTTCTATTTAGTTTTATGCCGATTTCAATGTAAAAGTGTGGTAATAAATCTTTGCATTTTAAATTCACATCCTTATATTCGAAAGGTTCTATTACGTCGTTTGCATAAAATAAAAATGACCTTTAAATTTTAATTATGGTGATATCCTTTGCACTGAAAACCAACTAGATATTTAGCGTGTAAAGGCACAACAAACTACTTTCTTTAGCTTATTTGGCACCACGGTATCGTCTAAATATTTCCACATATTCTATCAATATGGAAAAATACATTAACTACACACATATGTAGATATTTCTGGGAGCAAATTACTTCGACACTGCAGTGGAAGAAAAAGGGGTTATATCTAACTACAAGCTTTCCTCCGTTTGTGAATAAGTATATTCATTTCTAAGAAGTTAATAAAAAATATCTAAATATTTAACTATGTCTAGGTGGTAACTCACATTTACTTTACTCCTTGAGATGGAATTGAAATGAAATAATTTTTCATGAAAGTGTAAATTTCCACCACCCGGTTTAGATTTATAGTGCGTTCTGTTTATTTCAAAGTTTTTTTTGTTGTGTTGGCGGCTAAATGGAGGGCACAATGCTTGTGCGTGTTATTTGTTGGTACATGTGATATATTAGTGATAGTTCATATGAGCATCATGGATGCTGCAGTTTCGCTATTTCTGACAGTTTATGCATGCTCGTTGCCGCCATTTTTGTTGTCGGATTTTCTGTTACGTTAAGTTGCTTTGGTTATCTCTGCTTTAGTGTGCGAGCGTTTATTTGTTTCCGGTTTTTAGGTAAGTTTTTTGTTGTTGTCTACTTATGTTTATTGTTTGTGTTTTTATAAATATTCAGATTTCTGGTTGGATTCTCTTGATTTTGAAGTTGTGATAATTGTTATACAACAGAATTTTGCGTTAGATTTTTATTCAGGTGCTGTTTGATTTGCTAAAGTTATGATTTTTGAATTTTCAGTTTTACTATTAAAGCATTAGTTTATCCATTTGGTTTTAGATTAAGTATTATTTTGATTCTAGAATTCATTTAAGAGAAATATTTGCTTAGTTTTAGGTAAGTTTCAGTGTACTTTTAATTTTAATGATTAGTATAAACTCTTAATTTACAGGTTTTATCGTTAGAATCTTAGTATATTGTATATATATATGTATATTTGATCCCATCTACTATTACATTTGCATCAAGTAAGTTTTGCTGTAATTATATATTATATACAGGTGTGACATGGCATGATTGACAGCTTAAGGATATGTTGTTGAAGTAATTTCAATAAAGCGACTTGTTTTTAAGTGATTTTCAATCAGACTTCTTTTGCAGTAGTGCAAAATACCTCCATTAGTATGGTTACTTACAACCTCAAATGTTGTAGCTCAGTTATTGGGTATATGTTGGTTACAAATTTTTAACTTGAAAATGTTTCAGTAACAAATGCTTACGCTGTGACAGTCATGTACACACCCTGCATGTACATGTAATTATCTG
Source organism: Osmoderma eremita (assembly GCA_031763485.1). Lineage (NCBI taxonomy): Eukaryota > Metazoa > Arthropoda > Insecta > Coleoptera > Scarabaeidae > Osmoderma > Osmoderma eremita. The sequence goes on from JARFOC010000598.1 coordinate 705,437, forward strand.
AAAATGTTGGGCCATTTAATTTTTTAGCATAATGGTGAAGTATAGAATGTACTCTACAAAGGGATATACCGATAGAACATCGACAAGACATGGTTTTTTTCAATCCTTTTAAGCATCGTATGTATTATTAGTAAACGGTAAATGTAGATAATGAATAAATCATTTTTAGTTTTCAAGCTGTTTCATTTCAGTGTAAGCACAAAAAATATATGCATTGTTTAATACTCTTAAAGATGCCTTACAAAAGTACATGGATAAAAAAAAAAGGTGCATAATCGAATTTTGAATAGTAGGGGAGTATCTGCTTAAAGTTCGATTTTGCCTCTTTCTATGTGTACTATAAGTTGCAAAGTATAAACGGCTTCATTTTATAGAAATTTAAAATTAAAAACGGTTTAAATTTCCACGCCTCGAATTAATTCGGGTGAAACGCAGGTAGCGGCGCTGTGACACGTTGTAAAAATGTAACACTGCACATATCTAGCTACAAGAGTTATCTATGATCAACATTCACGGTAAGACCTCTTTTCATATCAGATGCAACTGCATATGCAAGTTTAATTGTTAGTGGAGCAAACTTATTATGCAGTCCATTCATTGTAAGAAAACAGCCTTGGAAAAGATAGGAGAAAATATCTCGGCTTACTATTGGCTGAAATCCGCGATAGATTTACGCAAACGAAAAGGATATAGTTTTCGCGCAATGAATTTATGTTGGACAAAATGAAATATCACTGATAACTGCGTTTTCTAGTGGTTTTCTATGTTTACTGTAATGTCATTTGTCAAATTCAGTCGTTGTATTCCGCTCTGATTCCGCTGCTGTCTTCTTCTATTTTCTATGAAATTATTGTTTGCTTATATTTTTATAGTTCTTGTCAGAACTCGATTGTTGCAGTACTTGATAATTTGAGGTATGTTCTATCTATTGCACGTGCAAAAAGGTGTTATTGAGAATTATTACAGGGTGTTCAATGTTTTAATATGGCTGACGAAGAAGTATTGGACCGAGATGATAACCCATTACCGGGACCATCAAAAAATCTTCAAGGAAAACATATCCGCAGTGGCCAAAGGTTAATGGCTTACTATCTGTATTCGTAGTTAAAGCATGACAAATCGAAGTCGGCATCAATAAAATTGGCCGTAAAGCAGCTTGGACTCGACGAAAAAATTATGTGGAATATTGTGAAAAAAATTGATACTACGGGAATCGTAAATTCGCTCCCTAAAAAACGTGTTCGTGAGACAATATATCGTCATTTGGACGAATCTGAAAAATCTAGAATTAGAAGACATGTGCATTCTTTCAGTTGAAAAATGTCAAATATTTGTGTTTTCATACATTCTAATAATGAACGATAACAATTTGAACTTCACAACAGCATTTCATTGTTGTATATATATAATTATAATTAGAACACTTATTAGAAATAAAGTATTGAAGTTTGTACAGCTATTTACCCGAGTTTCTTTGTATTTACACATGAGGTAATATCTTACTGGATTACACATGAATTTGTTAAAGATTGCACACATTATATACCTATAGAAAAGAGCACGTAGTTTTTAAATCCACCCATAAAAAATAACCAATAAGGTTATACATTATAGTTTATGATTTTCTGTCAACTTTAATCTATTATTTTAATCAGCTGTTCCTATTGATATAAATTTGAATTTGCCGCTATTTCCGAATATATCCTTATTGCTCCTGTGTGATACGTACGCAGATCGCAGCGCCCACTACTGTTTTCTTAGTGTGAATGGAGTGTAGGTACGAGTGAAATATCAAAATAAGAAGAAATGAGTGAAAATCGATCTGACAAAACTTATTTTGACGATGCAGGCACTTAGTAGTTATACAGTTCTTGATTATTCAAACCATACATATGTATTAGTTATGCTATAATTGAAGGAGTCTTATTTAATATATGCGTCAGTTATTATGTGGTTATTAGACTAGTGTACTGAGTGCTGTATTAAGATGAAACATATAATAATAACATACATGTGCATTTTATAAAAACCTTCACTATCGGGGACGGTCCTGTCTGGGGGACAGTCTACTTTAATTTATTTAGAGTGAAAAACTCCACAGCCTATGAATGGATTAAATTCCTTGTAAGTGTATTCTGACAAGCTTGTAGTTGCTCCTTTGATTAGAGAATTTTGCTCCTTTCAATGTCACCGCTAGCCACCTGAGCACCCGCGTGCAAAACTGAGCGTTCGTCTGCAAAACAGATTTTGTTGCCTCCTTCATTTTTTTGGCATTTAATACAATCAACTGCGAGGGAACTACCAAAAAGAGTTGATAAGTAGTTAGTTCTATCTCCGCATTTTTATCTGTGTAGTTAACCGTTAATGAAGAAATAAATCCTGAAGCGTCAGTTATGTAAGTTTAATTATATTTTATTTAGGTGTTTGTTCCTAAAAGATTGAATAACACCTTGCTGTTAAGAACACAAAGAGTTGGTAAAATTAATTTGAATAAATAATAATAAATTAAAGATCAAGATATTTTAGTATGTATTAGTTTTCAATAGTAGCCGTATATACATATCTAATTTTGTTTAAAACTATCTCATGACATTTGGTGTACATCTGATCTAATTATAACTAGCTCTTCTTTTGCTTTATATATATTTTATGCTTCATTGAGAACATGGCAATGCTCTGTTCCACGACGCAATAAGTATTACTCGGTAAACAAGAAAGTATTAAATTAAATAATACCTTAAGGCATGAAGTAAGATCACGTATGGATTGCTAGTTCGTATGTAAGTATCAGGTTTTTATATTTTTGTTTACAGTAAGATTTGTGATTCCCTGAAATTATAATTATTATGTATAAAAAAACATGGAGAATGTGCAACGTCAAAATTCTACTATATAATTAATACATTGAGAGTTAACATTTATTGATTTCATATTACTTCTCAATTTTGCATAAGTGCTTTCGTAAACACGGTTATCTTCAGGTAAACAAATAAATAAATAGATTTTATTTACTAATGTATGCATAGGCACTCGTTACTGTAGTTATAATTTTTTACTATTAATTATGAAAGGCCAAAGTATTCTCAAAATAAAGGAAAATGTCTGAATGAACATGGGTCCCGAAATCACTGTTGAGATAAGTTCCATTTTGTATATTAACTTATAAGCAACAACTGTAGGTGTCAGGTCTATTTACGGTACTATCCGTTTTTCAGGTACTTTTGAAAAATAGTTACTTTTTTGTTGAAAATTGTAAATGATAATGGTTCGTTTAAATTATCGGTGTACTGCGTATGACAGTTCAAATTCAAGTTCTAAAATAGTTCTGATGTTTGAGGTCTGAACAGAATTGTGTCCATTTAAAAATTTCAAATTACGGTGCCATATTCTTTACAACCAAAATAATCCTGTAATCCGTGTTTTTTCTTACTGGTTTTTTGTTTGTTATTTAAATATTTGAATTGTGACTCTCCTGTAGCTTTGCCACAATTATTTTACTATGAAAAGTTGTTTCCCTTTAACTCAGCTAAAAAATTTTGAAAAATAAGCGACTCCCGTATATTATAGTTATAGCATAGACTTTTTCCTAAATTAAAAAAAAGAAACCGAACCTAGTTTCTTATTTTTATATACGAATCTGTTTAACACGTCCTAGCACAATAGTCTACTACAAAGACTTTGTTCTTTCCAAAATATGCAGTTGTCATGCATATACCTCAGCCCATAAGCAAACTAATCAACATGCTGTAGCAATAATCCTATGATAATCCATAATAGGTCTTCAATGGATTAATTATAGTTTGTGTAATTACCACCTCAAACCCCTTACTTCATTGGCAATTATATATTCTAACTAATCCACATGCAGTAGGATTGAAGATGGATACCTTTAACCTATAATTTGACAATTATTGTTGAGAGTTTATTCAAATTATATTATGAAAGATGATGCGCATGTCTCGAACTACTTATAATTTCCAATACTTGCTACCCAGCAAGAACTGATGTAACGGTTCTAGAACGGTTCTGAATTCGTAGTTCTGAACGGTGACTTTGAAAATCCAGAATTTCGAGTTCGAGATCTACGAAATTCGAACGGTGAAGATTTCATTGCGCAAGCTTATCAATCAGAGAACCGTTCTGAATTGTAGGTTCGAACAAACCTATAATACAAGAAAGCAATTGTACTGTTGTTTTTAAAGGTTAGATTAGATATGTTATTATTAAAAGCAAACCACCGAGATGATAGTACAAACTATAACTTCTAAAATTTATTTATAATGAACACTGTCCTATTCGGACGATGTGCATATATATTGTATATTGTATATATTGTAAATTAAAAGATTTCAACTTTTTCGGAACTCGTAAATATTAATATTAGTTTATAGAAAGTTGATAAGGTTAACAAATGTGACGATGAAAGGATCACGAGGCAATGTTCTAACCATTGACGCATTGACGAAACACACAAAAATCTAGAACGGAGTGAGACAAGGACTCTATCAACAAAACTGTTTAATACGGCACTGCAGGTGATGATTAGAAGATCAGGAATCAGGACATCGCGGCACAAAGTTTCACACAACTTATGACGTATTCCTAGAGAATGCTGTAATAATCATATCTAAAGGAGTCAAAGCCGGATGATTGAAAAGAAACCAAAATAATAGTATGTCACAGTAGCAGATGACAAATAACTGCATATCACATCAAAATATAGGTTTGAAAGAGAGGAACATTTTAAATATCTAGGGGTAATTCTAAATAGAGGAAAAATGAGATGGGGTGTCGAGATCAAAGAAATGATACAGGCGCATAACAGGACGTGTTGGAGATATAAGAGACTGCTTAAACGAAGAAATATTACTAAGAAAACTAAGCTAAAGATTTACAAAGCAGCTCCATTGCTTCATACGTAGCCGAAACGATGTATTTCAAGAAAAGATGATAAAGGACTAACAATATTCAAAACCAAGATATTAAGGAAAATCCTAGCCCCGAAGATGAACGAACGGGAAAAGGCCTACCAAATACTATGGAACTACGAAATGGAAGAGGAAGGTATATTTACTTGAGCGGTATTCGTTAGGATTATATAATGGATCGACCGATAATAACTTTTATACTTATCATTCATTTTTTTGATTTTAATTGACGTTTGTAAATAAATACAAAACTTTGTTATATACGTTTATCTATACATGGTAACTATGTAAAATTGGTGATTGCTATAAGACAAATTTATGATGAATTATATAATCGAAGATTTTCAAGTACACGTTGAACCTTTAGAAGACTCAGATTATCAGGAAGCGGAATGGGTACGCTTTGAAAATAATTACTTGCAAGTTCTAAGCAGTTTGGAGGAACTCATAGACCCTCAAACAAAACCTCCAACTGTCGAGAGAACTCTACAAACAACCACAATAAATGAACCATTTCGCTTGCCCAGAATTGATTTGCCCACATTTTCTGATTCCTACCTAGAATGGAGTCTTCTGCCCACGTCTACTACTATTTCAACTTTTCAGAAAATACCTTCAAACATTAGAGGCACTAAACAGCAATATTCAAATGATGAACAACACAATGTCTACACCTAAAAGCAGCGCGTTTATTATTACATCAAATATTATCAAGTGTCCAATTTGCTCTTTTCACTCTTAATTATCAGTGGATGAATCGCACGCGTAAAGAGAATTGTTTAAAGATTGATCATTAAAACAAGGAATCGTCGAAGCGTCGATGCAAAATAATGTTAAAAGAAACACTACATTCTATTTCGTATTGAGCAGTCTAGTACCAGTGCTGTCATAATTTTAAGGACTGCTCTTGCTACAGATGGTGATCACGCCATAATACTACTTTTAACGACAATGAGCGACGTTAAGAGAAATCTTCAAGAATGCAGGATTTTACTTGACTGTGGCTCCAAATCAAATATCAACCAAAACATTAGGTGACAGATCTGGTACCAAACAAGGACCATTAGAAATACCAGTGTTAGGAATAAGTCACGTATGACCAGTGAATAGATCAGAGCAGGTTTGCCTAAAGTCACGTTTCAACGTGTTCATTAAGCAGTGAACTAGATGAATCACACTGTATCTTTTAAAGAATTTAAAATTTACTGCTTATGTCGCTACTTAAAACTGCTACTTAAGGCTTCTTTGGAGAAAGCTGTTAAAGGATGAGTTTATTGATATATTATATTACATATTCTACACAGCTTATAAGAAAAAGAAATAAGTAAGTTTACAACCGCTTTTTTGTGTTGTATCCTTAATTCTTATTATAAATAATATTTTTATCAATTTTATATTTTGTTCCAAAACTGTAATAGTAATAATATAGCAAATTCTAAGGAAGAATCAATTGCACCGATTTAATCCTGATATATCACATATTCATTTTCATTTTCTAGACGAATTGTTTAAAAGCCCAACGCAAGTTTGATTTCACTATTCTAAATGTTTATTCAAAATATGTAGATCCTTTTAAATAAAAAATACAATTGGTGATTAAACAAGTTTTGAGATTAAATTTATGTTTGTTTCTTGCTAAAAACAAATATAATAACAATTCCACTGTAAAAATAGTAATAAATTAAATTCCTTGATTTAAAATGTATAATACACCGCTGTACTGCATACCCAAGGAGGCGCAATGTGTATGTATATATAATCAAACATAACCATAACATAACCTCTTTAATCCTCTGCGGTATGGTGTATTTATTCATTTCAGTTTTGATCTCGTCCATTTCCTCCATTTTCGATATTTGCCTCTTTTTTTAAAACATAAAATATAAGGGGCCAGGTAAAATAGTCACAATATACTTTGTATTTATAAAAAATTTACAATGTACAGAACGTTGACTATCCTTTTTGGTGTTGTTTTTTTTTGTAGTGTTGAAATTTTAAATGGCTAACCACATTAATTTTTATTAATCATTTTTTTTCATAAGTATCCATAATAAAAATATCTTCTAAATTAAATAAAACCCTGATTTCTTTTTTTTACCGCACAAGTACTTTTTAATAACATATTAAACACCGTTTTACTAAGAAAAATTATATTCTTTTGAGCCGATCACACTTCAATATTTGAATTTTCCACGTACGTCATCCTATACATCATTATTTATTTGCTCTACCTTAAAATAAAAATCACATTGCATTAGATAGCAAAAACATAAAGTGAAAGTTTACTTTTCATTATAAAGACAAATATGTTTCTGAAGTAGGTTACAAATCGTCATAGCTGGATGGAAATAACAATTTTTCGGTTTTCCAGTGTAAAACCGGCTTGGCACGCGCACGATTGATGATCATCGCGTGATCACTCCATCTATTCGGTGAACAGAGTATAGATACCTAAAGCAAGTGTTATTGTTGTAACAAAAAATTTCTATAATTCAACCCATTGAATTATAGATAAACAGATAGAGATTTATATCTATGTACATATGTATATATTTTGCTATATACAAAGTAAAATGCTACACATCTAGTACGTCAATGAGACTCATTTTTGGAAGAATAGAAGAAAAGAATCTATTTTACAAAACAAGCTGTTGTGTGCATTTGTTATAAACACTGTCATATTCCTAGTAGTTTAAACTAATCATAGTTATTTATATATACTTATACATACTCAGATGTGAAAAGTAAATAAGGGCATACGACACTAAGGAAGTAACAGAAGCTACAAAGAATGTGTTGAGTGCAATAGTTTTTTTCTAGATCAATTTTGGATCATAATTAATTAATTGGAGTATGATAAAATAATGTAAATTCGTTTTGAATTGAAAAGCGGCAAATAAAATAAAAGTTAATTGATACTATTCATTCACGAAAGATGAGATTATTTTATTGACAGAATCTATTTATAAGGGATGTTTGTTATCCTTGGTGACGTATGATAAGGAACTGCATCACGTTGTGCGACCTAGGATGCGCGAATGAATGGGTCTGACAACTGTATGTATACGAAAAAGAAAGTGATATGCAACAGAGTAAATTAAACCGTACGTACCCCTTGAGCTAAATCCATGAGTTTTAGCGCACAAACATCATCGCACATTCACTCGGCATGTATAGAGTTCACACGCCGACTGCATGTAGGGCCAAAAAAATAACGCATTGCCTCGCCACTATCGGAACGTTACAAACGTCTATTGACTAAACACACGAGGGGCGCGCAAACGTTCATGTGCAAAGTGTAATAGTGTGCGTGTTTTTTTTACTGTCAGTACTTGTGCGTACCTCCTACGTATATTTGCCTATCTATATACATCTACATATACATCCATCCGTATACGTTCGTTACGATATTTCCTCTCCGTAAACTTCAATTCGTACGACGACGTACCATACGCACTGAAATCCGAACCAACCCCCACTCGGCTTCCCTAACTACCCTTAAATGCGCGTACTCCTCTTCCGCCCTTACTTATTCGTTCCTCACTAGGCTGGGCGAATAGCGACCAGTTCCTCTCCCCCCCTCCGCCCTGCCCAAAACAAACCATATCGATTTTGGCCGCACAGTGTGTACTCCGTGTACCTAATATATACTCTTGCTTGCAGTAGTAGTTGCTAGGGTATGTGCACGCTAGTCGACGCAATATAGTCCCGTAAGTCACCGTTGCGAAGCGCCACCGTCGCCAACTGCAAGTCGAACGCGTCCGAGGGTGGCGCGCCGTAATCGGCCGAGGGGTTGCCTTTCACCTTGACGTCCTTTAGCGCCTGTGTGTGCGTACGTGAGCGTGAATTACAGATGGCACTCGCACATGAAACCGGCATTACCCTCTCCGCGCGCGGAAAGCAGCGGCCTCAGGAAGTAAATTTCACCGTGGTAATTCATCTTGCCGCCAAACGATCGATGGTATTCGTTTCACGTTAGGGAAATTGCGCGTGCAGGGATCGATTAATTAATGCTAAGATTAACGGGAAGGAGTTAAAATAAAAATACGTCATTTGGTTTTTCCATTTAGCTATTACGGATATTCAAAAAAAATGGTGACAGTACAGATAATAATAATAATAATAATATACTTCTTTACGTTCCAAGAGTTTTATCACCATTAACGGGACATAGAATAATACACGCATAGCTGCTAAACTAAATACAATTTTAGTAGATGAAAAAAATCCATATTATATAAACTGGGTAACGCGTTAGTGTGGCAGAACTCGATACATCCGTTATCATGTAAGATATCAAAAAAGTTATTTGCGAAAATTGTAGGCACCCTTCAACTTAACATTTTAATATTATTTTCATATATACAGGATGTTTCATATTATCAAGGTGACACAAACATAGCTTTTTTTAATGATAATAATAATGTGTTATTATTATGTACATATGTATATGCAACAATTAATTAAAAAGTAGTTTACCTTAATAGAACTAACACCATAGATGAAGTAAAGGAGCGAATTGCACAGGAAATTGGATTAATTCGGTTAAGTTAGAAAGGATTTTTAGTATTTTTGGTGCTGATTAAGATACAATTAAAAAAACCATGGAATAAAGTGTTTCATAATTTAAAATTGATTATTTGTTTAAATTGTTTAAAAAGTTCTTTCAGTATTTTGAAAGATAATATAGTATGTGGTTTAGTAGCCCTAATGCACTATTTCCTTAAAATCAATAATAAAGAAGTTAGGAGGGTTATTAGTTTAATACATGGATACTGTAACTTATTTATAAGTCGCCGAATACACTTTCATTTTCTTATGTACAATTTCTGCGCCCTTTCATAAGGGATTTTGTGGAATGAAAAAGTACACGATGATCTATATTTTGCAACATTTCACATCCTTAAATTATTCCAGACAGTTTCCAAAATTTCAATATACCGTTCTGCTGTAGACGAATCTTCGGAGAAGTATGGTCCAATAATGCCCCAATTCCTAAATAAATGTTCGAATGTAAATTACGTTCATGTTGAGATATATTAATTAAAATTGTGGGCTTTTTCACTGATTCTTAAATAAGAAAAGGTGTTTTTCCCAAATTTAACCCAATTTGCAGCATTAATAATAACAAAGTTAGCAATAGTGCGCCGATATTTTTGACAGCCTGTATATTAAACTCTAAATTGCTGTTTTGTTTACGGGATGTATAGCATTGATCGAATATACAATGCTTTAAATAAAGAAAGAAAGAAAAACATATTATACATGGTGAGTCGGGAGGAATGCATCAAACTCCAGGACTTGTTCGCGTGAAAATAATGTAAAAAATTTCAAATGTTGCTATCCGTTTTACATTTGTTTTCAAGTTATAGCGTATTTAAAAATAAACCAAATTGCATGCATTATCGTTTTGGTAATCACATCGTTGTTATCATAAACGTTCAAAAATGTAAACATTTTCTGCTTCGCTTACGAAGGGCGCCTGTTGCTCTTGTGATTGAGTCATGTCTTTGTTTAAGATCGGCTGCAGCATTTCTAATTCATTGAATTAGTGCATCCCGAGTATCCATTCTTACTTTGTACTCTTCATCTTTGAATCAGCGCCATAAACAATAATCTAGTGCTGTGAGGTCTGGAGATGGCGGAGGTCAACTAATAAGACTACCGCGACAAATCCAACGCTCTTGAAAACTCTCGTCCAAATGTTGCTTGACTGAACGAGTAATGTGCAGGCGCTCCATCGTGCTGGTAGTACATTTGCATTCTCATGTTTAAAGGAGCATCCTCTAGTAGTTCGTGTAATTCATTTTGTAAAAAGAATAATTCAAATAGTTGTTTACAAGGAAGTGATTCCCCAAAATGAAAGGGCCAATTAGGGAACCATAGAACACACCACACGTTTACCGAAAACTTATGTTGGAAGTTACTTTGGACCGTTCTCCAGGAAGAGGGGAGTGGAAAATCTACAACCACCTACCATTCAAGGCGTGAAAGTAGAATTTACAGATAATGTAAAATATCTGGGCGTC
>JARFOC010000598.1:728473-755084 GCA_031763485.1 Osmoderma eremita
ATATTTTTTAAATATATTTTTATATACTTAATTTTTTGAACGTACGTGCCATCTATTGGCAGAAATCTTCATTTCTTGATGTTATATTTAAAAAAAATCCAGAAGAACAGCCTTAAAGTTCAAATATTCCTTAAATTCATTAAATTGGGCAAATTTATCTAGTTGCCGGTGTATAAAACAAAAGAAAAATATTAGTTACGGCAAATGTCGTACGGTTTACGGTAAATGTCAATAAAATAAGTGTTATTATATTGACAACGTTGAGTTTGAGACTGTCTAGAATTTGCGAAAATAATTTTTTTTTATATCTTATATGATAAGGGATATATCGAGCTTTGTTACACTAATACGTCATGCTGTATGTATCAGTATTGGCAGATACTAATTCCTCTTTGTGTGATATTTGTGTTTGAAACTTTATTGTTATATTATCAATAATGTGGATTAATTTTAAGTATTTAAGAGTGGTTGCTCAAACTACATGCCCACGTATATTAAACATTCTTCTTAAAAAAGTGTCAACATTCAATCTATTTCCGGCCCCCTGTTTCTCCGTATAAGTCTACCACGCTAACTAATTGACGAATTAAAGCGAGAAAACAAAATCTTGTCGACAACGTTAGATAGATCTTGTTCGAGTGAAAGTTATATTTGGGTTCCAGCCACTGGCCGGTGACCATCGAATACTAACAGATTTACATAAATCGGCTCAAGTGACCATCCGCATCTAGGTGGCGTCTATCTCACGTGTATAGTATATATGCATGTATGTATGCAGATACAAAAGTACATGCGTAAGTGATATAAGACACACTCTTATTAGGCTTTAATACGCCGTAATAAAACACGGCCGTGGCCCATGAATAATAACATGTAATAAGAGGAAATAATGAGCGGTTGTGAAAGTTGCTCTCTATATTTGTGTATCAAAAGTGATTGAGTTCACAAAACCACAATTTAAATGCTCGCTACGATAGTCCACTTCTAATTTTAGTATTATGTGAGCATTTTGAGTCATAAGATGTGATAAATTAAACATTGTGTAACGGTCATATTTCACTTCATCCACGTTATTGCACGGATGGATAACTTACGAAGTTAATACATAAATATAGACATACTTAAGCATGCATTACATACACAAATACATATAAATATACATACATACATACACACGGCTTGGTTAAGCAGACCGTTTCTAATCGTTGAAACAGATTGACAGCACCCATGAATGGGTACAGATATAGATGTCTTTCCATAACTATCAAGTCGCTATTTTATGTATTTATGTCATTGATCCTATGCACTCCAATCAATCAACTCTAAGAAAAGTAGTAGGTGTAATATGAGTTTATGCCGAATGAAATATAATTTGTCTTCACCTAGAAGCTTTTGTTATTCCATTGTTCACTCCTGGTTCACAATAAATTATACTTCACACACAATTTTGCGTAACAATACCTACTGGCTTCACTATTATACGATAAAGTGTAATGGAATGTCTAATGAACCATAAAATTTGCTTGAAATAAATTCATTAATTGAATTACATACTTCGGCCTTTACTTGGTGAAGGTCCATATCAATATCCAATAAAAGGTTAAATTTTCTTCACAAAATTTGCCTTCGTCAGGTGTATGTTGGTCAAACTTGTGGGACTTTTGAAGAAAGAATTTGAGAACATTACGCTTCTTACAGAAATAAAAAGCAGGATTCGACTTTCGCCAACCACGTAACCGAAGGCAACCATATTTTTAATTGTGATTTCAAAATTTTACATATAGAAAACAAAGATGCTAAATTTGACTTGTTAGAAGATTTGGAAATTAACAAAATTAAAAATTCAAATTCATTACGTAATGATCAATTAGAATGCAATAATTCACCTCTATTAAATTTGTGGTAAAATGTGGTAATTTCAATGAGAAATTACCACATAAACGAAAGAAAAAATAAGTTAAATGTTTAGGAAAAAAGGATCAGCAAGCAAAACATTACATTTTTGCACATATGTGGCAGCGAATTCTTGAGGATATTGATGCGAGTCTCAGGTATTGGAAAAGTGGTGGATGATCTTGAAGTTTGACAGAGTACATTAAAATCGATTAGACTAAGGAGCGTGAGTCAATGTTGTTACAAATTAAATTAATAAGCAATTTAGCACTAACTTTATCTCCTCGTTGCAACAGTAAAATATGTTTTTTCTGTCAAGAAAACCGGAGTAATCAGTACTACGAATTGGACAAGCTGAATCAACCTTAAAGGGAATACATTTAAAAATGTTTCTTGAATGGATACCACACAACGGATGCGTATTCTAATTTAGACCTTACTATGTAAACAAAAACAGAACTTCAAGTGTTGATAAGTTAGTAAAATGATGATCGTTTAACGAAACCATCTTTTTGTGCGCGAAAGAAGATATAAGGAAAGTGTGAGAACAGGAAGATAAATATGCATCAATAAGTACTTCAAAATCTTTGAATTGTGTTAATCTAGGAATATATAGAGTGAAGTATAGTATAACAGAGGGTAAGAGGGTTGGAACTTCTCAAGACATTACCGCACATTTATTGATATATAGAAGGAAGTGGTTGGGTATATTGTCACTGACTGATAACGTCCTTCTGTAATGCCAATCAGTCATTTACGTAATATTGCAGTACATTTTTGGATCATCGGCATAGGCAAACCTTACAATCTAATAGATGGAGTAAACCATTAATGTGGATGTTAAAAAGGACTGAGCCCAAATTCCTTCTTTGTGGTACAACAGCGGAAAGTGGGTATATACAAAACTATTATAGTGAAAATAGCAATAATAGAATCTAGAAGTAAACCCAAGGGATGATAATTTATGGATAAGTAAGGAATGATTAACCGAGTCAAAGGGTTTTATAAAGTGTTAGTTAGTTACTTACTGTGTTAGGTAATCAATAAATTTGGTACATTAACCGCTTAAAAACTGTTAATTTTTTACTTTCATGGTCAATGCTAATGCATACAACTCCTTCATTAGGCTTAAATCACGGTTTGGTTTACTTCTAACTGTTAACATTGTTCCTATCTTCAAAATATAAAATTACCTGCTAAACAAAATAATAAATGTCCCAATAATAATTTTGATTCTTCCATTTTGTTCAAGATTCATTTGAGTGCTGTAGTGCTATGGTTTCATCCTATTATTTTTTAACTTAGTCCTTTACATCAATTTTGTGGTATTCAGAATGTCAATTCAATGGTTCTCGAGTATTGACATCGCGTTGTGGGCAACAGACATATTCCTGGACTAGAAAAGTAATTTATTTTGATATCGGAATGGATGATATTGTCTACAACGCGCTAATGATGATTTCTTTATTCGTTTAGCAATATTGATGCAAGGTAATTTTTTTAAACAGAGACGCGTAACACTACTTGACGAAGAATTAGGCGTCAAGGAACCATTAGCAGAAAAATTGATTAACATTAGCTTTGAGAACTGTTTTTTCATATCCCTTTTTATATTAGTTGTTCAGAATTACAAAATTCGGGCAATAACCCTTTCAGTAGTAATTTTAGATGGTTCTAAAGTTGAATGTGTTGGAAACAACTACATATAAAAACAATACAAACTCGCGAAAGTGTTCATAGTGGCAGATAAGAGGTTCTTTTTAGTTTTTGATGTTTTTTATCGGTTGGAAAAATTGTTCATTGGGAAGAAAATGGGCTGGGAAGAGACTGCACGTAGAAGGAAAGAAGAATTACTAAGCGTGTAGGCGGGGAAAGTGAAATATAGAAGACAATAACTATTAGGATGGACACAAAATAATATCGCACATGCTTTGCGCATGTTATGTATCAATGTCAATAAATATTTTTATTCTAATTTCAATTCTTCTTTTATTAGGACGTGGTTCTGCTCCTTAACTGCCCTTTAAACCAAAAGTTAATTATCACAATGAAATCTAAGAGGATTTGATCAATGGAGAATAAAATATGAATATTATATTTACAGAAAATAGTTATATAGAAATATGTAAAGTATTTTGGCAAGTATAATTGTTAAATTCGTTGCGTACATATGTAAAATAAGTATGATTCTTACACTTATAGACACCGTCGTTGATAAATTATACGTATTTACTATATACTTCCCAATCCTTAAATTTCCTGATGTTACTTCCAATAAACAATGATCAACGTTTATATTTTTAATTGTATCTGTACACCTTGTTGTTAGTATCTTTCAATAGCACGCATTTTCAAGCAACGTCAAACATTAATTTTATTTATACACTATTATTTATTACTGCATGCTTTTCACTAGCAAAACACTTCATATTTTAGATAGCTATTCGAAAAATGTACATTCATTTTCATAGTATTTTCCACTTAAGGAGTTTCTCGTCGACGGCTATGCTTCTAGCGAATGTACACGAATACCCCCTTGCATTCCTGTTTGTTTCATTAATATTGTTCTAAACATTAATAGATGTTTGATATGCGCGTGAAGACTTTCTCCGTTTAGGATGCTTTGGGTTAGATATCATTAATATTTTATCATACACAAAAGACTACTAACACGCTACTAATATCAAATGGTGTTTATGTATATATAAGAAGAGTTTGGAAGAATAGAAAGATTAGGACGTAGTATGTGTTCTTTAGATATTTATTCACAGTTTGGAACTTATGTCAACGGTCTCTGTTTTAATGTTAACACTACAATACCGTAACATTATCATTAGTGAGGAATACCTACCTGTTTTACGCTTTATTATGTATTAGTTAATGTACTATTTTAATTATGTTAAGTTAATTCCAGGTTCATGTGTAGTTCCCATCCTCGAGTATGTATTTAAAACTCATACTAAAAAGTCGCTTTTTTTTTCTTTTCTGCTTGCTATTGTTATATGTGTACAAATCTCTACTAAATACTGTCTATAATTTACGTCTATCTGTAGCTCCATCCTCCTCGATGGTCGTTATAACCAGAGAAACTATAAATATTTCTCGAAAAATATTTTACTTGCAAATATACGGGATTCCGATTCTTTTCGACGTTAGCTTGTTCCAATACACTTTTCGACTGAATGCGGTATGAGTATTTCTGCTTGAGGGTTCTTGTTTCATATCATTTTTAATTACCACGGATTTTCTGTTAACCAATTTTTACAGTAGTTAGTTCCCTTTAAATTCGCGTTTTAATAGTAAATTAAATACCTGGTTTTGATATTAGACAGTTTCCTTTTCTTCATTGCATAATCTAAGCATAAGTTTCTCTCTATAGATTCCCATTGTGTGTAGATGTTTTCTTGGGTGATCGTGTTTAATAAACAGACACGTTACCTTGACTTGCGTTCTACTAAAGGCGCTGCAACACGATGCGTTGAACAAATTCAAACGTTCGGCACTTGAAGGTTTGACACATTGGGTGGCTCTTCAGGCAACCTGTTACTACCGAAATAAAGGTCCAATAAAGGTTGTTTCGAATCCCACCCATGCTAGTTGCTGAGCTAGGATGTTGCATGATGTTCCTTCTTGATATAGCACCCACATCAACTTCATTGTATTGTTCTTCAGATGCTTAAGGTCCTGCGGGCTGTCTTATACCAGCCTGGTTAGTTAAGTAACTTACCCGATAGGATGTAGAGCAGTTTGGGTTGTGATCTCTGTATTAGATATTCCCTAACACAGATTTGTATGGCGAGTCTCCTCAACGTCAGTATAAATGAATGAACCGATGCTCGTTTTTAATCCGTACCAGATATGGGCCTAGGGCAATATTCGTTTCAGCCTTTCTCTCCTCTACGTCTGAATTAAATATATATAATCCCTCAATACATACGGAGTTCACTATATACCATTTACAATTTTCTATCTCCTGTCAATGTTTTTGCTATTTCTCCATCCCGTCTCATATGTGATCTACTTCTCTTTCCTACCTTCGTTGCTTCCTACACTTTTCTCATTTGCTGTTCTTCATTCAGTTTTTACAAGTGACCCCACCATCGCATTTGTATACTTTCCACATGCGTTTTGACACGATTTATTTGGAACATTTCTGGTTCTCGTCTAAATTAATATAGGAAATTAAATACGTTTCAGCGTCAAGAACTTTCGTGATCATCTATGGTCCAAGATAATAACTTTTTTGACAATATTTTGTTTTATTCTTAAATTTCATATACATAATTTGCATTTTTTTCACTTTCCTATGTTTTGTATGTAATTACTGCCAAATTTGTTGAATTTTTCTTGCGTTTGTTTACCTAATTCTTGTATGTTTAATGGTTACGATCAAATGGTCTAAAACTTGACTATATACTGAAACTGAATAAAATCTTCTACAATAATTACAAATTGTATATATAACCTGAAATTCTAAAAGCTGAAATATTCCGTTCAGATGATGTTAGGGGTCTTGCTCCTTCTTATTTCTGTAATCTGTACCGTGTTTTTAAATTTGTAGGGTGATGTTATTTCAATTTGGCGACGAGGCCCAATTAAACTTGATTTTTTTATAAGCCCTGTGATGAGGGCTTACAAAAATCGGTCATATTACAAGCACTACATGGTCGCCGCCATATTTTCCTTTATTAGCTGTTCTAATGAACTTCGTTTATTAAATAATCATTAATAAAGCAATTAGTTTACTGTGCGGTGAGGAGTGATCCGATAAGTGTGTGTCCTATATTTCCCCACTCCTTGCAATGGTTACGTCTGTAGATTATTAAAAGAACACCAGGTTTTCTTGCTATTGATCTTTTAAGAACTTCTAGTGGTATTTCATTCATTCGAGTATACATTTGCACATAGATTCGCGCTGCATTTACACTCAACAAATACTTCTCATTGTAATATAAAATAGAAGATAAACATGATTACTTCGAAAAAAAAATAAAATATAGAAAAATAAAAAAATTAAGAAAACCGTTGTTTCTATGAGTTAAATGGTATTTTATGTAATTATCTAAAAGTTATCAATTAAGCCCTCACATAAAAATGCAACCATTATCAACGCCATTTTCTCTTGATTTGACATTGCTCTTTATAATGAATTTAACAATATGTAAATTAGTTAAAGTTGTGTTTAAAGCTTTTTGCGGAGACGCAACTTTCTTTTGCCTTTTTCAGTGTTAGTAATGCTTCCTGCAAGTTACAAAAAATGTCGCTGGTTATTAATGGACCAAACTGTGGTTAGCTAGTTCGCAACGTTTTGTTTTATGATTTTGTACAAATGACGATATTTTATAGACTTCTAGGATAATTTTTGTATAGAGACATCTATAGTTTCGAATTGTGTTAATGTGTATATATTTTTGACGATTTGTAAAACAACACTTTAATATTTTATCCATTGCGATTTATAATTTGAGTAATGATAACTAAAGTCGAATTGCCTACGATTACTTTGATTACCTGGTTTATCAAATCTCGAGCGATAATTCAACAGTGTTATTAAGGAAAGGAAGCTGCTAGCTCTCTCTTTACCTAAGACCTATACAATAACTTCCCGTGTTAGTGGTTGCTTAGTCGACAAAAAGAGAACGTAATTCGAATATGTATAATTTTTGTAAACTTGATAAAAGATCTTATTAAATGCTAGCTCTAAAACATTCCCAGTAATTATAATCCTAATACTAATTTAAAAAACTGGTTCTACTGGATATGAGCACATATATACACATAAACGCGCATGCAACATGTATCTTAAAATAATACCGGAGTTACTTAATCTGATAAACGTAAGAGTGGCGAAGAACCGACCAGCTAGTGAGAGAAATGGAGTCTTAAAAATAATTCGTCTGTTTGAGCACGGTTGGAAACGTACACCAAAAAGAAATGAGCACACGTATCGTATAATGGCTATCTGTTTCTATTCAATGTCTGCCTCTGGTGTCCAATTAAAAATTTTTAATAGTCTAAGCAATGCTGGTTTAATGCCTTTTATAACTAGTGGGCTAAGCGGGTATTTCTACTTGTTCACGTATGCATGCATGCGTTTATCTGTACTACACATAGATTCCTACATACATCTGTATGAGAGAGTATTGCGCTGGCTATAGAGCGTAAATTAATTTTGAAGTATTTGGGTTACATACATGGACTTTAATTTCGGTACGTGTACTTACACGAGCAAACCACTATACATAGAGATTATTTAAATTTCGTCATGTCGTTCTCTTAGTTTTAATTTGTGTTTAATAAAATCTTATCTTGTTCGTGGCTTCCTAATGAAGTATATTTCTGGCCAAGCCTACAATTCAGCTTTCTCCAATTCATTAAACAATAAATTTATCATAAGGTGAATCATTAATATTATGAAATCAACCGTTAAAATTATCTTCAGCATTTCCGAAAGCTTTACTCACTTGGTTTTATTCCGGTCTGCCATCAATATTAGTACGATTTCATCAAAGCTTCGAAGGAGAAATTGTATATATTCCTCCCGAATTGTGGAGTAGTGAAAAAGTGGAGTGAGGGTATTTTGACATTAGTGTTCTCACTAAATGGTGCAACATTTCTGATATCTTGGTTTAACTGGTTCTCTGATTTTACAATCTTGTCTCATGGAAAACATTAAGGGCTTATACCTAACATTACAAAGCCCCTGTAGGTAATAACATATAATAAAATTCTTTTGAATAGATGTACGGGATATTCCATACTCTCCATATTGCCATATTCAAAGGAACAATTTTCATTCAATAAAACAGCACCTGCCAATAGAATAGCTACACGTGAATACGATTTATTCCGATGGAGTCTATGCTAAAATTGTTAGGCTGTTTATCAAGCACGTACTTGTTTAGTGTTCGAAACGTGTAACAGTACCCACGCTTTTGCGATATGCTGCCCATATGCAGTTAAAACTTTGGCAGGGAAGTCTTGGAGCCTTAGCTTTATAGCAACTTAATCCTGAGAGAGATTTTCTTTAAGTGACAGATAGATTCCAACCTCACAAAACTGCATCAAATAGATACCAACTATGAAAATCAACATATCTTACGTCCAGGTCCTTGGTTACATTCACTAGATGTAACTAAGCAACCGCCGGAACAAACAATTGAAATGGCCGTAATCGAAGTTTTAATTAAATCAAATAAAAAATAAAATTTGGAAGTTGTCACAATATAAAATTACATAAAAATACATATTTTTACTTAATTACCCAAACTGTGTGTGAATGTTTGTGTTCCATCTCCTTCATAATTTTCTGTTCCAATCTTCTTCAATTCTTCTGGTGGAAAATCCCGTTTCCCTATTCTTCTCTCGTTCAGGTAACTTCTAAAACAAGTGCGATGATGTCAACGGCCATAATTTACTATACTGATAAATTTTTATAACGAACATCTTTCTTCGCCAATAATACTAAGTAATGCACTGGCATATTCCTAATTTCTCCCGATTTATTAATTTACGATGTTCTTCGA
Source organism: Osmoderma eremita (assembly GCA_031763485.1). Classification (NCBI taxonomy): domain Eukaryota; kingdom Metazoa; phylum Arthropoda; class Insecta; order Coleoptera; family Scarabaeidae; genus Osmoderma; species Osmoderma eremita. The sequence goes on from JARFOC010000598.1 coordinate 737,893, forward strand.
AACCCCTTTTAGTTTAGTGATGTACTTTGTGTATGTGTGGTGTTTGAGAAAATATTAAATTGTATTAACTTGCTATATAAAAGAATTACACAACGAATCTTGCCAATAATACATTTGAATTTATAAAAATCTTAATTTCCTCTAAGTATATAGTGTATATGAAATGCGTTCCATCCTCTTCCTGCATGCTCTTTCTTCACTTCTCTCTTCTTTACCTTAAATAAATACCTTTACTTCTTCTCCTTGGACAATGTATCACGTTACTTTAACAATTACTTTAGCTTCTACGAATTCTGACTTGGCGTTGTTTTCATTTTTTTAATTTATATTCCACCGTCTAGCAACGAACCAATTATTTCGATACTAGATGATTTTTACACAGTAACAGAACACTCCTATTTACGTGTATGGAACTCGTTGTCTTGTACGGTCGATACATTAAACATACAAAACCAGGTACTGCCTTTCGCACTACATTAACTGCTGACTGCCGCCTCTACTTCTTTTTACAGTACAAACAATGTCTCCACAAACTGCCCTTGTGTTTCTTGGTTCGCCTGGTGTCTTGTATGGATTTTAATTTGCCAAAGACAAACCCCCGATTATATTGTGTAGTTATGATTTTATAATGCATTAAAAAATAATGTTCTAGTATTTAGTACGGTTAAGCAGTTCGATTATCTGCCACTAGGTGCAATATTATTTATTTCTTAAAAATGAAGCCCTACATTACCGACTGAGAGAAAGATAGAGATTTAACAATTTAATATGCAAGCACCAATATACGTTAGAGAATCGTATATTGACGATCCGGCTATGCTGCACACAAACCTGCTAATGCAAGTGTTATCGAGAATACCAAAGATGATGCGGAGGATCATAACAATATATAGTAGATTTCAGTCACTATACGGTATCTAAGTAGTAAATCATATCTTACATTAACACAGGAGATTATAATGATATTTACCAGAAAAGAAAAGGTAAAAAAAATAAAGTTTTATTTTTCTACATATCACTCTTTAACACACTTTGCCCAACGCTTCTACAATAACGCGATACACTCAAAAAATGGCAATTCCCCAAAAAACTAGAAAATGGCCTTTTAGTTATAAACTAGAAGAAAATCGACGCCTAGGTAAGTGTTTCTTCAGCCTGGAAATGAGTAAATACTCGATGGAGCTAGGTCAGGGCTGTTAGAGGGGTGTCGTTGCTAAACTAAACCGCACCTCATTTCTTCTTGAACTTTGTGAGCTTTATGAACTCGGCAATTGTCGTGCAGCAATAAAGTTCTGTGGGCAACATTATATAGCCTCTTTTTGCGTATAGCAGGTATTATATTTTCAATTGTTTCCTTGTAGACATCTGTGGTAATTGTGGACCTTTTCTTCATATACACAATCCAAAGAATGCCTTCATTATCCCAAGGAATGGTTGTCACCAATTTCGCTGCAGATGCTTGCGTCCTTACTATTTTGGGAGGAGATCCTCGGTGCACCCACTTCATTGAATCTCTTTTTTGGAGATCCCAGTGGAACACCCACGTTTCATCGCCTGTTACAATTTTGGGAAGAAGATGTTGGTCACGAGCTAAAGCCGCCACGTTTTCTTCGCAAATATCTCATCTGAACAACGTTTCGTTAGCACTTGACGTGACGTGCTGACCCTGCACTAATCCTCAAATCCTCATGAAAAAAAGTGTCAAAACAGATGCTTCCCATAATCACATCTCACTTGAAATACCCGAAACTTTGACTTATGGATTCATAACACCATTTCTTCGATTCCTGATGCTTTCGTTGGATCTTTCCACAACAGCTCGTTTACTTTTCGGGGGATTTCGATGGACTCTCTGTCTCACTTCACCAAAATTTTATTTAAAAATATTTTTTTTAAGCATAGTAAGCAATCATATGTATCCGTAAAATTTTAGGGCGATTGCCGTATATTATTAACAATTTTATCACGCTTCTAAATTGTTCTAAATTAAATAATTTTTGCGTGATTTACAGCTTCACAAAATCCCCAACCAATGATTTGATTTTCAGACAATTTGACAGGTACTCGTTAAAAAGTTGCGTCAACTTGATAATAGGCAATTGTCATGACTGCGCGTTCTTTTCGTGGCTAATTAGATTTCATTTTCATCTCCCATTAGCTTTCCACACACAATATTGGGACCGTTATTGCCCAATATTGCGTGCAATTTCTCTACTCCTAAATCTATATCTTCTCTAATATAATATCTGCTTCCTGTTATATATCTCTTTATTCCAGGAAGGAGCCAAATATATTTACGGAAGAACTAACATCCGTATTTTATCTGTAATGTAGTAATACATGTATATTAACCAAAAATAGTTGCCCATTGAGCAAACAGTCACTGGGAAAAACCCGCGTTTAACTTTAATGTACTTTGTAGAGCATTCTGTGGTTGCTAAACATATTTCTACCATGCTATAAATTTTAGATATTTGCGATGTATCAAATTACTTTGTAGTTAATTGTAATCTTATCAGCTAAAGAAATACTTGATAAATACATAACTAAACTTAGGATGTGTATTGTTTTCAATAGTAAGGATGGGAAATACTTTGAGGTTATGAAAGAAGTTAACGTCTGCATTTTAATATATGTGGCTTATTTAGATCGAAGTAATTAGGATTTGTACTCTTGGATGTAGTCATCTCCCATGTAAAATGTAAATTTCAATAATAAGCCATAAAACTCGGGACGTGATACGTAGTGCCAACCGCGTGCTAATATTACATAAACATCAAATATATTACATAATATCGTGCGAAATGTTCCCTCAAAATTTTTAACGGTTACTTCATATAAAATCAAACAAGGATCAAGGCAAGGCCTTTATCAATTCCTCAAAGCGAAAGAGGAAGAGAGAAAACAATCGTGTATGTAATTTCAGAGTAACTTCCATTTACCTGAAATGGCGTGACCTACTGAGATTATGTATCAGAGTTATGTATCTCCTAAACACTGTACGATACACAGAAACAAATGAAAAGCGCGTAGGAGGGATATGCCTGTAAAGCGGCATAATCATGCCTTTGCATGACTTGAAACTTGCGCTCGTTTCGAATTCTGGTTTATGTGAATTTATTTCGGAATCGGAGTCACGATAAGCTAGTAGTGTCTATTATTTAAGTTCTTTATGCCGATGCCCAATCTTGACTGTATGACGGGTTGATTGTTCGCTGTGATTATTGGTGAGAATTTTAAAATTGGTTGTGCTTAAGTATGTACGATGTAGAGGAACATGATTAGATTAGATTCGGAAATCTAGTTTTCGAAAATCATTGCTCAAGCTTATGTAGCATTATAATAATCGATTTGATTTGATTTGCTAATGGAATGTGTTAACTGAAGAATACATTAATCCTGTTTGTTGGTTTTTACTACTATTGTTCACTAAATTTTAATAACTACGTTTTGTAAAGAAATTTGGGATAAAATCTTTCATAACTTCACTTGCATTTAAAGTAACAAACCGTGCAAAAATAACAGAGAAACTGCTTCACAGTTTCAAAAAGAGGAAAGCTTGATTTTTCCGATAATTGTACCATACTTGTTGGAGTTCTTCAAGGATCTATTTTAGGTCTCCAGCTCTTTGCTATCTCTATCCATATGTAAAGGAACCTATATAAAACCATCCCGCATACCTGGCCCTAAATATTTATTATTCAGAGAATACAAAGGTGTTAATTAATACTACCAAGAAGTGCATGACTCAAATTATATAAAATACGTTATAAACATACAAATTAATTTAAAAAAATTACAAAAATGACTTTCAATGTGGAAATAACAAAAAATAGTAAGTATAAGTTATTCAAAATACCTCATCACTGCTCATTGAACAAGTTATTAAAGTGTTTAGACACAGATATACTAGTCACTTAAAGTATACCATTGGTTTTGCTTTTGAAATCTTAAAAGTTATATGAAGTGAGTATTAACGGGCGGCACATAGAAGTCTACTTTATTAAGGGGCAAATAAAAAATAACACTATACATATCCCTTTTGTTCTGACAGAGTTTGAAAGTTATGAGCTTAGATACTCAATCAGTTGTGCGTTCAGGGTAAGTACTTTAAATGACAAGAACCTAAAAAATCTTTAATGTGCATGGTCAAATTTATAATATAAATAATAATTTGCATAACAATTTCTTTAAAATTGAGTGTAGAGAAAGCAGTGTTCATTAAGTTTACTTCAAATTTGTCGGGCACTGATAGTAGTCAATTGCTAAGAATTAATGGTAAATCAATTCAACACGTTCAATCCATGAATTTCCTCGGGTTGCACATTGAAGCGCATCTTGGTTGTCGATTACATATTAATGAGTTTTTCAATAACCTTTTGCAAGCATGTTTTGTCTTGCATAGGTTGTCTGAGGTTACTAGTGTCGAAATAACATGCTTCGAGCCGCACCTCGAGTATGGTATTGTATTTTGGGCAGCTGCGCTTCTTAGTTTAGGCATTTTGTCTTAAAAGAATACTGTGCGAACCAAAATGGGTGTCCTAGCACGACACGCTTGTCAACTGCTGTTTAAATAACTGGATACACTGCCACTTTCATGGCTATTTATGTATGTGCGCATCAAGTTGAGTAGAATAGTTAACGCATAGGATAACATCTTGCTCAGTGATAGTACCCACATAAAAAGCAGGATCGTAAAGGGTAAATTCTGGAGACATGGATGTGCTGCTAGAAAACACGCTTGAAGATGCAGTCGCAAAAATGTTGATCCAATAACATATGATGAAGTATGCTGTCCACCCCCCTCCTCTTGTTATTAATAAAGAGCCAAAATGAAGTAGCGTTCTCAGTGATTTCGATGTCAACCATGCGTAAATAATTATCGTACGCATAGGTGCTATGTTTCCTGTTTCCGCAGTCGACCAACACTATGAAATTCATTACAATAATATACAGATTTTAAAAGCTTCTAAAAGAACGTTCTTTAAGATGAATTAGCTTTTTTTTTAATATTCGTAGTACTACACTGGTTAGCCTCGAATAGAGGTCTGAGCTACTGGAACAGAACAACTCAAAACCGAATGAAGCTCATTATAGAAAGAACCAACCGCCAAGTCACTATCATCCTAATCCAACAAAAATGATCAATCGAAGCCCATCAACGGAGCGTTCAACAATGGTAAATACGACCTCCGAAAACAATATTTTAGATTGTTGTTGACTCCGAAATTATCATTTATACTAGTTTCCTATAATTGCCCTGTGATGTATAACGGGTGTTTGAAGTGAATAACGTAGGCCACAAATACTTTATAATTTCTTCTCTCCAGTCAATACACCACCACTCTATTTCGGAAAGAATGCACTTCAACGGATACTAACCATTATACAATGTTTTACCCATTCACAATATAAATACAAAAAAGGAACAAGTTTAGTATTTTTAAACGTGAATTAAAAATTCCTATTTTGAAAATTAGTCCATATCCCCGTGGTGAATATTTAAATTGCAATAATAAAGCTGTGTTTGTCGCTTAAGGCGACTTGCTTTCTACGTGCTCATTGCATATAAAAGCGAAATAAACAATGAATTTGGAAATATAAAACGCTAAATATTGTAATACAGAATAGAATAATAACCTAACATAAGAGAATGTCTTAGAAAGCAGTGAGTTATCTGAATTAATCATATATTTCTTCATGACGAAAATATGTGCTTCCTTTTAGACTTGTTAGAATTCTTATATGGTCAACATTATCCGTCCCCTCCGCCAAAATAAAACTACAATTATGTCCATTGCTGCACTATTAAAAATGAAATTCATATACACGTCCTCACAATTTATTATAACACAATACAATTGCTTCGCCAACACAGTGGCTTCGTCAGACTAAACTAACAAGCTAATTCATAGAATACAACTTCGTCAATATTGTGCCAATAGTATGTGTTATAATAAATTGTGAAGTTTTCTGTCATCATTCATTACTGGGTTTGCCCTAATTTGTTCTGATATAATATGTAAAATACTAGAGTTTACTTTCCGTTTACTACAGGTTGACATGATCATTATTTGTCTTGAAGATTCAATTGTGCGTTTCTGCTCCATATAAGTAAAATGCGAAAAAATAAAGTTTGGTCTATAGTCGCCCAACAGATGCAATAAGCAACACTGCCGTGAAAAGTTCGATTCACACCACAATACATGTATCACTTGAGAATGAAGGCCGATAAATTAGTATTTGACATTACCCCTATAAATTAATCATTTGACACGAACAACAAAATAAATAACACTAAATTTGAATTACTGGAAATAATATCGAATACGAAATAAAATATTTCTAGTATTATAAATATACTATTTTTTACCAAAATATGTTTAGTTTTAGTAAGAGAGCAGATATCCATGGTGCATTTCAAATTTAATATTCAAATTATTTACACATTGTTATACTGAGAGATTGCTTTTCTTTGTATGTTCGAAGATTGGGCAATTCAAATTGAAATAACTAATACTTGACATCTCTTAAACACATGACTGTGAATATGTTTATTTGTTCGTTAATGCAGATGGTATAATCAGATATTATACAGTTATAATATAAAATTACAAATATTTAACAAAAACATTTCTAAAAATATGCACTCAATATACATTTTATTGTAATATTAAAGTAATTTTTTGGAATACTTATATAAATTTACATAAAAAAACATTCATCTTCACTAATAGACGATGTAGATGAATCATCGTTAAACATAATTATTAATGATTCTGTATGTGTAACCAGTAAATCGTCCAGATCCAGCATTTTCTTCTTAATATCCGGCACATTTCTAACAGCATCCCTCCAATTTTCACCTATAACACGGTTGATACCTTGATGAAATAATTCCTTCACATCAGCTAACTTAAATGTCGTGTGGTGTCTGGCAACATTTCACTTGTGCCCATATGAGCTCTATTGGGTCGAGTTCACAGTGAAATGGTGGGAGTCTTAACCGCTTACTATTAGTATTTTTCATCTCATCATCCACATTACTCAAAACAACCCTCTTCTTCGATATTTTTTTGGTGAAACTCATGATCAGTATTACATTCTTTCAAAATATTGTAAACGCTGCATTCACCAATTCCTATTTGCAGAAAGGAACCAACCCATAAATTATGAAATTTACAGATTATGCGTAATATTGTATTAGAAGGCACAAACTTTACTGCAAAAAATATCCCAGCGCCAATAGTACCTGTTAACCAATGAACCAACCCACTAATTAGTTATTCAAAATCTGCTGCCTGCAGAAATGATCCACGCGGCTTGGTTCATTTCCTCATAATAAGCAGTTGATAATTCTTTGTGATAGTTGTATCCAAATTAAGATTACCGGTGAAAAACGTGTTACACTTTTATTATTTATTGTACGTGCCGTACAATAAACAAATTCAACGTAAGACGAATGAATTCCACTGAGTTTTATAGAACTGCCGATCTATAAAAATAAATCGTAAATAGAAAAGTCGATTTTGAGAATGAGAAGGTTAGTTGGTTGAAAGCACGAGAGATACTTCTTGATAAAAATAACCATTTTCAATTTTTATGAGTAACAATTTCGAAGAGAACCCGCATGCGCAAATAGACATTAAAAAAATTAAATAAAAGGGACGCTTCAAAGATTTGCTAGTCCCAATGTGGTTTGAAGGAAATCCAAAAATAGAGCACGTAAAGTCTTTGATGCACTTGATTTCTAATGATTGCAAACAATTTTGTGAAAATATTACCGGCACGGACATCATATACGATGTGGATGGATTCAGTGGAGTTTCTGATTTTGGACTATAGGCCTCAGTGGATTATTAATTTTTTCTGTATTTTTTGCCCTACCTCCTTAGGCAATAAAGCTCTTTTTAACAAAAATGAGGAAGATGTTATTTTGCATGAAGGAATCAACCCACAAGTATCAAAAAAAAATATAGCAAGTAATATCTTTTTAAATCTTATAATATAATATTTTGTACACATATTTAAATGCTAGTGTTTTGTCACTTCAAAATGTCTTAAAAATGTGAACTGAGTTTTCTATTATTGTCAAAAGTTTAACACCTAATTACTCAATATATTGTTTCTGGGGCTGGATCCTTTGTGCAAATAGACGTCCAATTGATCTGTTGTAATTTTTGTTTCTAAAAAGCTACCTGCTGCCTTTGTTGTCATTTCAACACTTCCAACTTTAGAAGTGCCTGGCTGTTCTTAATAGGTTTTAAATAGATTCAAAATCATATCTTTGTCTTCAACGGTAAAATGTTTTGGAGGTCTCTTCCTAGGAGGTGAATTTTCCATGATGTAAAATGTAGGGTACCACAGAATCAGAAAGCGATTCGTTCTCGAAAACAAATGTGTCGATATCCAGATATAACCTATCAAACGCGGTCGTCGTGTAATTTAGCGTATAACTTCATTATATGGGTTTACTTACGCTTATTGTGATAAAAGTTAAGTATAATAGCCATTACAAAGATAATATATATGGATAGAATAGAACGAACATTAAGGAAACACTAGACAATAAGTGGGAATAACCAAAACGCAAAACGAGTATTACAAATGCAAAGAAATTTGACAAATTGCCCTATTGTAAGCAAGCCTTTATGAAGCCGCCTGATTGATACTACACAGTTGCCATGTAGTTCTCTGTCATGTGTTGGGCGATTCAACTATAGGTACATTGCTATTAATAGATTGTAGTGCTATTAATAGTAGATTCTGCTGAGGATGGCAATTTAGTTGCCGAAATACGTATCCAGGAGTTCTTCATTCATCGAGGTGGTAAGGGTATTTTTTTATTTATTTTTTATTAATAGAGCAAGCAAAATTATTGTATAAACATTTGCGATAAAATAAAATCAGAAGCGAGAACATTACCTTAATTTGTTGTTCTTGATATTACGAAATACAAGAAAATATTGTCACGCAATAATGAATTGCTGCGTTTTATTAGTACCTACTAATATATTTCCTAATGTATCTACTCACATAAGACAATTAAATTTTTTTCGCGTTTATTTCAATTGGTAACACGTTTTACTATTAATGAAATGTTCATTCGTATAGCGGAAGGAAAACGCAAAGGTTAATTCTCTTACAAGTTGTATATTATTTAATCTTAATGTTAACCTAATTGTAAGATCCTTTTCAAGCCGCACAGAATTATACATACTACAGGAATTACACACATAAACAGGTTCGTAATCTTATTTCAATAATAGTAATAATAATCAAGAGGAAAAAGGACATCCGACGGTTTGTAGTTAAATTAATACAAAGTGTATATACCATTAATAAAGCTTTCCTGTAAATATCTAACATTTTTTCCATCAAATTAAGACAGAAATACAAACAACATGTACGCGAAATTATAAACATTTTTTGTACTAGTTCCTATTCCACAGTTTGATATCCGTCCTATTCGACGAGCACCGGAAAAAATACACTTCGGAAGCCGCGTAGGCGTTTGTAGAAGAAATAGATTATTGTCTAAAATTAATTAGAAATGTAAACGATTTAGAAAATTGTATTTACGCTACGATCTAGAGATTGTCGTTATTCAACACTTGGGTAACTATGGCAAACTTTTTGGCGTACAAATATCTCATCCTGCTCCAAGTGAAGATAAAGATGGCGATAAGCTTTTTACTAGGAAGTAATACATTTACAAATCCCAATAACAACGACACACATAGCAGTGTTTTTGCTAAAATGTTAATTAAAATTGAAAAAGGACCATATAAATTTTATGAAGTAATCTGGCACTTTTCACCAGTAAACTTTCTTGATTTATTTAAGCATAAATTAGTTTTATAGTTGGAGAAAGTAGTTTCCAAGGTACTTAATAATAATAGTAGGGCATTAATTTTCACGTATTGTTCTTCGAATAAGTCTATTTATGTACATATGAATTACCCTGAGTGCACTTTTAAAATTAACTTATACTTCTGAATGTTTTCGGGATAAAATTTTTAGTTGCTGTTAGAAAAATAATTCCTAAAAATTGCATACTAGATATTTCGAATAAACGTTTATATTTTCTCATTAATATGTATGAAAAAAGTAGCAAAATGCGCATAAATATGCAAAACAGTCAGGTTATGTAATAATATACAAAATATGTATGAATAATCAGTATTTTATTTTAAATATTTTAGTTACATGTTATGTTGTATAAGTTAAATTTAATAATTACTGATAGAAAGAGTAAATAATTGGGTGGTTTTCATGGATTCCGTTTAAGAACTTACGTCTTTTATCTAAATACATATGCTTACATGATCATCATTTTTCAACCTTTGTAATATATTTGATTCCATACCAAATGTTTCAAGATATTCTTCGGTTAAAATCCTTGAAACTTCAGCATAATTTAAATTCAACGACATTATTTACAGTATTTTTCAATCGATCAATTGATTCTTCCCAATTTTGTCTTTAACAATGCCACCTAATAATTAGAATTTTTTTTTTTGCTAATTTCACACCATGTACTAATGTTAATTTTTTGGACATTAGTTGATTTATGGATGTTGACATAAAACCATGATTGGCTTCTATAAAAGCAACTGCTGTAGAATATTATTCTAGACTATTCTAGGTATACAGTTTGTACTCCAGTTTCTATAGTTTATATTGTTGCTATAGTTTATTTTTACAATACTTTGTTTGTTTGTAGTTATAGTTATGGAATTATTAATACTTTGCAGTTATTTATAATAAATGTTTTAAGTAGATTACATGTTAGATGTTGGTTATTAATTTAAAAATACAGAGGAACCCAGGACCCTTGGCTACGCTCGAGAACATCGTTCCGAGTAGAAATCACGCATTCCTACGAAAACTATTCCGATACTTCGAAAGATATTCCCCTCATTCGAATCATTTGGTTTGATGACCGCTTAAGATTTGCATGTCATATAGGTGAAATGTGCAAACCCATGGTTTTAAAATCCTTTAAAATGCCATCGTTAGAAGTAAATTGGAATACGGAAGTATTTTCTTGTAATCCTGTATTCAGTCAGTAATAGTTTAAATTTAGTTTATTATTTATTATTATTTAGTTAGTTTATTATTATTTTTAGTTAATCCCAGCTTTCAGTATATATTTATACCTTCTTCAGGGAAAAATTGATGAAGTCACATACAAGTCAGCATGTAATTGTAATACTAAATATTTGAACGGTTTTAAATTTTCAGAGAGTTATTATGCAATACACATGTATTTCCAACTATTCTAAGATTTATAATTCTTCATGGTGTTTTCCATTTTTTACTATTTATTTGTTTTATTTTGAATGCATTCCTATGTTGCAAATCAAAAAAAAATTGAAATTTCTTAAATGGTCAAGTACTGATTTCAAATATTTCCCCAGTTACCCAGTTACAGTTAAAATTAAAACTAGGTAAAAACAAGAACAAATAATTGTTTAAAACTGTAAAAGACGCATATTACATGTTTACACTATGGACAAACAACCATATGTTTCTGAATTGTATAATCTGTTGGACATAAGTACATTATTATTATTTAAAATTACATTGGATGATGCTGGATATATCTAGAGTATACGACGGCATAAGAAGGAGCACCTTGATTTTGGTATTATGTTCATGAAATTCGTAGTTGTGTTTATAACAATTTTTATTCGTTAGAGCATACGAGGTAACGGCTAATTGTTTAATCAGCGGTTTCCAAGAATCCCTGTAACGAACACCGGTGATAGCATGACAGCTAGCGGTGACAGCTTTTTGCGCTATGAATACATGAAGTGCGTCAGATGATAACCCTCCCAATAAAATAGGTCGTCTTAGTGCTGAGGTAATAATATCACTCTCTTCTTGATAATATAATGCCTTGATCTTATACAGCATCTTGCGGTGATTTCAAAATTCATTGTTATCGTATTAGGTTCGTGTACCGGGAACGCTGTCCCTACCATCAAATTGTTTATCATCAGGGTTAATTAAATACGCACAGGACTGTCAGTCTCCTACACGATTGGTATTTGAATTTAATATTAGAGTTCCCATTAAAATCCAAGGCTCAGTCGGTAATGACGGTTTCTGTTTTGTAGGGAGTAAGGGCAATTATCAGCCAGCGACAATTAAAGGGTACTTTAAGAATACTTTATTGTTTTTATATCTTGTAAATTAACATAAACAATTACACATCACACAACACCACACAGCAGAAGGGTTTTGGAGAAATTTCATACACTACATCGCGAGTCCACCAGACGACGAACGAAGCACCAGAGGAATTATTCGAGCTCATGTTGGCACCATAGAATCCAGGGGACGATTGAGATGTTTGGAAACCGTCGACATACCAGTTACATCGCGGTACAATACATCATAATAGATCGCTATGGTAATGATGACAGGGATATTTGAAATGGTCACGGGTGCAACATATTTAATTAGAATAAACAAAACTGCAAAGTCAGAAAAGCAAAGTCTGTGAGTGAAATTAAGGAAAAGGATATTAAGACATCGAGTGCAAAAGAAGGAGTGATTGGAAAAGTGTCGCTCGTTCAGTACGTACTGAACGAGCGACAAGCATTCCTCCGACGTGCACTGATGAGCACTAAGTCAGTCCGAAACAGTTGTCTGGACGTGAGGAATGTCTGGAACTATATAATCAGACGTGTTGTGTGATCCCAGAAGTATATTTATATATTTTTTAAATACATTTCTTATTCAGAAGATGCCCGGCTTGGATCAACTTGACATAAAGACAAACAATCCAAAATTTATTATGATTAAAATTCATTATTAATTCAATTTATCATATTGTAACATAGCAATATATAATTCAAATTTTAAATTTAATACTTCCCAATGTGTGTGCTTGGTTTTAAAGTAAACGTGATCGCAATCTGAATTTCCATTATTAAAAGACATTCAGCTATAACTTATGGTTGTTTATGTAGCAAGAGTTAGAATTAAATACGATAAAGTGCTTCTTAAACTATGCCCACCAGTTTAGATGGGTAAGCATTATTTATTATCCACTCCTTTTAAATTTCGAACAAATAGCACGGTTTAAAATAATAATAACTAATATTCTTTGTCTTGTGAGGACAAAATATCGAAATAACACGTAATACTACCGCTTAATTACATTGGTATCCCGTTCTCAGTACCAGTTTAATCGTTTAATGTTTTTCCTATGCTAATTTTGTCATTGAGTGCCTCATATCGCATTATAAATCAGTATCTACTAATACTGCAACAGCAACAAAATATTTCGATTGTAATTACTGTGACGGACTGACTATAAGCCACAAGAATTCCACGAACACGTTCTCATGGCGTTTTAATGCTTCTCCAGTAATTATGTATATATGTATATATTTTTCTTCATACACTCGAGCGCAGGAAATAATACAAGGCAGATACCAGGATCGTTGGTGCCATTTTGAATGTCACTCGTAGTCACTATTCGTAGGCTGTGGATTAATATGACGAATGAGGATTAATGCAGAAAGAGATATTACGAAAGCAATGAGATAATCATTGAGAAGATTACATATTTTTGTTTAATTAAGCAAAAAGGATATTTACGCCACAAAAGATATGAGATTCTGGACATTAAAAACTTTGGCATTACGAAACCTTTAGTATGTCCTTAGAAAGTGAATAGATGTTTAATATTTTAGTTAAACGGTGCTACGAAAGAATCAAGATCCGTTACACAGCAAATTCTAATCAAATCGATGGACTTTGCGGTAGGTTTTAGTTGTTTCCTTAATGTTATGTCATGGATTCAATAAATTAAATTGCGAAAAAAATATTAAGTAGGCATTGTTGTTTACTGCAACGAATCCATATCGCTAAGCGATATGGATACTCTAGCGACACAATACAATTCGACTTGTTTTAATGTATAAACTATTGTTACATTGGCGGTATCGGTTAGGTTTCGACGAGCTTTGGCATTTAAGTTTTTGGTCTATCCGTTTGCGTAAATTTTGTCCTTTACATACCCCCACAGAAAAAAATCTGAATTCATAAATTTATTTTTGAAAAAATTGACAAAAGCTGGGTATACTCCAAAGTATTAAAAATTTTAATTTTTGAACATACATTAAAAGGTGCTTCTGTTTAGGAACCCTAGTTATGCACTGACGGTATAAAGTTTGAAGTGCAAAATCGCAAGATGAAACTTGCTTAGACGTTCTGCTGTTGATCATGTGTCACCGAGAGCACCACCTCACTAAACTGCCGGAATAGCGCAATGACAAGAGCGCTAGGCATCTCTAGCGGATGTTGATGGTTCGAATCTCCGTTGCGGCAATCGATTTTTATAAAGATCGGTTGCAGCAAGGGTGGTCGGTCCCTCTTCCGCCCCCAGTGTTGAGGATAAATGAACACTGCTGCCCTCTTACGGCGAGGAGAGTAATAAGCCATACACTTCACACACACAATACACATTTACACAAAACCTAATGTAGAATAATACGATAGGCCTTAAGGCCGCGGTGTTAAGTCTCTGCATTCGGATCAAACAAGCAAAAAACAAAACCACCTCACCAGGCACTCAGGTTGCGACAAGCAACAAAACCTTTAATGTACTTAGAATACACTGCACCTATTCCAATACAAATTCAGCGTCCTGATTACACTGATCAACAAAATTTATTTTGTCCCACGAGATAAAGTGGGTGAACCTGGTAGTACTTTTTACACTTATTCCATATCTGTTTTCAGAATTTTTCTATCAGGTTTCAGAGTGACAAAGCAATGAAATTTTGTGAAAGTATATATTGTAATATGTGTATAAATTATGAAAAAATGACGTACAAAGTGATATATTTACTTGGAAAATGTGCTGATATACGACTTTCGGCAGAAACATCCCTCTTCAGCGTCCAGCAATAGTCTGCCAACATAGCCTTGGTATCATCAGCACTTACATCGTCGCTTAGTGTCATGTTCTGTGGAGGTTTAGCTACAGGTAATTCCGAACTGTGAGGTACTAGTCTCACTGCAGATGGAATACTAGGATACTTTACAGTATGTTTGTATTTAGAAGTCATACCACTTATATAGCAATAGCAATCGCTAATATAATCTGATGGATCCCCCCAAATCATATGAATAGCAAAAGCCATGTGTCGTTTATCTTTTGCCCACGTTGTAAGAAGTCTGACACACGTAACACAGCAAATATGGGGAGCCCAGCTTTTGTCCTCGTCACCTACTTTGTAATACTGCGCATAGCACTTTTTAAGGAGAAGTGTGAAAGCCCGTTTTTGATATTTAAATATCAATTCGTCGCAAACGTAGCAAAAAGAGTTCGGATGATGTACACATTTCCTTGGCATTTTTATAGGTGATCAAATGTTCGCGGTTTCACTACAATAGCTTGAACTCACCACAACGCAGCATTCTTTAAAACGTTAACAGCGCCAGCGTATATGTTCATTCACCGAGGTCTAGCCGACAATTCAAATAACAAGAGATGCTATCTTGGAATGGGAAATGCCGGTCTTAACACGTCAAGACATGTTCAAACATTAACCATTGCATGCTGCTTGATCAGTTCCGTGCTCAAGCCGACAACTGAAATAACGTCAAGACATGTTCTCTTATACTACATATCTATGCATGCATATTTTAGGTGGATAAGCGAATATCCTGGACCATAAAAACTAAGGGTCATGGAGAAATTCTGAAAACGTAATTGATTTCAGCATGCAAACGTATATGGGAATCAGGCATTTTTGTTAACCTGTGTTATGCGGATACGTCCTCGATACGCTCATTTTCGTTTTAATATTGGGTAATAATGACAAATCTCGAAACGAATTCATCAGTGTACCATGGGGAGGTGTCTACTTTTGTTAAGTACGCAGTGGTCGTAAAAGTGTATTTATATATTTTTAATATATTTATATACTTAAAGTTTGGGCAATAATGTTTCAATATTTCTGATTAGTTTCCTTTCTTCAGATAACAGATCTATTTACTAGTAGATTCATTCATAATATTTAAGGTAATGCGAATAATAATGTTAGGGAAGCCTGTCTTTAAAAACAATTGATTAAATTTAGAAGAATTTACATACAAAACACATGACTTGAACAATATTCCACTAATATTGACGTAAGTATATATGCTCTCCTCATATTGCTCTTAACACCTGTTCTTCTCATCGTATTTTTTTTTTTTTGGAAAAATGGAATTTTAGTGTCTGTGAATAACTAATTCATATATGCAGTTTTAATCATGAGCATTGAAAGAGTCACAATTCATTGGAGATGCACATTACAACTTTTTTCGTGAATCATACCTCCAATAGAAAAAACATCAATATCTTTCAATTTGAAAGACAAATGTTTTTCGAAATATCTATAGTGTTATAAGTTTATATATCTGCCGATAAATCTAACTATATGCACAATATTTGCAATAAACTTCTTCAAAATAATACCAATGCATTTGTTCTGTATTTGAATGCATATATATTAACAAATCCAATTTCCATGCATTTGCTTGCCTGAAGCCTTTCGTGAGTATGTGTATGAATCTGTACACTTTTTTTGATTTGGTATATTTTGTAATAAACGAGGTGTATAAATTAAGTAATAAGACTAATGTGGCAACATGGCGATATGACTGATATGGCAACACGAGAAGCACGGAACATGGAGGGGCGACAAATGGACATTGTAATATGCGTTCAGTGCAAGTTTAAACTCGATAAAGTTATTTTGTTGTCCGTTGTCGCTTTTTCCGTGAACCCGGTTTTCGTAGTGCATTCTACATATGAAGGACATTCATTTCGAGCAACGGTGTGGTATCAGGACTTGCTTCAGACTTGGGCAAAGTGCAACAGAAACCTTTGCAAAATTTCAGCAGGCCTACGGAGACAGCGTTTTGTCAAAAGCCAAGGTTTTTCAACGGTCTAAGGCATTTTCAGAAGGAAGAGAGTCGATGGGAGATGAGCCACGCAGCGGAAGAACTTCAACTGCAAGAACCGATGGCAATGTCGACGAAATCCGCGATCTTGTGTGTTCAGATCGTCGGTTGACAGTCAGAATGATCGGGGAACAGTTTAATTTGTCTCACACCACCGTTGATCAAGTTTTGACCAATGAATTGGGAATGAGAAAGATCTGCTCGAAAATGGTTCC
>JARFOC010000600.1:4001-14358 GCA_031763485.1 Osmoderma eremita
GTTTTTTTTCACCGATGGGGACATCAACTGAGTTCTCTCCGTCCGCCACAAGGACATCCCATGTTAGTCTGTCCCCCCCGCCACACGACAACATCTCGTCTTCATCTGTCCAGATAAGACCCCACAACTCACCTCGCCGTCCCTTCGACACGGGGAAGAAACCGTTCGTCCTAGCTCCGATCACGACAGGGCAGTGTTGATAAGCGTGTATCGTTTTAGTCAACGCACTGCGCTGTACTACGCAAATTCAGTATGAATTCCAACAAAAAATCCATTTTTCAAGACGGAATTTTGCAGCAAAAATTGAAATTATATCACTGAGACGGCCTACACGTACAATAACTTTAAGTCAAAATGGACAACCAGTTCTTATAAAAGATAATTTAATAACAAAATTTATGAAGATGTTTCGTAGATGTGGTTGTGAAAAAGAACAAACAAATACTGTATTTATTCTAATTGGCGCCGCAATTCCAATAACCGCCGCTTTCTAATAGACGCCGCAAGAAAATGTTGCCGAATGAAATAAATGCCGCATCTTTATGCGAAGTGCGCCAATTAAATTCCGTATGTGATACTAAAGCGATATCGTTTTGTATCAAAACTTAGTTGCAATACAATTGTTTTGAGATGGATAGCAAAAGAATAGAAATGAGGATTTGGTTTGATTCTAAATAAACGCCACATTCTAATAAATGCCTGGGTGCCTATTAGAATAAATACAGTAGTTTATTTTGTTCCCCAAGAGCCTAACAAATTCCAGACATTTGCAGGAATATATTAAAAGACCATGAAAATGAAACCCATGAACGTTCTAATCTCACAATATCGGTTGAAAGAATGAGTGACCAATCGAAGTCATCAAATAATCCTGAGCTCCGTGGATAGAGCAATTCACTAGCATGTTGAAAGCAATGTTTTCAAGGGCACAAAAATGATAAAAACATTCCTAAGAAACACTATGTCGCAAGAACGATTGCGGTAGCTGTTATAAATAGAAAAGGATTTAGTGCGAAATGGTATTAAAAACTTCTAATTCTGAAGTTATAGACAAGTCTGTGAGTAACAAAAACCGGCGTGTGGACTTTATTTTTCGCAATTAATATAATTCAGGTAAGAATTCTCATTAATTTATAGTTATTTTTTGTGTAGCCGTACCCCTAAAAACTCACGAGCCGCCACTGCTACTGTGTTCTTTTCGATAGTGTGTATATCACTCTACGGCTACTACATATTTTTTTCGATTAATTTCTCAGGCTCAGCCTGTATAGATATTTGTTTTAATCCCCTTGATAATAAGATTGCAAGCTCAGGAAATTGAAGGCAATTGCGAAAACGATCAATAACTTGAAAGAAGCAAACACAATATACGCACGGCAATAAAAGTCAATGAACAGTTAAAGCACAATGTGGCGTAACTGAACCGAATAGCGACTAATACGGCTTCATATGCAGAGAATATATGCGTATATCCCTCGTTTCTTAATGATTACTCATTTTTTACTTGAAATTGGTTTCTGAGCAAGTGCCATCTAGTCAGGTTGAACTGGACACACCGACTTATTGATTGGGGTTCACCAAAATGTACAAAATAATACTAATTTCCATATACGAAAATAAAACTAAGTATTATTTAATTTTTGTTTGTGCCAATTTCTGTATATTTCATTTATCTATTTTATTTTCAATTAATATAGTAAGTACAAGGTAGAAAATCGAAAGATTATGCAGAAGTGAATGCTAAGTGCATATGAAGTTGCCTATTTAAAGACGGTACTTAAAAATGATAGCCCTTGTATTTGCAGCTGTTGTCGTCCAACTTGAGCAGTATCAGTACACGCAGTCTTTACCCAAGCATATCTTATGTTTAAAAAAATAATTGATAAAAAAGAATTAGTATATTACCAATGGTTTTATCAATTATTTTTATCATTATTTTTACCTATTACTAAAAATACTTTATAGCATCCAAAGTTTAGGTTTGATATTGCATATCAAACATAAACTTAGGATCAATTACTGCACATTATCTCCAACATTGATAAAAATTAATACATAACATAAAGTTATTCTTCAACAATTAATGAACTTCATTGATATATTAATTTATTAACAATATATATACCAATTTATAAACAAAAATAAAATATGAATATTTGCTTAATACAAACTACACATTACCTGTACTTGCACCAGAAGGAACGGCTGCTCTAAATAATCCTAAATCGGTTACTAAATCAACTTCTACGGTGGGGTTTCCACGCGAATCGAAGATTTGTCGGGCATAAATGCTTTTGATCGGCATGGTTCTTGCACAATGAGATCTATACACTCTGAAAAAATTCATTAAAAAAACTATAAACTATTACATTAAATTAAAATCAACACTAAAAAACAGGAATAAATCGATTACTTACAAAATTTACTTGACACTAATGCAGTCGAAAGAATACTGATAATATTTGAAGTTACTGACAGTACGGTGTACGGACTTGACTTACCCCACGATCAGCCTATGACAGTGGACAACCGCACGTCCGTCGACCTTCTGAATCCGTGGAAGGTCAACCTAATGTCAAAATGTCATTTGAAACCTTTGCAGAGGAAGAATAAATCACAGGAGTCACGTAAATAATTTCATATGATGTATGATTTCATTTTTATATTAACCTATTATAAGCGGATCCAAAAAAACCACTCTCATTAAAATTATCTTAATATCTGTAATAAAATTCCATAAAATAAGTTTTATAAATTAAGAGGTACATGAAAGCAAAATAAAGGCTGATCTGTGAATTGAAAAACGGTCCAAAAATCGCATTTTATCCCCACTCTACCCTCTATTTGACAACTATGCAACTAAAATTTGAACAAATAACCTAAAAATGCTTTAGGTTATGGGGTTATGTTAATTTAGTTTACGCCAATCTCATTCTTACTTTCTTAAGTATTTTCGGTAATTATTCTATTTAAAAATGGCAAACGGCCCTATTGCTGAACGAAATCGAGGTAAATTCGGATTTTTTTTTGTTGAGAATATTTTTCATTAAATTCTATTTTTTTAGATGCTACAATTTATGTCGGTGGATTAGACGACAAAGTAACAGAATCCCTGATGTGGGAGCTATTCGTTCAAGCTGGTCCTTTAGGTAAGCTGCCTCTTCTTAATATAATAGTTTATAATGCGATTTTTTGTTGTAGTTAATGTTCACATGCCGAAAGATCGTGTTACAATGATGCATCAAGGATATGGCTTTGTAGAATTTATGGGAGAAGAAGATGCAGATTACGCTATAAAGATTATGAATATGATAAAACTATATGGGAAACCTATTAGAGTAAATAAAGCTTCTGCCCATCAGAAGAATCTTGATGTAGGAGCAAATATATTCATAGGCAACTTGGATCCTGAAGTAGATGAAAAGTTATTATATGATACTTTTTCTGCATTTGGTGTTATTTTACAGACACCAAAGGTATGTTTGTTAAATATAATTTTAATCTCTTATATTCTGGGCTATAAGTTGATCAGCTATTTTGAAAGAGAATTTCATGAAAGTTCATTCAAAAATTTTAAGAAATTGCTTATTTTTATAGTTTTAAGACATCGTATAATCTTATTTCAAGTAACATGTGTTATATGCATATTTTTTTGCTAACAGTTATCAATTTTCAACTTATGATTTTAAGGTACTGTTTACGATAGAATGAAATGTACAATTTTTCGAAATGAGATACTCTTTTCGGTTTGAAGAAGTGATTTATTTAACCTTGTTCTTTAGAAAAGGACGTATATATATATATATATATATATATATATATATATTGTATTGCTTTTTTTCATTTTACATATATTGATGGTGCGCCTGTTTGTTAGTCTCTGCTGCAGCGCCATCTATATAATAAGCTTAATGCTTCAGTAGTGCTACCCAAAGGTGAACCCCAGTAATGAAAATCGTATACACAAAAATTACTTAACAGGTACAATCAACATTTTATGTTGAGGCCTTACTATGTTAGGTGTTTAATACCCGAAATTTATTCTCTTGAAAGAATACAATTCAGAAAAATAGCGACGAGTATAACGACCTGTTTTGTGGGATGTGACATACTTTTTAAATCAAAATTAAAATCATGGGCTGCATAATATAAGGTATCCTAGTACGGAGATTAAGCAAAATATTTTTGCCTGTTTTCTAATTACCAGACAATGAGTTAAACTACCTAGAAATTCAAATGAAAATCACATGACGATAAACACGTTCTCATTCGCCTGACGTCAGTTATGTATAAACAAAATCTGTTGGCGTCAGCAATCACGATCATAAATTACAATTTATTTGTTAATATCGAATGTGTAACATAATTGATATTACTTACATTAAAATGATTTCCACAGAAATATATTACCGAATTAAGGTTCAGTGGCAACGGCTATAGCCGCGCGGCTGTATCAAGCGACTTTGCATCAACAAGTGATTTACATATCGCGTTCATATATTTCAATGTAAATCACATGTTGATGCAAGGTCGCTTGACTTGCGCGTTTACAGCAGTCACGTGATTGACACTGAACCTTTAGCGGCAATTTCACCGGCAACCTTCTTGCCAATCGTATCCACAAGTTTTCTTTTTTTAAATCCTTGGGAACTTTAACAAATAATTTCTCAGGTCTCAATATAAAGGTGTTTTTTTTATATTTTGACATAAACCTTTTTGAAATTTAAAATTTGAACATGACGTGATGCCATGAATGTTAGTGTATTTATACTGTTTATACCAGGGTGACGTCATGGTGCATAGGACTGCGTTTTTTTCGCGATTCATTTCTTTTCTATTACCATATAAACACTTTTTCAAAACATAACCAAAAGTAATACATTTAAAAAGTGTTGCCCATTGATATTCCGCAGTCTTAGATCATAATTATAAAATTTGAATAATATGTGATATAATTTCTTCTTTAACAATAAAATCTATTGATGCTACTCTTACTTCCAAGTATTCGTATTTTCTGTTAATTAAAAGAAAATTGAGAAATTATCATTTTAGGTTGCATTTAGAATTCCTTAAAGAGAATGGTGCTATTGTGTTTCCACTACTTCTACGCAAAATACTTTTTTTTGTTGCCCGACTCTACCAACTTTAAAAATAGACTATTAGAATATGAATTTTGCAACCCGTATATTGGAGTTTTAAATATATGAAATCCATTACCTTAAGTTAAGATTATAGCAGCTCACAGTGTTATTAACATTACAAAACACATTTTAGATAATGAGAGATCCAGAAACTGGAAATTCCAAAGGATTTGCTTTTATCAACTTCGCCAGTTTTGAGGCTTCAGATGCTTCGATTGAAGCCATGAATGGGCAATATTTATGTAATAGACCTATATCAGTTTCGTATGCGTTTAAAAAAGATGCCAAAGGCGAGAGGCACGGTTCCGCAGCAGAAAGATTACTAGCAGCGCAAAATCCGCTATCTCAAGCAGACAGACCTCATCAACTATTCGCTGATGCTCCGCCTATGGGAATGATGCCACCTGGAATGACAATGGCTCCACCGCCACCACCAGTAATCCTTGCTGGCATGATGCCTCCACCACCACCGACACCGACGAATATGCAGCCTCCACCCCCGCCGCCGGTTCCACCCCCAACAGCGTTCCCTGCTGGTATACCACCGCCGCCTTTACCACCAGTACAACCGCCTTTACCTCCTGGGGCGCCACCTACTGCCGCAGCGACCTCATCTTCTCAACCTCCTTTGCCACCAATGCCGCCTTCGCAATCTGGTTCAGCTCCACCACCTCCCCCACGGATGATGGCGCCACCATGGCAAGGAAACAATCCTGGAAACTTTCCTCCGCCGCCAGGAATGCCTCCATTTCAAGGAGGTCTACCACCACCTCCACCTCCTGGTCGCGCTCCCCCTCCTAATTGGAGACCGCCACCACCTGGATTTCCTGGTCAAAGACCACCATTTCCGCCTCGTGGCCCACCACCACCTCCACCTTCAAATTTTGAAGGTAGCAACAATTTTGTTGAAGGTAATTGGTAGTGTAGTAATAAGAAAAGTGTGCATGTAATTTTATAATAAATATTTTTTCCTGGTTTCAGTGTTTTTGTTGAAACACTTTATTAATTACCTGATTAATGTTCCACAAAGTATGCAAAATATTGGAAAACTATTGCGATGTGTAGATAGTTATAATAATAATTTAAACTTTTTAAATTCTGTTTAGATATAATTTTTTTGTTGGTACTTCTTTATTAGAATTCTTTTTTACTATGCAGTGAGACGAATAAAGTGAGCATATTTTCCTCAAAAAGTGTCTTACTTTGGAGTCAAATGGTGTTGAAGTCTTTCATTTAAGCCTCGAGTATATCAAGCCCCATTTATTTATGTTATAAGATTGCATAACTCACTTATTACCAGGATTATAGACTGTAGACTTATCTTTGTTTCGTTAGTTACGTACCTGGTAGTTATAAGTATAGTTATAAGTTATAGTTACTATTTTGCATTGCGCTCATTTGATGAAGTACGAGGGATGTCCGGTTACTAAAGTACGTTTGCGCGACACACCGCTTACGTCGCTCCGATCAGGTTGAAACATGGACGCATTTTAGATGTGCATATATTCTGCATAGGTGGCTATATGTCATTGCTTTAGGTTCAGTACAACGTGTGCAGTAACAGCCGCACAATGTCAGTTGTCATCGAAACATACTCCAATTTTGAAGTGCGAGCGGTCATTTGTTTTTTGCATGCAAATAATGAAACACTTACCGAGATTCATAAAAAAATACTGAAGACTTACGGAGAAGGCGTTATGAGTGGAAAACAAGTTAGTGTTTAGTGTAAACAGTTCAAAAGTGGACGCACAGCTCTGAACGATGATCCCGAAGGTGTGCGAAAAAACCATGAACAACAAAAACGGATGAGAATCCAGACCTGACTCCTGATTTTCATTTGTTTGGGCCGTTGAAAACTCATTTGTCGGGTAAAAGGTTTGAAGACAACGAAGACGTTCTTTTACGAAGAGCGTTTACAGAAGCTCGTGCCTCGCTGGTCAAGTGTTTTAACACATTGTTTGCTTCCGCATTGTATATATTAATCCCTAAGCTCGGAAAACCACCAGAGGAAAAAAAGTTCTTATCGACCGCCTAGTTTATTGCTAATTATGTCCAAGATGTTAGAATAGTTATTTATTGAGAATGCAAATTGATGAAGCCTACAAATTATACATGGCCCGTATTCAATCTACTATCAAGTCTGATCCAAAGCAATTGTGGTCTTTTGTGTGGTCTAGGATTGGGACTACACGTATACCCGGCAGTTGGATGAACCTGATAAAATTGTCGCCTTCGCTCATTTCTTTTCTGCTGCGTATAGCACTCGAAGCCCTCGGTGTTGCCGGACTCATGCTCGAATGTTCAAACCTTCTATCTCAGTCCTGTCTCTGAGATGAATTAATATTCATTACCACATGAGGTCATAATTGGCCTCATTTCCTGACAAGTTAACTGCGGGTGAAGATCTTATACCCAGTGTTTTTATAAAAAAAACATCCCTCATATTTTAAGCGGACCAATTTCGAAAATCATTAATTTAACCATGAAGACCTGTACTTTCCCGGATAGGTGGAAACGAACTCGAATAGTTCCTGTTTTCAAGAGGGGAGATATTTCGGAAATTAAGAGCTACCGGCCAATTTCAATATTAAATAATTTTGCAAAAGTCTGATCAGTTTTTACACTCCAGGATTTATTTTAAAGTACAACTTATTTCTGTACGGCTCTATGAATGGACAGTCTACTGTGACCAACCTAGCTACGTTTACGCAGTTTGTGAGTGAGGTTATGGACAGGCAGGGACAAGTGGATACAGTCTACACGGATTTTTCACATGCATTTGATACTTTGGATCACAAATTCTTACTACATGAATTAAATTCCTTTGGTTTTTGTCCCAATTTATGCTTGTTGATTTAATCTTACTTAACTAACAAACTTAACTACGTATTCTATAACGGGTTTCGTTCATACGCGTTTCAATCAGCAAGTGGTGTTCCACAGGGCTCCAATCTTAGGCCATTACTTTTCAATATATTTATTAACGACGTTCTAGAATCCCTTAATTGTCCCGTTTTGGCGTACGCCGATGTTAAATTGTTCTACTCTGTATCTGGTCCTGATGACGCAAATATCTTGCAACAAAATATCAAAATGTTATTCGAGTGGTCTGCAACTAATAACTTGGTACTAAACATTGATACATGCTATACCGTGTCTTTTGCTAGGAAAACTAAACCACATAACTTCACTTACACCATTGCTGACCGTACGCTGAATAAGAGAAATGTCATCAAAGATTTAGGAGTTACGTTCGACGCTGATTTGTACTTTTCATCGCATATTGAGAATGTGTGCTTATCTGCATCTAAAATGCTTGGCTTCCTCATTAGAACGCCTTGACAATTTAAAGATATCGCGCTCTTGAAGTCTTTATTCTTTGCTTTTGTTCTACCTAAATTAGAGTATGCATCAATTATATGGTTCCCTTACTTACACCTCTCGGCACCTTCCATTTGAACGTATTCAGCGTCGTTTCTTGAGATTCCTCTCATTCAGAGTAAATGGAACTTATCTAGATTGGTTTATTTCCTACGAAGAGCTGCTTAATTTACATCAAATGCGCCCTCTAAGCCACCGACGTAATATTCACAGTGCTCACTATTTGTAAAAACTAATAAATAATAAAGTTGATGCGAACACCAAGGACTAATCTATTATTTAGGGCGCCACTATACCACATGACATGGAATGCGGATGTCTACTACGAAGACATTTTTCTTGGGAGTATTGCACAGTAATATACTTTTTCCCTTTGTCTTTATTATTTCTATGTATACTATTTCTTATACATATGTATTCACATATTATATTCCATGTATATCTTTGTCCTGTTATTAGGGTTTACCTGTTGAGCAAATAAATGTTTATTATTTTTATTATTAAAATCCAACTACAAGCAATCATTGAATCTAAAAATATCATTCCCAGTCATCAGTTTGGATTTAGATGTCACCCTGGCAGAAATTCATAGAATAACCAAAAAAATATCGTGTTCAGCCCTAAACCTTCTCCGCTTTATCTACATCGAAGGCGAATTCCTCATTGGTCAAACATTGGACCTCTGCTATTCGATCTATTAATAAACGACTTGCTCTTGAAGATCGACTATCCTATTCTTGACTATCAATGACGAACCTAAGCTGCATTACAGCTTAAATATTCTACATGAATGGTTTGAATCACATTTACATGTGTCCCAGATTGAGTGGGTTACCATGGACACCTGTATATAACATACAAAAATGGAGCTAACGCCTGCTTGAGCATGAGCACCGCCTTGAGCACGGACTATAAACACCAGACCAAGGTATTTCATTCAATGAATCTTGGTAAAGACGTATGGAGTTAGAGGGGTAATATCTTGGATGAATTGACTCGATTGGATTGTTCCAAAAGGATTTATAATAACGCAAAAATTACAAGGGTTTTTCAGAAGTAATATACCACATATAGTATAGTACCACAAGGGTCACCCTTGAACCCATTACTTTTTCTGATATTTCTTAATGATCTTCACGTGGACTTTAATGCTGGGGAGGTCTGCTAGTTTTCCGATGATACTTTTTTTTTCAACGAAAGGCTCATCGCGACCGTCCGAGAATGGTATTGAATGTGCAGGTACAATGCTTCAATGGACGCAGAAGAACTGTTTATTCCTTAATATAGTTGACACATTATTTTTTACTGTTACAAGCGAAAGCACACCTCAGTACTTGTTCGTCTCGGCGGCTCCTGTGTGCTTGGCTTGAATGTGCCCTCACTAAGTTCTTGGCGTGTATTGTTGATAACAATTTGTCATGGGAGCACCACGTAGATCATATTTGTAACTGTCATCGCCAATTTTTGGAATTCTGGTGCTTAAAGGAAATGTTACGACTGAGTTAATTATAACTTATTATAAAGCACGTGTAAAATAATACGCAGTATCGGGGAATCCACACACCACAAATTGATATAATAAAATTCTGGACATATGTTTCAAGAGCACGTCGGCTCTCATTGTCAACCAATTCCCGCATAACGAAAGTTATATCTAACATGCACGTTTAAAAAAGGGAATATGTACATCTATCTCTATTTATGAACACACTTATCCTAATATATACGAAAAAATTTGCCTAACCCAAATAGCGATAGATGTACACTCGTGGCCACATAAAAGTTTCCGACCGACAAGCAAGTTTTTAGAAGTTTTTACAGTGTACGAGTGTGTT
>JARFOC010000601.1:2626-32629 GCA_031763485.1 Osmoderma eremita
CGTTCGATCCTAATAAACATGATTGCTAATCACAATTGGTAGTCTCGATTCGTGTTTATATGATCATGATTACTGTGATTAACATGAACGAAAGCAGCTAAAATGTTGGCCAAATACTTTTAAGTTACAGGAGAATTGCTCAGCATGGATTGCTGCAACGTCAGCAAAAACTTTTCACTAACGAAAGGCCACATTGTTTAAATTCCATACAGTTTGTTAGAATAGGAAAGGAACAAGCAACTTTCACAATAATATTATTTGTGATCGGGTGCGCTTTGACCTTGGTGGTTTTAATAATTGAGTTAATGATTTTCAATACATTCAAGGAGAATAAAACTAGACAGTAATTGGATCGTCTACCTATTGCATATTATATTAAAAGCAAAATAGTAATACAACATTTATGAATGTAAAAAACAAATATTAATTCATGCAATTGTCACTAGAAAATAAAGGATATAACTATACTATATACTCCTTTTCATTATTTACGGTTCCATATACTCATACACCCAACCTTTATCACCTTTGTACGTTAATTCGTCCAATTTCTCATGCAAGGCTGGTTTTCGGAATCGCATTCGCTCCTTTCGTTGTTTGAGCTGCCAAAATTCGACAACCGTCGGGATTAAGGCATACCAACCGCTGAGAAGGAACGTTTACGTGAAAATTTAAATTGTGGGGGTGCTTTGTATTAACGAAATTATTACAAATTGTGCGGCCTGGGGATCGTCATCGACTGGAAAAGTTTTGCCTTTTCTTTTTCTCGTTGTTTTACTACGTGACAACTGCTGATTCTGTCTGTTTGCGACGAAGAATGCATACTTATCTGGGCCTCGTACGAACGTTTGTCGAATAATTCGTCGGAAATCGAGTCGGGAAGTTGTTCTACGTGACCTTCTATCCTTACCTGGGATTTTCGACGATCGTGTAAAGAAACAAAATATATTTGAAATTCGCGCTTAAATCTTAAACCTAGGTATACCGGACTACATTAGAATAGGAAAATAACCACAACTGACGTTTAAGGCAAGACGCTTAAAACTGAATTAAAAGTTCATAGGTATAATTATGTGGGATGGACAGGACATAATAAAAATTTCTCGCATACCATTCGCACAAAAGGTGCCCAAAAGAAACACATCGCGGCTAGGGGATTTTCTTTCTGGAAATTGAATCATTTTACGTTATAAAATAATTGAAACTGTGTAATCGTACTAGCTCTTCGCCTTTTCTCGTTGTATGATGTGTAAAAAACTTGAAGCTCCTTTCGTCGAAGGAGTCACATAACATGTATCGTAAAGACGGCACTCCCTGTCTAAAATTACAAATTCTCTTAGATAATTTCTTATTTCAAACAATGCGGGTTGGTCATAGTGAGCAGGTTTAAATTTATGGCATAGCTTAAATCGAAATTAAAAATTGGTTCTGTTATTAAAGGTTAATTTCTCGAAATCTATTCAATGCCTGTACATTCTTACCAAAAGGTTTAAATAAATAAATTAAATAAATCAATCGAATATTCAGCCGTTTTATCGTCAATTTAACTTACTTCGTAGCGGTAGCTAAACAGGCAATGAGGGGATTAATAACATCAGGGTTTTCCTTTGACTCTTGAAGCCATATCTTAAATATATTGTACGGATCTTTGAAAGGCATCTCTTCTAAACAGTATCTCTTTTCCTCCATGAAAAGATCTTTTATATCTGCGCAATGTATTTATTGTAATCGAAAACGAATCCGACTTGTCAAATGAATACTTCATTCGCTTGTAATCAAAGGGGGAATTACTTCCAAATGATTTTGTGGAAACTTACCTGGTATATCTGATATATTAACTTTGGGGGTTTTAACAGATATCGGAAACTTAAAAAGTGGGAATCTTCGAAGTATTACCGACATATTTTCTTTTGACTTGCAATATATTCTGATGGATAATTAGATGTTCTCTTTTTTATATTTTGACAATTAGCAATCTGAGATCTTATTTATTATAGCTTTGTTCCAACTAGACACGCTGACTGTCAGAGGCATGGGCATTATGTCCTGTCGTACAAATTGTGCAATGCGCATGCGTTTGACGCCCATCAAACAGTCAGCGAGTCCAAATGGAACAAAGCCTATGCCTTTAAAATGTACAAGATACTATTCAACATTGCATGATTATGGAACTTAACTTGGACAGATAACAGAAAATTTTGTTTTCTAAAAGTGATATATCATTCAAATAACATTAGGAACAATGTATTTTATTTATAACCTTATCTAAATTAAAACAAGGCTGTTTTTGCCACTCACGTTTTATTTTATTAAACAACTATTATAAAACAGATTTACACCAACAATGGAAGACTGCTTTGCGATAAAATAAATACATCGTAAAATGCCGACACCAAAAATATATTTCACATTAAAATTTCAATTTACGATTAATTTTTCTCAATACGTTTTCACGGACATAATCTCTCGTAGATCCAGTTATCTTCACCCTGAAAACTCAGCTTGTTATCTGGTGCCTCGCCTTCCTTTGGACGCCTAAATTTGATCCTATCGTGTAACCTATCGGTTTGTCCCTGCCAAAACTCTATAGATCTGGGTATTATAATATAGCCACCCCTATTAAAATACATTCCTTTAGGATATAAATCTATATTATGAGGTATTTTACCATCGTTCTGGTCTTGGTACATCGCCTTCCGAATATTTGCTCTTTAATTCCATTTCCTTTTCGAACAAGACGTGCCTACCCTCGATGGGTTTGCTCTGGTCGCTAGCTAGGGCTCCGATTTGGCTTTGATAGGGTCTAAGTTTGAAATACTCGTTTGCATAGTTGAATGGTAGTTTCTCTGCTACACCTTCAACTCTTACCTTGCAATAGACGATATTAATTTAAGGGAAAGAAAAGTGTTTTTTAAGCTTACAGATCTAGAATACGGTGCCCAATAAAATGTAAGTGCTACATTGGGATTCTCGTCCTATAAAAATAAATATAGATGAATATCAATTGCTTTAAAAGATAAAAAATATATATTGTGTAATGATAAAACTGTTTAAGCAATAATAATCACATGATTGCAATAACACTTACTTTTATATAATTGATACTGATATTTTACGAATGAATTTTGACTACACAATGATAGATCATAAAAAAATTCCCTGTAAAGTATTATTAATGTATATTCAAGGTTTCATCACAATAATTCTTAATGTAATGAGCGTTAACAGTTACAAAAGAGTTTGCTTACTATTTCTTGTCCCTTCCTACTTGTATAGTGGGTAAAAAACTTAAATCCGCAACGGTCGTAACCCTTGCATAATACAAATCTTGCCGATGGTACGCCATCCCTTGAGATTAAGATTTACACATAAAAATAAGAAATTTTAGGTAACCAAATAATGAATTGTACGCACTTTGTCGCCGTTGCTAAACAAGCAGCGGACGGCTCAATAATATCAGGATTTTTAATCGCTTCTTGCATCCACTGGTGAAATAAATTAAGCGGCTCCTTGACGGTTATATTTTGTTCTAACAAGAGATTATTTCTCTCATTATATGCAGTCCTCAATCCTACAAAAAATCGATAAGTCCTATGAAAAGTAGATACTTGCTTTTACGAAATTGTATTTTACCAGCAATGTCAGACATAGCGTTTTATATTATAAAAGACAAATAACTGCACCTTGTATACTGATTAGGCGTAGAAGTGAAATGCTCGAGTGTAATTTTTTACTTATTATACAAAGCTGATTGCTGGTAATTATTTGAAATTTTAACATCTCTACACGGCTACCATCATCTTTCGGCCGCGTTTATACATATTAATTTATACATAAGGATATTAGGTAACTAAAGTGATATTAATGAATGTGGCACTAAATTCTTGTAAAAAAAATATTTCGTATATTTAGAAAGCAAAAAAAGAGCATGTCTTATTTTAACCGCCGTAAATATACGCAAAACGATTTTGCAGTTTTAAATATATTTACTGACGTTTGTTGAGCATGTGGTCATCTGTCATTTTCCATATGTCAATCAATTACCGTGTTGTTTTGTGTTAGAAACTATTATAAGAACAAATTTGTCATTGTTTACAACGTTGCAAAATGGAAAAAGAGACGATAAGTGAAAAAATAGTAACAAACGGTGATTTTACAAAGGTGTATATTGCTCTTCTAGTCGTTGTAATAACTATAGGTAAGTTTATAGTAAACTTACACATCGATAATTTCGACTACATTGGCGATTTCAGTATTATTTTTGATATATAGAAGTAGACGAACAACCAGGAGATCAGTTTTACTAACTGGCTTGTGTAACTCAGGGAAGACTGTTTTATATGCCAGATTAGTTCACGGACAATCAGTTCAAACATTTACCTCAATGAAAGAGAATTCTGGTGAATATTTCATCAATGGGGTGTGTATATCTGCTTAAAAATAGCCATTATTGTCGTTATAAATATAACAATATTATAGGCTTCGCTTAAAATAATAGATATTCCCGGCCACGAAAGGGTGCGTGATAAATTCTTCGAACAATATAAACCCGAAGCGAAAGCAATAGTCTATGTAATTGATTCGACGTTGATACAGGAAGAAATATGTGATATTGCCGAATATCTCTATAATATACTGTCTTGTCCTGATATTTCAAGCAATAAACTCAACATACTCATCTTGTGCAATAAGCAGGATCTGTATGCATCTAAAAGTTCTGATATTGTTAAGTCCATGCTCGAAAAAGAATTGTAAGCTTCAATTCTATTAGAAAATGACAGAAGTTGTAAATCTTATTATTTTATTTTAGAACTACTTTGCAGATAACGAAATCTAATCAACTCGAATCGGTAGATCCTAAAACGAAAAAGAGCCGAATTCTGGTAGAAGGAGAAAAGTTTGATTTTAGTTTGTTGCCGTCGGTCAGAGTGGATTTCGTCGATTGTAATGCAACAAGTGCGGAGGATGGTTCTACCAATTTGGAAGGTTTAGAGAAGTGGTTATCGAAAATCATATAAATAAATTGTTAATATTGTATTTAATGCTATTTTTTGTGCTTTTTTAAATTATGTGAAGTGGAAAAATTCATTAAAGAAGATTGGATAAAATATTTAAATAAAGTACGTAATATAATCGAATCAGAATCCCTTAATTATATCCCATTATAATAAGAATTAAAGAAGCAAAAAACGACATTTACATTTCCATCTACTCTAAAATACGATGTGATAAATAAGCTTTAAGAAATACAAATTTTACCATTTTCATGAATTGGAACAATTTGGATAATTTTAAAATAACAAAACACCATTGAATTATATACTTATAAACTGTCAGTAACTTCACTTCATCAGCTCCTCACCAAATTATTGTAAAAAGTAAAGGTAATCTTCATATGTAAATAGGTTTATTTTACTGTTCATTTAAACAAATAATCCAGTCAAAAATCGAAATAATACAATTTAAAATCCATTTGTATTTCGAATTTGGGCGGGTCATTAATAATCCGGAGAAAAGTATGTAGTGGCGCTGCAACACAATATGTGAAAACATGACGAAACGCAGTACTTCAATAAATTTGACCTTGACGTTTGGTAACTTCAAAATACAAGATTTGTTTGAATTAACCTCGAGTTAGAGCGTTTATTTGTTGTTACAATTGAAAGAATATTTATCTTTTGTCTCTTGAATTTAATAAATAGTGATGGCAGATGACGAGGATCCAAAAGAATATCGTTGGGAATCAGGTTACGAAAAAACATGGTAATAACAGTAAAGTCTTACCAAATTCACTTGTACATTATAAATTGTTAATTAGGGAGGCAATTAAGGAAGATGAAGAAGGGTTTCTGGAGGCTTCCGTGGCCGATATTATACAGAGAGCCAAACGAAAACGCCAACAAAGTAAAAAGGGCAATTCGAAACTGGGAATGATGAGACACCTTTACCTCATCCTGGATTGTTCGGATTCAATGTCCGCGCAAGATTTGAAACCGACTCGTCTATTATGTACGATAAAAGTAAGTTTAGAAAAACTACAATATTGGGGCCACTTATTTTTAGTGTAGATAACATATTTTGTATAATGTTATAAATCGAGGATTAAGATTTTAGAAAATTTCATCGAAGAGTTTTTCGATCAAAACCCAATTAGTCAGATGGGTATGATAATAATGCACAACAAGAGAGCGGAGAAAGTATGCGATTTGGGTGGAAATTTTCGGAAATATATAAAAGCGGTAAAGGGGTTGAGCAAAACGTCATTGGTGGGCGAGCCGTCTCTACAAAACGGATTGGAGTTGGCTCTAAAATCATTAAAACTATTACCATCACATGCGAGCAGGGAAATTTTAGTTATAATGGGTAGTTTAACTACATGCGACCCAAGTGATATTAATAAAACTATTAGTGTAAGTTTAGTTATTGCAAGATTTATAATTTTTATTATCGTCGGGGATGTAATTTACTCTGACTTTTAGAGTTTAAAAAGCGAAGGTGTACGCTGCTCCGTAGTTGGTTTAGCAGCTGAAGTTCATGTCTGTCGTCAACTTGCTAACCAAACTGGAGGTGTCTATAATATAATTTTAGACGATAGTCACTTGAAAGATTTATTATACCAACAAGTAGATCCGCCACCTGCAGCTATGTGTTTAGAGTCGAGTCTTATAAAAATGGGATTCCCACACCAGATGGTAGTGGAGGGAACGGAAGAACCACTTACGATGTGCATGTGGTAATTTTATTTAATATAAGAAAGTTATTGGTATATAGTTTGAAACGAATCCCTTTCTAGTCATGTTGATAGTTCAGACGAAGGCAGCAAATTAAATACCGGGGGTTATTATTGTCCGCAGTGTTACAGTAAATATTGTGAATTACCTGTAGAATGCAGATCTTGCGGATTAACATTAGTATCGGCACCCCATTTAGCGAGATCTTATCACCATCTTTTTCCAGCGGCGAATTATAAGGAAATTGAGTTTAGTAACCAAACCGCAAATTGTTTCGCATGCCAAAAAGTATTCTCGGAAACCGACAAACAGGTAGGCGATTGATTATGTTCTTGAAACGTTCATTGGTAATCAAAAATTTTTTTAGATCTACCTCTGTTCAAATTGTCAACAATATTTTTGTTTGGACTGCGATATTTTTATACACGATATACTTCACACTTGTCCAGGATGTGCTACAAATCCTGCGACGTTCCAAATATCCTTACCCCAAATGCAGGAATAGATTAAGAACATTTGTATTAAAATAGGTGAAATTGAAATAAAATAAAGTTTGTTATGTTCTTATTTATTATTTACAAGAGATAAAAAATTAAATCAATAATAATTCAAACGATCAGTTATTGCTCTCTCTACAATCCAATACAAGTTCCCAGATGTAGGATTCACTCTTGCTGCTGGCATAGATTGATCCTTGTTAATTAGTACTTTCTATAAATAATAATAATGATCTTTATTTAAGCTACGCTATACAAACGTACAAAATAACGTCAGGAACATAGAAAAAATAAAAGAAGTGATTGAGAAAGTATACAGTTTTTCATTCATAATCGATTTGTAAATTTTAGAAAATGTCGGAAGTATACAAATAGGACGATAGTTGTCCAGATTAATATTTCCTTTTTTGTCCACAGGAGTAACGTGGGGAAGTTTCAGTTGGTGAGGAACTCCCTTATTGAATGAAGCGGTGGTAGAATATGTTTTGCAAATTGTTTGACCAAGAAACTAGAAATATAGTCATGCCCAGAAGTGTGGGAATTTCTAAGTCGGTTTATAGCTGATAACACATCATTTTCAACAACCGGACAGACAAAAAAAAAACAATTTAATAAATCAATTCGATTCGAACAAAAGCACTCAAAACAGAGATTAGCAAATGATATAGTGTCGGTACACGATATACTATCAAACTTTACACAATTATTTTTAATTTCTCATGTACTGCTTCTTATCCCATCTTCAATAACAACAATTCAGGGTCACCTTTTCTCAATTAAAGTCTAAAGTTTATGCATTTTTAAAGATATGATTATAAAACATTTCTTACATATCTGTACATATGTACATGAACAGAAAATAAGTAACGCATAAATTCAGTAATTCTGTTGATAATTTTTAAGGAAAAAATCTTGAAGGGGTATAGCGATTTTAACTTCAGCAAATATTTTCAGCCTATTTTATTTGCGTTTTATGTTATGACGTCATCGATTTTTTTAAAATGACAATCTATATTTTTTATTGATTTTGGTAGTACTTTTTATAATATTACTTTATTGATGTTGTTAGTTTTTTTTTGGTTAATCAATTTAGTTTCTTTTTACAATCTTTATCTCACAAAATCATCTTTATTACTAACTTTGAATCGAGCAGATAATAAATTTCCCAAAAACTTAATATCAACGGAATTTATGCGTTACTTAATTTCCACATTTTATATGGCATACCACGTGTAGCATTTGTGCCAATTTATAAATATCGGTATATTTACCTTAACCGCATCAGCTTTTTCATCCCCTGCTGCCACAAAAACACAATTTCTGGCGTTATTAATAACAGGCAATGTCAACGTTATTCGGCACGGAGGTGACTTGGGCGAATCTTCAATCGAGGCAACCCACAAAGATTCCTCTTCCAATAAAGGGTGTTCCGGAAATAAAGAACAAGTATGACCGTCCGGTCCCATTCCTAAAAGCAATAAATCAAAGTCGGGAAGAGAATCCTTCTTGAAATACGATTTCATCTGTTGCGTGTAATCGACAGCAGCATCTTGGGCTATTTCAAAAAGATAGTTAATAATGTTATTATTGCTAATATCTACCATTTCTCATTAGTCACCATTCAATCCTTGCCTCATTTTAATAAATTGGTGTGCCTTCAATGCGCTTTTGCCTATTAAGCCTTTTTTGCACGCACCGTACGTAGAATCGTTACTATCCTCGGGCACCACTCTTTCGTCGCAGAAAAATATCCTCCACTTGCTAAGATCCTCTTCCATAGCTATCACGGCATTTGTAAAAAATGTAAGTGCTGAACCACCTGCAACAATAATAAAGGTAACAAAGCCATCGGCATTTAAAAAATCACATAGATAAATACCTGAAATTCCAATTTTGAAAAGATTTCTTCCTTGAATCGATTCCTTGCTCACACGTTCTAATATGTTTTTCAATTTAGATTCTATTTCGGCTTTTGTATCCGCAATTACAGTATCGCTTATCATAGTTCTTACTTGCAAGAAACACCGGACGAAATAAAAGATTTATTTTGGCGGCAGTTTCCTTCCCAAACCCTCCCAAAAATTTAATCGTTTTAAAACTGCGTAGGACAGGCGCAGATATACAGCTGCGCATTTCTTTGATTGTCTTCACGGTTGTTCAATTATAGCGCCATCTTTGGTTGAATATCAAAATATTGTAATGTAAGCCGATAAATAAACAAAAAAATAGTGTTGTTGTTTGTATCCTAATGCAGAGACTTAATCCTGCGGTCTTGTGGTGTATTGTACATTAGATTTGTGAATTGTATGGCTTGTTACTACCTCTCCTCCCCGTAAGAGAGCAGCAGTGTTGATTTATCCCCAACACTGAAGGGTACCGGAAGAGGTACCGACCACCCTTGCTGCAACCGATCTCTAAAAAAATCGATTGCCACAACGGAGATTCGAACCATCGACATCCGCTTCGGCGGGAAATTCAAACTGTATTATTAATAGCAAACTGCAATAAGAAAAAAGTAAAGGAAGATGTAACTACATAGCATATAATTTATTAAACACTCGTTTAGTAGACATTATTAGATCACAATACATATAAATTCATTTATATAAATTAAAAAAGGAAATGGGATCGGATGAGTATAGCAACACTTTAATTTAATTCAATTAATATTAGTGTTTCTTAATATTCTTAATTCGTGCGTCCAGACTCATCACAGTTGTATTGATTTCATTGAGATTATTTGCAAAACTT
The DNA here is from genome assembly GCA_031763485.1 of Osmoderma eremita. Classification (NCBI taxonomy): domain Eukaryota; kingdom Metazoa; phylum Arthropoda; class Insecta; order Coleoptera; family Scarabaeidae; genus Osmoderma; species Osmoderma eremita. The sequence continues at coordinate 12,606 of JARFOC010000601.1, forward strand.
TCCTGAACACCTTGTAGGAGGGTCTTATTGTTCTCGACGTTGGAGGAGATTTCAGATTGAAGTAATTCCACTTGGGATAGAGTTTTGACAAAATCAGTTGCTGAAACCGACAACACTTGTTTGATTAAAGAAAATACTACTGTGACATCAATAAATACCTTTTTCGTGAAGGGCTTTCAATGCTGTTAATCGTTCGACGGTCTCAGGTAAAATTTTGGAAATGTGCTCATTGGATTTTATCAATTCATAAAGTTCAGTTACCTGCAATTATAAAAAGATGATTTTAAAATGCTTTCTTAAATAAAAAAAGCAATATTTACCTTCTGCTCTTCTTCTACATCCGCTGATAATTGTTTTTTACTTTCGGCGATTGATTCTAATTTTTGGGTTAGTGCTGTTAATCTTCCTTCTATATGATCTAACTGGGCAGAATCTAACAAACTAGCTGTTGCACTTAACTGCTGAGCTGCTTCAAGCAAGCTGCCTGCATAATAACAAGTGAAATTTCAAAAGTAATGTAAATAAATTTAAAGAATATTTACCTTTAGACGTAATTGTCGACAAACGGGTTAATTTATCGTTCGAGGCACCCAATACAACTTCTAGACGGTGAATGCGACGTTCTAATTCCGCTAAACGATTCGTTTGATTCAAATGCGCTTGTTCCGGTCTATACTTAAATTGAAACGTTATCCCAGCTTCTGCATTTCCTTCCGATTCAGGCAAATCTAATGTTTGCGCTTTAAATCTTTCCAACTGTGAAAATAGCTTCCTAAAAATAGAGTTGTACACGGATACACTAAATTTTTGCAAGTAACTTACTTCATTTGACTACCCTGTGGGTCGGTAATACTGGTAACAACGTCGGCACCCAGAGAATCTTCTAGTTTCAAATCAGCCAGTTTCTTAAGAGCCTGCTCCACTTGCTGTGTTGTTATTAAACAATTGACATCCTCTCCTGCCTTCTCCGATTCTATCTTCTTAACATCTTCGAATAATTCCGACATTTCACATTGCAAACGTTGGTATTTCTGCAATACCGTTTCGTCTTCACCCTTTCCCACTAACTCGTATGTGTATCCTGTACACAGGTTCCTAGTAATTTTTTCAGAGAAATCAACTCTATTGGCGCTGAGAGACTTCCCTTTGTACTTGTTAAATGCATCCGTAGGAGAAATATTTGTCTTTTCGATGGCTTCACTTTCTTCCTCGTAAAAATCTGACGTTTGCTCGGATTCTGGGAGGTCACTAGTTTCGTATGTATCGGGTTCATCATGGGCCTATTAAAAGAGTGTCTTTATTAATTGAAATGGTAATCTTAAAAGAAATGACTCACGATTCCTGGTAGATCAGCGTATTTAGGATCAGCCATTTTAATGCTAGTAATTCAGTTTCGATTTGATAAGTGGAATGCACTACTCACGAGTTGTATTTTGTATTGAATTAAACTTGATTAAAGTTATTTTATAATTAAGTAGTTGTCAAAATGACAGCACAGCCATATTTATTAAGGGAGTAATGTATGGTAATGTAGATAATTTGAGTTTAATTACAGATAGCTGTAATTATAAACAGTATCTTGGTGACACTTTACAGGAAACTGTAATTCGATTGTAGTATTAGAAATCTACGTGAGATGACAGCAAAACAAGAATTTTACACAGGTTTAAACTCTTTTACTTAGGATAAAGAATACTGTTATTATAAATAAATAATGTAAAAATTAAACATTAGTATTACTGGTTGCAATTTAATTTTTACGAACTACTAAATGATCCTTCGTATTCTTCAAATTTATCGTGTGAATGCATAAGGGGGGATGTATTTTATTTATTTAAATTATATAATAGAAATTTTAGTATTGTTAATGATGAGCACTGCTGAGATCTCCACTAATGCAGATGCAAGACACGTCTAAAAACGAAATACCGTAATACACTCATATAGCAGGCGTAGAGATTTTAATATAATTGCCAGAGAGAGTACCTCATTTGCATTATCTCGCGTATTGTTTAATAGTATCTTATCAGCGCAGGTATTTTATTTGTGTTACGTAGATACTTCTTTCGAAGCGACGCTACAGTATTTCATTATTTCGATTCCAGATAATGTGATTCATGATTTTATCTGTAACGGTGAATAATATTAATATTTCTGGCTGGTATGTGGTGTGAGGGTGGCGGGTGAATTTCGAAAATGGGGACGATCTGGAAGGTGGTGACTAGGAAGAAGGTGTTTGACAGTGACGCTATACAGGAAACGCAATTGGCGAGGATACTGAATACTTTCGATTTGACGGCTCTGGGTATCGGTAGTACGTTAGGTGTTGGTGTCTATGTGATTGTTGGACATGTTGCGCGAGATACGGCGGGTCCTTCGGTGGTGTTGTCCTTTTTGATCGCAGCTATAGCGTCGGTATTTGCTGGTAAGTCATAGGTCAATATACATGTTGCATATACGCATTTAGAGACGATATAAAAGCTGTATATTCATATTTTATTGTTATGGCATGTTAAAGATACAGGAAATTTTCCACAAATCTCTAGCTTTGACATTTGTCTGCTTCAATTTTGTGTAACAGAAATGCTAAGAGCTTCACCAGAAATTATTATTGTTAAAACTCATCAGTATAACTCCAAGATAAATATACTTAAATTCCAACATTTCATAATTATCGTCGAAATTCCCGTTAAATTTTGAAATGTCAATTTGACAGTTCACCCGCCAATGATTTGGTTACATCAAGGTGACCAATCTAAGAAATTAAAAACCCTATAGAATCATTTGGTAATTGTTAAATAATAAATATCATTCCGGTAAAGAAAATTATCTATTATCAGTCTTTTTAAGTTGTTCGATGGAATGTCGTTTGGTTAATTCGGCTTCCTATACCTTAACCCATGGGTCTCTATAAGCCCGCATAGTTAGCCCACATACGATGGGGACTTAACCTAATATCTAATGCAGTTTTAAGATTATTAGCGGAGTGATTATGTTTGATAAAAAAAAGCTTACTTAAAGTAAATTGTTCAAAGTTACATATATGTACTAGTTATTAATACAAGTTTTATTACTATTTGATTAGTAAAATTGACTGAGATTACAGATTAGAGAAATACAGATTATACTAATTACCATACTACACATACTTTCTTCTTTTAAGTCGGAAGGGTGATTCGCTTCAATTGTGGAACCTGGTCCAATTAAATTTGATATTTTTACAAAACCCCGCCGCCATATTTGTTTAATAGCCGTTTCAGCTCTCAAACGTCTTTCAAAACAACCTTGTAAATCATATTATACATAACCTCATTTATAACCTCAAATTCGCCAACAAGTTACGCTCAAAGTGAATAAAACAGAAATTTCCTATCGCAATATGGGGATCACTACGTCACTTAATAATATTTAATTTTTCTTTCTTATTCAAAAGTAAGGCAGCATCACTTATTGATCTGCATTCTTTAAAGCCGTTGTAATTCGACATGTTTATCACATACTGACAAATAATAATTTTAGGTTGTTACTTTACAATGCTTTTCTAAAGGTGTAGGGTTTTGATAAATGTCTTAATACCGAAAGGTTGGCAGTAGCATCAAGTTAAAGAAGTGTAATTCTCCTCTGATATACTTCGTACTCAATGTTATTTTCCACATAAAACATACTAGAGTGTATTAACCCAAATAAACAACATACAATGTTTAATTAATCTTCATGTTTACTCACATCAACTTAGTGACAATTCCTCTTTAAAGATTTCCGGATTTAATCCAATCGAATTCCAATCCGTTTAGAGCATCTCGGAGCCTGTTCAAGTTATTTACATAATTACCAGCATCTGCGAGATAATTCCTTATCATCAGTTTTGTTATTATAGTTCTATGTGTTATCGAGAACAAAAATTGGTACCGATAAAAACGAGGATCAACGGCCCAAAATAATATTGGGACCGATCTATAATCTAGAATCGTTTGTTGTGTTTCTGTATTCCGCGAATAGAGGAAAAACTCTAGATAATCAATCGATTGTGTTATTGAAACAATATTTTTAAATAGTGCACGTACGATTTTAAGAGTTTATGAAACATCTTTCGTTTGGATTTGAATAATCTCGAAAGGTTATTTGGTTATGAATGTTGCAAAATTGGTATTTAATATCAGTTTATAAACACACATACTTTTATCTTTTAAAGAAGTTGTAATAGCACAAAAATTGACATATATTTATTCTCGACAAGTTTAATAAATCATGTTGATAATGCTCCCGTGCATTAAAAAGCCTTTACTTGTCAAATCATGTAATACTATCGGATTCTGTATCGATCACTGTATTAAATAATAAAATATGGGCTAATCATAATTTATTTCTTATTCCCAAGGATTGTGCTATGCTGAATTTGGCGCTAGAACCCCAAGGGCAGGTTCTGCTTACATCTACAGCTACACGTGCATCGGAGAATTCATAGCTTTTGTGATAGGATGGAATCTAATACTGGAATATGTTATAGGTAAGTTATATAATGTTTCGCATTTTTTGATTTATAATTAGTACTTAACAAAGATTGCAAATGACGTGATTTAAAATCTGGTGACAATAGTTTTAAACTGAAACTTAATTTTTTGCAATTGGTCAACTTGATTCATGAACAATCTAGCGGCGCGAAATTTGAATATCTGAGAAATGACACTTCGAATGCTTAATAGAAGTAACTCTTCTTTGTGATATATGATTTGAATAATATCTGTCTCTTAATAGTATTATTTTATTTGTTAACTGAAGTTATTGCGTCAATAGCTAGAAATATTATAAAAATAATATTTACGGTAATGTCAACACAAGAAATGAAGTGCACAAAAATTGATAAGATATGGAACCTGCTGTTTTGATAATGCACCTTCGAGTATATCTATGATATAAATATACATATGGAGAAATTATTGGGCTATTCATTTAAGTAAATATATTGAAAAGAATGGGATTTACATTTGGATATGTATTTAAATATATAGGTTTTACGTCATTATAAAGATACAAAAGATGTCAGATTTTCTATATTTTATTGTAATATCGTATGGATGAGTCTAATACAACTGTTAACACTAAAAATATATATTTCTCCGTTTTTGACAACTTACACCACCATCTTAATAACATCTAACTTCACTTACCTACTTACTTCTCGCTACTTTCTAGCGCGCCAAATTTAAAATTATAAATGCTAATACATTATATTTTCTATATTCTATAGGTACATAATTTTCTATATCTCATTTAATTTCAATGGAAATACATACAACTTTTCAAGCTCTATCTCTAGCATCTTTTGTTTTGATATGATCATTGCCTTGATTGTTTGCATCAATAGTTTTAATATTAAGTGCCTACAATTATTTTTCTTTGATAGTAGCGCCGCCATATTTGGAGTATAATTGAAAATACTAGTTATTTTTGTAGTTATTTTGTCATGTATTGTGCGATGTGAAAGATTACCATCTTCAAATAAGTAAAGTAAACAAATCGGATAATTATATGGAATAAGTAGGGCATTATAGAAAGGAGTATTTTTATTATATTTTCATAATTAAGTCAAGGATTGTGTCCGTAGATTTTTAACTGCTCAACGAAATAAAGGCTGTTAAAGTTGGCAATGTGCATATGTATATAAGTGTTTTTGACAAATTCTCAATATATACAATAAATATAATAATCCATACACTTATTGAAATTCAAATACTATAAATTACCGATATAGAACGCATACCAATATCATGAGATACTATTTATTGATTTATTGCCTTTTGATATTGTTTATTTCCTTATTTAATACATATTACATTATGATAATACTTCGGTTATATAATCAAAATATATTTTTCAAGGATCTGCAAGTGTTGCAAAGGGCTTAAGTGTTTACATAGACACCTTGGCGAATGACACTTTAAAAAATGCATTCAGGGACGTCGCTCCGATAAATGTCGAGTATATGGCGGAATATTTCGATTTTTTCTCATTTTCCATGGCCATTCTTCTAGCTGGTAAGTTTCTTCGAGATCACAACCTTTACTTTGGAATATTTTGCTAGTGAATGTGAGTAGTAGAATAGCTATGAGAGTTCTGGAACAAAATCCCATAAGATTTAACACAGCGGTCTAAATTCACATTTCCGCCATCTTGGATTTCATGAGGAGTGAGGGAGAGATAGGAGGGCCCCGAGCACATCTCAACCGTTCAACTACAACGGGTAGCCGTTCTATTATAGCAGATAGCCGTTCAATTATGACAGATAACCGTTCAATTATAACAGATAACCGTTCGATTGTGACAGATACCCATTCAATTATAACAGATAGCAGTTCAATTATAACAGATAACCGTTCGATTATGACAGATAACCGTTCAATTATAACAGATAACCGTTCGATTATGACAGATAACCGTTTAATTATAACAGATAGCCGTTCGATTAGCTGTTATAATAGAACGGTTATCTGTTATAATTGAACGGTTATCTGTCATAATTCAACGGTTATCTGTTATAATTGAACGGTTATCTGTCATAATCGAACGGTTATCTGTCATAATCGAACGGTTATCTGTTATAATTGAACGGCTATCTGCTATAATAGAACGGCTATCTGTTATAATAGAACGGCTACCCGTTGTAGTTGAACGGTTGATATGTGCTCGGGGCCCTCCTATCTCTCCCTCACTCCTCATGAAATCCAATATGGCGGAAATGTGAATTTAGACCCCTGTGTTAAATCTTATGGGATTTTGTTTCAGAACTCTCATAGCTATTCTACTAATATGCAATAGATTCAATGTTCAAACTTTTAATGCCTCTATTTTATGTGAATTTTAGTTGGTCTAGCATTTGGTATGAAAGAAAGCAGTTTCCTTAACAATCTATTCACCACAATCAATATCTTCGTCGTCCTGTTCGTGGTGGTAGCCGGATCGATTAATGGTATTTACTATTTCTGTTGATATTTTTTCGTATTTTCTGATCGTAAGATTTTAGCTGATCCGAATAATTGGAACCTGGCTGCCGATAGCGACACTGGTGCTGGGGAAGGGGGATTTTTCCCTTTCGGCATAACCGGAATGATCAAAGGAGCAGCTATGTGCTTCTACGCTTTCATTGGTTTCGACGCAATAGCCACTACCGGCGAAGAAGTAAGAAACGCCCAAAGGGCCATCCCAATAGCGATCTTGGTTTCGCTAGTCGTCTGTTTCTTGTGTTATTTCAGTAGTGCCACTGTTGTAACGATGATGGTACCATTCTACGCCCAGGTTAGTTTGGTTATGACGCAGTTTCGGCATAAATTTCGGATAAGTTTGATTCCAATACGTTTTATCTATTTTAGGATATAAATGCACCTCTTCCACACGCATTTGCAGAAGTTGGTTGGATATGGGCAAAGTGGGTTGTCGCTATCGGAGGTATTTTTGGACTTGTAGCAAGGTAAACATTAAAAATACTTATACTTAAGATAATATAGGCAACTCAAGATACAGATTTGCATGTTGGGTTGCCTATAAAACCTTTTTTATGAAACATTCGGAATACGTCTTCTAAAGATGCACAATTAATATCATATTACATCCCCAAAGTATCAAGTTCTTACATATACAATTAATACATCATAAATGCTTAAAATATTACGGAACCAGAAGACCGGTAACGTTTGTATATTAAAGCCGTAACGTTAAGTGATTAAGTTAAGATGGCTGCCATTAACAATAACAAATTATTAATTTTAATAATAATCCAAGATCATATGTGCTCGAAGATGTGTGGATATTGTGTTGTCTCCGAAGATACACAAGTATGCAAATTTTCAAGTCGATATGACACTCGGAAGTGCGTTAAAATTGCGCTAGAAAATCGGGTTACATACATACATATAGGTCAAGTTATCCGGAGGCGCATTACAGAAGTTCAGTAACGAGTTACAGATAGTTATTCTTCTCTTGGTAATAATTTTAAGGTCCTATGGTTCAACGAATCTAATTCAGATATATATGCAACAAAAAGAATGAACATTAGTGCTGGAGACATGATCCAACACAAAACTTTCCTTGCTGAAAGTTATGTTAAACACCATTCGTTTTCTTTAACCCGCAGTATCTGGAAATGCGCACACACAAATTGAATTTTATTAAATCACTTTGTGGTGTGTGGGTTTCCCGAGACTGCGTATTAGTGATACCAGCCCACAGTCCCTCCAATTAGTTGCTTCATTATTAAGACCCAGAAGAATTAACTTCATGCAAGCCAATAAGTCTGCTACCAATAAGTATTCGAAAAGGTTCTGTTGGCACGACACCAGCTCTGGAAGACAATAGGCTCATCCCAGACCACCAGTTTGGGTTTAGAGAAAAGTATGGCACAATTGAGCAGTTACACAGAATTGTCTAGAAAATTTCAAATGCCGTAGAAGGAAAATCTTTCCTATCAGCATCCCTCCTGGACATCGATAAAGTCTGGCATGAGGGCTTACTTTTTAGTTAGAGACAACTAGCACATGCAGCAAGATCAATATATACCACTGCACCCCATTATAGCCGGTGTGCCACAGGGAAGCGTACTGGGACCCATCTTATATCTCCTCAATACCGCGGACCTTCCTTTCGTCAGGAACACAGACGTTGCAACCTTCGCGGATGATACCGCAGTCCTGTCATCTCACCCAAACCCCGTACGACCATCAGATAATCTCCGAAACAACTTGAATAAAATAGAAACCTGGCTTAAAAAATGGAGAATCAAAGCGAACGAAACCAAGCCAGTCCACGTAGCTTTTACAATGAACAGAAAAGAATGTCCACCAGTCACAAAACCAGGCAGCTGATGTCGTGAAAGGTAATTCACGAATGTAAAAGTAGGCAAGCCAGTTGACATTCTGGGAGTACATAGTAGGATTAATACAAGAGGGTTTGAAACAGAATTAGACTAAATGAAGAGGTAGATAAAATGAACATAGAACAAGTGAGCCAATGTGAAACAAGGTAGTAAGGTAGAATTAGACGATTGAGTAGGTAGAATGAATGAAATAAGAACAAAAAGGAAGAACGGGATTTTACCAGGGATTTGTGCGCATATAGTGTCTGGTATTTAGTAAGTGGCGTATTAGTATAAGATATTTTTCATTCACGCTCATGTGTAGCCTTTTAGTATATAAGAAATTAGGTATGTAAATGATCAAATATACTAAGTTAGTTACACTGATTGCAGATTAGATGTGAATATATATAGTAAGAGAGGGTGCATCTATGAGAACGTGGAGAATAGCTCCACTAGTGGATGCACCTGCATCTCCAGAAACGTGGAGAAGAGGTCCACTGGGAGATGCAGGGTTAACAAGAGAGAAGAATGTGGATAGTTGGTCCACATTCAGCAAATATAGAGAGTGTATGCATGCTCCTCCCAGCGGAGGAGAACTCCGCTGGGACATGCATAGTTTAGCAATATAGAGAGAGAGGAATGTGAACAGTTGGTCCACATTCTGCAAGCAATAAGAGACAGAGTGCATCTATGAGAATGTGGTGGTGAGCTCCACTAGTAGATGCACCTGCATCGCCAGAAACGTGGAGAAGAGCCCTACTGGGAGATGCACGGTTTAGTAATAAGGTAGAGGAATGTGGACAGTTGGTCTACATTCGGCAACCAAGTGGAGATTATAAGAGTTGAACATCATCTACGATAAGGATGATGTAATAGAGACTATATGAGGTTTTGAGAGTGAATGTGATTAGAGAGTAAGCTGAAAGGACAGGGGTGGCTAGTAGGGGAGGTAGGAGGCCACATAAGGGGCGACAGCCTCTGTGAGATAAATAGCATATAGTAAACAATGAGAATAAGAGATTAATATTGCACTGTATGATATGAGGTTAGTGTATTCGTTAGATGTAATAGTACATTGACGACAGCTGATGCAAAATACCTAGGCATAACGCGCGACAGACGACTAACTTGGCAGAAGCATATATTTACCAAGAGGAAGCAACTTGGGCTTAAATTTAGACAAATCTACTGGATGATTGGCAGGAACTCGTAGCTAACACTCGAAAACAAGCTGCTGGTCTATAAGACGATCCTCAAGCCGGTGTGGACCTACGGTATCCCAACTATGGGGAACGGCCAGCAATTCCAACCTCAATATCATACAACGTTCTCAAGACAAGGTCTTGCGATCCATAGTTGATACTTCTTGATACGTCACTTCATCATCAATAGGAAAGGACCTACAAGTGCCACTAAACAAAGACGAAATCATACGCTACAGTTCAAAATACCGTGATCGAATAAGTGCGCATCCCAACACACTTGCAGAACAGTTGTTCAACAACAACTACTAAAACGATTGGCAGATTTAGGTACACACTAAGTGATATTTTATGTTTCATCCTATTTTGTCTCTTGTTTTATCATTGTGCTCTTAATATTAGTCACTGTAGAAATGGTAGTTATAAATTTAAAAAATATTAGTTACACATTAACAGTCTAGTGCTGCTAAATACCAAAAGGAGCTTCTTCACTGCAAGATACTTCGGCGCACCTCTCTCAAGACACTAAAACAACTTATTGTCCTTATCAGTGTATAGATTGTAAAATTATAGGAGTAATAAAATAAAATATTAAGACAATCATCAAAATCATGCACTTTTAACAAAGCATTTAAAAGCAACATAACCTAAAATTACTATTTGTCAACATGTGATATTATTGCTAATTAACCAGTATGATAAACTTTGTGACACAATACAAAGCCTACTTCAATTATAAATTCACCTGGTCGCACGGTGTTTATCTATTATAGCAGGAATCAGCAATTATTTCTTTATTTTTAGCTTATTCGGAGCGATGTTTCCATTACCCAGAATCCTTTACGCGATGGCTTCGGACGGTTTAATATTTAGATTCTTAGGGATAATTAGCGATCGTTTTTCCGTACCGGTAATTGGAACACTTCTAGCTGGGTTATTGACTGGTACTATACCCTCCAAAATAATTTTCGTGGCGCAATATTAAATAATTTTTTCAAGGTTTAATGTCGGCGCTTTTCGACCTGTCACAATTAGTGAAAATGATGTCTATCGGCACTTTATTAGCCTACACCATAGTTGCAGCGTGCGTCCTGCTGTTGCGGTAAGGATAAAATTCAGCTTACAGCCCTGATAAGGTGCGACAGCTTACTGTTGATATTCTTGCATGTGTTGTGTCTATCTGTCATTTTTGTCCTTCCTTGCATTGTCCGTTGCGTTGATAGATTTGAGGGCGGCGAAGAGATTCAGTACAGTTTATTGCTGACGTTGGACCAATCGGGGAAGAAACTGTAAGTGAAAACCGCTTTTAGAAATCATTTTAAATCACCTCAAATGTCTCCCTTTATGTGCGCTATTCGTATAAGTATTCGTTATTCTCCGTATAAAAATCGATTTAATTTTAGATACACTGATTCACCAAGATTCGAATCTCGCTTAGATTACAATGACAGCGCGCAAAATCCCAGTAAATCCCCCAAGGGCAATCCAGGCGTATTAAAACATATTTTTGGCTGTGGTAATCAGAAACGGCCTACCAAATTTACGGAGAAACTCGCCGCTATATACATTGCCATATTTTGTAAGTTGCTGTAAACAATATTGATCCATAATTATTGCAATAATTTTGTTTTCGCAGCGTTATTAGCACTAGTTTTCGATCTCTTCTTCCTGTTCATGTATACAGATCTGGCCGAGGGACAAGTCTATGCTATAGTGCTGACATCTGTTGTTGGTTTCTTTATGATAGCTGTCATAGTGTTGTTAAGTATGCAACCAACTACAACAAGAAAATTACCGTTTAAGGTAAGAGGGGTATTTTATGTTGTAATATAAATTAAAAGGTGGGGTAGTATTATATTTTTGTTGAGTTTTCTTAAGTGCATACTACGAGGGATGCCTTTTACATTTCGGGAATAGAGAACTGAAACTAAAATTAATCATAGCATATCGCTTGTACGTCAAAATCTTCTGAGTCAAAAAGGCCGAAATTTACGATACAGGCGTCAGTTGTCAGGTGGCAGCACCTGTAACGCCTATTCCCGAAATATAAGATATATCCCTCCCAAAATTGCTTCTACGTATATTTAATAACAATTAAATTATACTTACCATAAGTTTTGTTTATTTTACTTCAAAAAATATCTGCTGTTTGCGTTCTGAATTGCTTGAAAATACAAAGACGGTTAATTATATACATATATAATTAAATTTTATAATATTATATGTATATTGGGTTGTCTGCTCTTGGCACTTTCGGATAATTTAGGATTTGCCACATTTTCCTGTACGCAGCAATTTTTTTTTTATCAGATCCAAGATAAGTAAAATTACTTAAGTTAGCTTAATTCTGATACGGATTTTTTTAATATTAAAACTGCTCATAAGGTAGTCGGCACAGTTTTGACAGTACGTTGCACAAAGGAAATCAGATTATTTAATATATTCCCAGTGTTATTATTAGCGCAATTTTGTACGCTTTCTTATTATACGACAACTACACCTTAGGTACCTCTGGTTCCATTCTTGCCGGCACTAAGCATCCTGGTCAACATCTATTTAATGCTAATGCTGGACTCTCAAACTTGGATACGATTTGGCGTTTGGATGCTAGTCGGTGAGTGTTTCTTTTTTAATAGTTCTTTCCTATATCATAATCGATAGTATGCTAACCGCATGCTGTAAATAACCACGCACCACTTTGCACAAATTAACATTTTTGCATGCAGGCGTACCAATGTATATATTCCTGAGACTTTGTTGTCAGTCTAATAAATCCCGACAATCGCCACCGGAAAAGACCGAAAAACTTGTTGTAAATGGCAACGTCGCAAATACTAACGGTCATGTAGTAACCTCGGGGTCACCGGACGAAAACCAAATCAGATACAGAGCACCCTCGGCGCCACCAGACGAGTATTCTGAAGATAGCGGCTTTGGAAGCAGCGTAATCTTGAACGCGGATTCAAATTCGATTGGCGAAAGAACGGTCGAATTAAGGCCAAAGAAATCTTTGTCTAACAGTGTAGATGCCGTGATTTCGGAGTTGGATAACGTAATTTTACATCAAGAAACGCTGGAGACGGCTGCCAGTGATAGAGCTCATGAAGATACCCTGTCCATAGGAAGTATTTCGAATGGTTCTTTTCTACCCGTCGAGGAGAAAGTTGTTGCTTTAGTGCATCGTGAGGATGAAGATAGCAAAGAAGGCGAAACTGTTGTATTGGCAACAGTGCGAAATGATATTATTACGAATGGTGATGTGAAAGAGAAAGTAGGCGTAGAAAATGATGAGAAGGGGCGAAATGAAGATCCAAATGAGGTAGCTAAAGAAGAATTGGTGTCACCACCTAAAGATATAAGCGATGAGAAACTTGAAACACCATCGTCAGAATCCAAAGAAACTATCAACGAAGAAAGCTCCACTGAAAATCCGATTTCCCCATCTAAAGATTCAGCTCCCACCCTAATCTTTAAATATCCCAACTATAACTCTGACGATAGCCAACCCGTAAGCTTAGAAGACCTTCATAACGAAAGAAATGAAAGCGACACTGACGCTATTGCAGATACACCACCAGTAATTCCAGCGGCCCCACCTATGGAAAGCTTCGAACGATTCAAATCTGTTCGGATACCGAGACCTAATTTTGCTACGCAAAACAGTTCGTCCGAGGAATCGAACCTTAGACCAAAACCACGACCTATATCAGAACCGCCGTCTAGAGAAAATAGTGTCGAAGAAACCGAAGAAGATAACGTAGTCTTCGGCACCGACAGGCACAAGCTTTTCAAAAGTAAATTAGAAGGAATATACGGGCGAGCTATTCCAACTCAGAACAAATTAACTAAACCCGAACAACACGAAATAGAAATGCCGAAGCAATCCGAGACCTTGAAGCCCAAGATGTCTCAAGTCATAGGTGAAATAGTCAGGCACAGCGTGCAGGATACGAATTCTGAAAATCAACAAAATCCCCGCGATGTCAAAGAGGATAAGGTGGATGACGATTTCAGAGGAAAATTGGCGAATATCATTGGAAGATATCCCGTAAGACCGATTCTTAAAGCTAGCCTCTTAACAAAGGTTAACGCGCCGCCCGCTGATAGTGACTCGCCTCCTAAAAAGGAGCAAATCGTAAAGAACGGTGACGTAAATACGGCTGGTAATAGCGATAGGAATGTGCACAAAAATTTGATGCATGCCACGCTTAGTACCATTAAATTGAGAAAAGTTGGAAGTTTCAACGACAAATGATAATATAATAGACCTACACGTGTCATTTGAGAAATATTGCGGCAATTAAAAGAAAATATTGCGTCCGACTCAGACTGTTTATCTTTCCAATTTGATTAATAAATTGTAGGTTAGCAACTGTCATTCTGACACATCTTGTCGAGGGAGGAGTAAAAAAAAAGAGTGATATGAACACGTTGAATATGCATTTTATGTAATGACTTACTTAATCCCACGTATGTAAAATTAAACCGAGGATAATCGAGAGCCTTACATATTTGGCATTGTTAAAAAAAAGATAATAATTATTACTGGATGAATAATATATTTATTTTATATTTTTTAAATAGTTAAACGCCGATAATTAATTAATGAGATTATACTGCGAGATCAAAGGAAATAAGAAAATTAGAGGTGGCTTTGACATTTCTAAAAACGTCAAATTCGATATATGTACGTAAATCTTACCAACTTCAAAAACATACAATTTCCTAAATATATTTCATAAATACTCAATGTTTAATTCAACATTTTGACGTTTGTTAAATTTACAAGAAAATCTACACAAAAAAAACTAATTAGAAAATTATATTTGGAAATCTCGAAGTCACCAATTCTGTTTTTTTTCTATTTTAGTTGTAAATATGATTAAACAATTTTATTTTAAGACCTGGTGGAGAAATATTTATAACTAGGCTATAATATAGATACGATGAATATAATGATATTCTTTCTTTATATTGCACCAAATACTCCGTTTTGAACAATCTGTGACCACCTTCATTATGCTTCCTTCGTTTGCTTTAATCAAATACGTTACAGATTTTATTACAACATACATTGTAATGTACACTCATGCTAAGCTAAAAGTTTCAATACTCCTAGTAATATAGATTTGATGTAAATATTTTCCACATATATTTTTATTGTGGCAATGTTTTGTACTGTTTGAGAGTCTCAAATTGGAACAATTCACTTTTATGGATTTCACATGTAATATAATTTATTTATTGAATTGAATGGAATTCACTGAAATAAATTTTTCTTCATTTATTTTTATAAGCAAGCTATTAATATGCGTGAAATTCCTCCTTTTCGTATTTTTGTATCTTAATTTGAACCCTCCTTTACACATACAAATAATTCGTATGGTTAATCTGTCAAAATCATCATAGATGCGTTGACATTCTAAAATCATTCTTTTCTAAATAAGTGCTATAGAATTTTATGTAATTAAAACAGAAATATATGATCCACCTATAGATAAAGTATATTATACCATAAGTTGATAAAAGCATTTATTTATTTTTCAATTCTAGTCATCATTAACAACTTAACCTCTCTTATTCTTATGTGTGAATTACATTATGTGCCCAGATAACAGAAGTTATAACTTATAACTGACCAAGTTTGATCTTTCAAAGCAATAACATAAAATGCTATTTTACATGCTTGCTTCTCGCACTAACGAATTCTTTGCATGTGTAAACGATGGTATAATAACAATAGAAATCTAACTAGTATTTTACAAAGGATTTTACTGTATACATACATACGAACATGATTATTATTTGCAATTCTATAAACTCATTTCTTTTGAATACATACCTCATTGCTAAATGTATGCATTTCTGTACCTTTTTTTTAAGAATTCTTGCTGCATATTGACACACACACACCAGCACGTTACATTGCATGCGTACCAACTGCACATACTACATTTGCACTATACTTGTCACGAAGTGTAATTTTTACGGGTAACCTCAAAACTTCTTTACAGGTTTTGCGATATACGTATTTTATGGTCTGCCAAATAGTTTGAAACAATATACCGGTTATATACGCATTGATTGATTGCTTAATACACGAAAGAAAGAATCGTAGTTAGCCACGTAAAGTATATGCTTACCTTCTTAACTTATTATAAAAGAACAATCCCAAAGTATGTAATGTACGAAGTATCTGTTGTACCACAAACTATTTATATTTATAGTGTATTGTGTATTGATGATGTAAATATATTTTATCTTAATAAAAAGGGGTTATAACCGACAGATGATGTTTTGTTTAGTTTTCTTTACTGTTACGTTACACTTACAAAGTTACGCTCAAAAAAAAGCCACCAGTTTTTACCACAGCCCACATGTTTAATGATACATTTGCAGTTTATCCGGTTCTTCGCATCAACTGTCGCAGATTTCCAATTTGTATGTATGTAACTGCAGGTAGAATGATTCAAATAAATATTATGACAGGTCTTATCGCACGAGTTAAAGTTTCTGCAAATATTTTTTATTGCGTTTGCAATTTAATTCAAACTTTAGAATTTTGGGTGAATATTTAATGAGTTTCTTAATGCGTTCTTCCTTAATTAATTACAAATTGATATATTGAATATTATACACGGTGATCAATTTTAACTATCACTATGTACAAAAACAAATATATAATTTTATTTATTTACGTATTTATACTTCACCATGCAAAATAAATTATTCTCCTGTCAAAATTTTGAAACTCAAAGTGTCAAATTTCAAGTAAAGCATAATCCCAAAGAAATTCCAAATTTTTGCGTTTATTACCGAAAACGACCACCACCAAACTCCTATCCTAACATACCATACGCTTAAAAAATGGCACCACCAAAGAAGAACCTGAAGAAACCCAAAAAAGAAGAACACCAAGGAGACATGCTGGAAAGATTTCACGAGAAAGAGATCTGTCAGATCATTCCGACCAACCCAGTCAAGAAAGAGGATATCTTCGCATCTTTCCGTCCCAAATCCTCTAAGGAATATCTCAATTACAACATATCCCAGACCGACGCCAAAATGGACGCTGGTCCGACCAAAATTCACGTCCAACAAACTAGGGTTGATTACGAACCCTACCCCGAAGGACATGTTTTCCCTTCCGACGAACCACCTCCTTCCCCCAAACGCAGGAAGAGAACTTCACACGGTAGAGGACCAGTTTGGTTGTTCCTAGACGAGGAGTGGAAGAGGAAGGCGGACAAGGAGCAAGAGGTATACAAGGAAGAGATGGAAGCGCGCATCAAACGGAAAGTGAAAGCTTTGAGAAAGCTGAGTAAGTATAGTCTAAATATTAAACTAAGATTAGTTTGTGTTGAGGGTGGTTTTTAGAAAAATTGGAAGCTAAAAAGTCGAGAGAATGTGAGGAGAAACGTAAATTAAAGCAGGCACAAAAAGCTAAGTTAGCGAAAGATACTAAATGTTAAATTTACCTTGATTATACGCTAGATTGTTCTTAGATGATTAATAAACGCAAATTGATGCTCTATACTTTGTTTCTAGTACAATATAGGTTCTAGTATACAGGCACAAAAACACAACACTCTCCAACGATTGTCACAAGCATAACAAAAGCATAACTGTCATTTTTGACCTGTCAAATTATGGATAATTCCAAGATGGCAAACTTCACATAATAGAAATCACTAAATGTTGAATTTTAAAACGCACACAAGCAGAATAAATTCCAATTATTTTATTAAAATTAATATACTTATTAACTTATATAGTCATAAATATAAACATTAAGAAAACAGAATTGCATGTAGTAAGGTTTTTATTTTCAAATTTGTCGATAGCAAACTTACGATAGCATGATTTTAGGAAACGCTGATCACGACCAAATGTTAAAAAGAGTTGGACCCGATTGGTTCCAAGAACTATCGCCAGATCAAATGAACGCAGTCGATCGCTTGCAATGTTGCATCATAAAAGATATATATAAAAACACTATAACTAACACACAAGATTCCCTGGCTAGGTTAGGTTTGGTACTGCGTCCAAACCATCGACACATAGCAATAGCTTTAACACACTGTTGCGAAAGTCCTGTAGAATTCCTGTTGATCCTATACCAGTTGATGAATCCAAATAGTAAGTTGCAGCCGATTCTTTGTAGTTCGTAATCCGATTAACGTTGGGAGTAAAAATTTCACAGGGAAATGCTACAGTTTGAACGACCGATTGTTACTATCTGCCGTCGTACATCTGAGTATGCGATCTGTTCTTCGCGAACTGCACATTAGAATACCGTCCCCACCTCGGATTTCCAAGTCGGTGCCATCGAAATTGAAAGTTAAGAAACCCTACGTAAAATATAAATCGCCATATTTGGTACCGTTCACTTTCGAACCTGAACCTCAGAAGCATACTGGGATATATGAAAATAGGCACATCCAATATCCCGAGAGTCCGTATTTTTCGTATTTGGATGAGTTGGTAATTGTTTTTTTTTCTGGTTTAGTTTTAATTGTAGCGTTAATGCTACAATAAAAAAAGCGAAAATGTTAAAATCATACCAACACAACTTCACATTTAGCAAATGCATAGCCATTTCTGGTGGCCAGTTGCATAGATAAGGTAAGTTGTCAACGCGCTTGTCATTGACAACTATCAAAATGACAATTGACTATTTTGTATTGATAGTTTTCGTATTTTTTAACCATAACCTATCTATATATCTGTCAAACCATATGATAGATATGGTTTTGTAATGCGTGGCAACCGTGTCATGTAAAGAGGAAATATCAAAAGTCGGTTGTCTAATTGCAAGAGCTATATCAATTCTTTGCATGTTATTATGTTACCAACTGCGAAAAGTCAAATATCCATATAAATTGCTTTTTATTTACGAGTTTATATTTTCGTTAATTTTGTTCTATTTTTATTATTTAAAATGTGAAAATAAAGGTTTTAAGATTAGTGTTTCGACGTATGATAATTTTATGTCAAGATGTAGATTTGTCAGTGGCGTGCTGGATCCAAAAAATATATCCAATTTTAGTGCAATAAAGGAATAAGAGTTTCAATGCTTCTAAAAGAAATGATAATTTGTTAAACTAAATAAATTATAATAAAAAAACTCATTCCTACTTTTGTGACAGTGGTCTTAAACAAAATAGTTTGCAAATTACTCGATATATTCTTTACAGTAGTTTGATTAATCTATTTTATTATGCTTCACAGAGAAAAGATATGGACCTAGAGAATTCTTCGTCTTACACTGAAGAAAGAAACCCACTCAATAGAAATGCCCTTTTCGATTATTTTGATGAAATGAATGAAGGTTAGTATTTTTTTGAAATGCGTTTTGTTAATCATAGGTAAATCAATATAAAAAAGTATGTTTCCAAGCTTTTTACTTTTGCCTTTTTCCTACAGCCACTTCGATTCTTTCCGAATTGGAGCGTGAAATCGACGAGGAACTCTTTGAGGCCCAAAAGTTGTACGATAGCCTGTCACGCGACAAACAACCCAGGAAATTGTTAAGACCTTCTGTTTACAAAACTTGTGATCAAATTTTTGGGATCATAGGACGACCAGACCATGAATCTGAACTCGTCGGTGGCAATACGAACATTAATTTAGGAGAGGACGAGTCATGCGGTTGTGGGGATAGTTCGAGAGAGTTCGGTTCTTCCTCTGGGGAATCTAAGTCTGGAGGATCTAAGCCAGGAGAAACTAAACCTGGGGAATCTAAACCTGGAGAATCTAAGCCTGGAGAAACTAAAACTGGAGAATCTAAGCCTGGAGAATCTAAACCTGGAGAATCCAAACCTGGAAAAACTAAACCTGGAGAATCTAAACCTGAAGAATCTAAGCCTGGAGAATCCAAACCTGGAAAAACTAAACCTGGAGAATCTAAGCCTGGAGAATCTAAACCTGGAGAATCCAAACCTGGAAAAACTAAACCTGGAGAATCTAAACCT
>JARFOC010000601.1:32729-43885 GCA_031763485.1 Osmoderma eremita
TCTAAGCCTGGAGAATCTAAACCTGGAGAATCTAAGCCTGGAGAATCTAAACCTGGCGAATCTAAACCTGGAGAATCCAAGCCTGGGGAATCTAAACCTGGAGAATCTAAACCTGGGGGTCAATGCCAATGTACTAGTAATAAGAGAAAATGTTGTTGTGAAGAGAAAAGAAAGAAGAAAGAGGTTAATTCTTGCATTTATACCAAATTTCATTCAAGTTCTCATTTTTCTTATGTTTCGCGCAGGAGGAAATCGCAGAGGAACTCAAAAAGAAGTGCACCTGCTGGCCGGAACCAATACCAGATATATCTTCATCTACACTCTCAGTAAGTAGCATAGGATCTTTCGTAAGAGCGCCATCCGAATCCGAAGACGAAGGAGAAAAACTCGTCGAAGTTAACCCGCCCAAATCATTCCCTTGCGGCTGTAAGCCAATGGTCGACATCGTATTGGATTGCGCACAGAAAAGAATAGAGTGTGCCCAGACTTGCAACAAGAGAAAACCGAAACCAACATTTGTAATAGCGGATACTAGATTAGACGACGCAGAGGATGCACAACCTATACCGATAATTTCTGGTGTGAGGGCCCAACCGAAATGCAATTGCCTAGAGAAATTTCGCAGGAGAATTGAAAAATATGAAGAATTGCGGACAAGGCAGGCAGTCCAAGACACCCTTAAAAGTGCTAAAAAGAAGTTTATGATCAGTGGCGTCACGACTGGCCCAGATGGAAAACCCGTCTACATTCTATCTGGAACCTCGGAGGAGAGACCGTGTCGCAAGTGCGAGGCGACGCTAGAGATGAAGAAACGCGAGGAAGAACGTATCGCGAATATGCCCGACACTTCCAAATTTCCAAAGAACCTTGTCATCAGTGGAGTTCAAAATACTCCAGCGGGAAACGTCTATATTCTTTCTGGTGTTGCACCCTCGAAAGAATGCGATTGCATGAAGTTGTATAACGCATATATGGACCGACACTCTGCTTGTATGGATATGTACGAAAGATACGTCCAGAAGATGAGGCGCGAGACTGAGGAATATCTTTCCGAATTGACTGGAGATGAAGCGGAATGCGATGAATATGGTGAAATGGACGAATACGAAGACGATTTTGATGAGCTACTTCCAGAAGAAATCGAGAAAGCGGAAGGAGCAAGGACGGTAAGAAAAGAAATCTTTTGTTTGGTGATAAAAAGCGTTTCGGAAGTAGTTTTTGTTTTACATAATTCCAATCCCAGCAGGAGCATGAACCCGAAGAGGACCAGGATTCGATGTTTTCTGTTGAAATGGAGGAATTCGATCGTAACTGTTACGGGTGTGGCGCCAATTTCTTTGACGATTATGAAGATGACGTGGCTGCTGACGGATGTGCCAAGATTCTCTTTAGTATGGGGGAGGAATGTGGAGGTGGACAGGAAGCTGATGATGGTGGTGGATACGGGCCATTGAGACGTTTTATAATCTTGGCGAAAATTCCTTGCGAACGAAAACAACAAACAGCAATAATAAAGGTAATTTTATGCACACATCCTTTGAAATTTTCATTTCTATTCTACTTAATTAAAAATAAAGGGAAATTTCGATGTAAAACTTGCTAACCGAAGATTCGAGGCGAATTTTGAATATTCTCTTACGTTTTATAATCTTAAGTTAATAATAAATAATTTGGATTTCTTTCATAAACTAACCGGTTAATAAATTAAAAAAATATTGTTGTATGGCATTGTCATAATTATTTTTGAAGTCTCAAAGAAAAAAAAGATTAAAAAAAGAAAAAAAAAGACTTTTGTTTGGAGGCGCCGGGCATCGATCCCGGTACCTCTCGCATGCTAAGCGAGCGCTCTACCATCTGAGCTACGCCCCCAATACAGAAGTTGTATTATTTTAAATTGTATATAAATTGTAGCTTTTAAATAATGTTTCCTTAAATCTTTATTCAACCTATTAGGTTCATAAACTATTTGAATAACATTGTTTATGACAAGTAGAAAAATGAATTTAAGAAATTTCTAATAACGGTATAAACGCTTAGCATAACTACTTAGCGCCTACAATAGTGCAATTTAATTTTTCAAAGGTAGCCAACTGAAATTTCCAACGTCAAAAATGTCAGGTGAAACCATAACTGTCAAAAGCAAACGTAATTGATTAAATATCAAATAATCACAAATGATGGTCACATATATGATACATGATTTCTCTAATTACAGATGGGATGCATTAAAATTCTTATTTATACTGCATTAAATTTAATCAGCATAAAATATTAATAGAAAACTGATAAATTCAAATTTACTACAATTTTCACGGGGTTTTACCATTACCAACAGCCGCCAAAAATTCCCAAATTTTTAAATCATTATAAATGTAAGAAAAAGGACATAAAGAGGCAAATTTGTGAACAATATCATAAAAAAATCATGTCGTAAGAGACTTATTGTACTCGCCCATTGACAAACTAATTGTATAACTAAACTATTACTATACTATGACACTCGTTCCTTCATAATACTATCAAGGAATTTAAGAAAAAAAGAAAAAACCGCCTTTCAAAAGCAATTTCTAATATAATGTGACAAGTATCTTTTTTAATTTATGTATTAAATGATACAAAAACATATTTAACAGAAAGCCTTAGCTTCTATGGCTAGAGACAGCTATCCATTGGCAAAATTACCGCAGGCCTACAAACTACCCCATTTCAAATTGTGGATGGACCTAAGGTGTGGCAAGTTTTGGACGATGCAAGACAGGGGTGAGTTTGTTTTATTACCAGAACAAAACCCTTAAATTTCAAATGAGTTTTCACCATATACAACATTACCTTCTAATCTTTTGCAATTTTCTCCTGCAGTTGCCTATTATTTCAAAAGCAAGGACTATTGGCACCACCTGGACGCTTGCAAGACTCAGACTAAGTCACCCAGATTGAAAATGTCCAACGAGCAAGCTTGGAAATACACTTGGGCCAGCGCTAAATACATCAAAAAGATTGTACGGAAGCTACTTTCATTCGAGATATATTTGCTAAAAGACAATTTCTATTGCAGACCAGTGAAAAGATCGAACACCACTGCAGGACGGTGAAACAGTGTATCATAAATGATGGTAGGGAATTTTTCCCGTCTATGTTTGATTACGAATTTCCCACTAAAACGTTCAGGGATTGTTATTTCGCTTATGCACCTGGCAAGGAAGAATCTGTATTCTCTTATAGGCCTTGGAAAGTGTTCGAGTTTATCGATTATAAGCTTATTCGGATAAAAAATGCTAAGAAATGCAATAGATGAAAAAAGAAACTGTACTATAAGTCTTTTGGTGTTTGTTTTGAATATTATTTTCCTGTTATTTCGATTTTTGTAACTCTTTCTTTGTTTATTAAAAGATATTTTATTTGGAAACTTGTTTTATTAAAATAGAAAACATATCAATACACTACAACTTTAGTTTCAACAGATTTTTTTCGAGATTTAAGATAATGCTAAAGTATGATTGATTTCAACTTCCTCTATTGCATTGCGTACGTGAGTTCCATCACTTGCTTTGCTGTGCCATATGCCATAACCGAAATAGATCAACAAACCTAGAATATAGTTTGGATACATCTTAAAATATGCACCAATTAAATTGCAATAGAATAATCGAGAAAGCTATACCTATGGCCATCCAAGCTCCAAATCTAATCCACGTCATGTAATCCAACACTGTCATTAAGTAGATATTGATTAAGATACTAGTAACAGGTATCCAAGGAACAAGTGGTACCTAAAACAAAATTAAATAAACAAATTTGATTCGTTTTTCTAATATTATGACCAACAGCAAAATTTAGTTTCTCCAAAGATTTAGGTTGGCAAGAAATTGAAAACGTAACGGCCAATATGAGACCGGAACATACAGCGACGATGCTTATAATCCAAATATCTCCATTTGCTATTTGTTTTTCCATCCTACTCAATACCATGCTTAAACAAAAACTTAGGATACCTAACAAATCATGCAATAGTTTTTTTTTTAATCAAAACTTCAGTAATTATTAATGTATCTTACATAAAATAAAAACTTCCCAGGTTACCATTTTGGCAGTCAATTTGGTCGGAGTCTTCAGATCTGTACGAAATAGTTGATTCATCAAATATTTCGGTGTGATAGGTCTTCGAGAATCATCTTTTTTATCGTGAACAGTCGCACCGTATCTGGAAAATGACGGTTCATGGAACCGTGAGCGTTTTCTTGACGTGATTATATTTGAAAGATAAATACCTCAAAATTAAAACACATGCTGCTACTACTGAATACGCTAATAAGGTACCTATGGCCATCATTCTGAAGAGCTGACTGAGTTCGAATATACAAGATAAAGTTCCTATTTAACCAAACAAAGAAAATAAATATCTGTCATATTTGTCATTGTGAACGTCAAAATTTGACATATGCCGTTGCAAACTTCAAAATTTGACATGTCATTGCAACCGTCAAAATTTGCAATACCAAACATCAAAATTTGACACATGTCAGTACAAAGATCGCCGTTTGACATATCATTGCAAATGTCAAAATTTGACATATATGTAGGAACATCACGCACATTTTTCGAGAATGACAACCACGTTTTTATTATTGTCGAAAATTATTCCTTTACTAATAAAAAACAAAGTGTGTGAAGCATGTAAATATTCACGTAGGCGTAGTTGCCCCGGCAATCATATGTCAGACACCTTGCTCATTGCGCCCCTTGCCATCTCGATTGTCAAATGTCTTGGCAGACGTCAAAATTTGACAACTACGTCATTGCAAACTTCAAAATTGGACATCATTTGCAAACGTCAACATTTGACATGTCATTTAAAAACGTCAACATTTGATACATCTTTGCAAAAATCAAAATTTGACGTCACTGGAAACGGCAAATTTTGACACGTCATTGCAACCGTCAAAATGGCCGTATATTCTGCAGACTTACCGGCGGAGAAAATCTTACTGATTTCAATGCATTGTTCTCCACCGGTTAATCACCGGTATGTTCACTAAGTGCGGCCAATCTGATGCCTTTGCAAACGTCAAAATCTGTCATGTTATTGCAATCAAACGTCTAAATTCAAGATATGTCATTGTGAACATCAACATTTTGATAAGCCAAAACTTGGTGTCATTGCAAATGTCGAAATTTAATTTCATTGCGAACGATAAAATTTGATACGAACGTCAAAATTTGGCATTATTGCAAACGTCTAAATTTGACTTGGTTGCAAACGGCAAAATTTGACAGTACATCGCAAACGTCAAACTTTGACACGTCACCGCAATCACCAAAATTTGAGATATCATTGCAAGCGTCAAAATTTTACGTCATCGCGAACGTCAAACTTTGACATGTCATTGCCAACGTCAAAATTCCATTTCATTGCAAACGCAGAATTTTGCATCTCTTATCGCAAATGTTTAAATATAAATACGACATTTTGAACGTGAAAATTTGATATGTCATCATCGACAAAATTTAACATGTCATTGCAAACTTCAAAATTCAGTGTCATTGCAAACGTTTAAATTTGGCGTAATTGCAACGTCAAATTTGAGATGTCATCGCGAATGTTAAAATTTGACATGCGTCATTGCAAACGTAAAAAAATTGACATATCATTGCAAACGTCAAAATTTTTAATGTCATCGTAAACGTCGAACTTTGACATTTCATTGCAAACGTCATTGCAAAATTTCATGTCGTAGCAAACGTCACAATTTCATGTCGTAGCAAACGTCAAAAATTTGACATTGTCACTTGTTTATAATTTAAAAAAGAACTATTTTTTGTGTTTGTTACCTGTGAATAAACCAGCCAATAAAGTACCTAAAAAAGGTGTTTGAAATTTGGGATGTACTTTTCCCATGAATCCAAACAAAAGACCGTCGGAAGCCATCGCATAGATTATCCTTGGTAACGGAAACATTGCTCCTAGCAAGCTAAATATTAAATCAAACTTAAAGTAAAAAAAAAGAACCTGTGCATGTTGTTCCATTAACCTTGAAAGTAATCCACATAAAGCACCTACGCTGACTAGGTATTTGGCTACAGGAAAGCCTATGATGTCGTAAACGTATGCAAAAGGCGCTTTTTCATCCTAAAATCAAATTTTCCTTATACCTCCAAATGAAAATACTCAACCCTAATATCCGACTTGATCATAATATGGTAGCATCATCGTTAGAACAGTAGACATCCCGAAGTAAGCCAGAAACACTATGAGTAAGCATGATATTACAGCAATTGGAATGGATTTTTGCGGTGACTTTGCCTCTTCGCCTACAAATATAATCGGAGTGAGATAATTTTGATTCATTTCCTTCGTCTAAAATTATAAGTTCACCTGCAGTAGCAATACAGTCGAATCCTATGAAACCATAGAAACAAGTTGCAGCTCCTCTAATAATACCGCTGATGCCAAACGGAGCAAATCCACCTTTTCCAAATTTCTTCGACGGCACCTGGTCTTCTGGTATGAACCAATTTGAAGCCTTAGCTATTCGGGGCAAAATTTAAAGATCTTCAAATGAAATCTACAAAGTCTGTTTCGCGTACCTTGCCAAAATCCGGTTATTATAACGAATAGGACTACAATCAAGTTGATACTAGTGAAGATATTGTTGACAATTGACGATTCTTTGGCTCCTAATGCCAGAGCAACTATAAAAGAAAATGTTGGGTGATTGTAAATACCTTTTTTATCATCTTCCTTTATATTTACCCGAAAATACTAAAGTTACTCCCAATGAAAATAAATCGGGAAATGGTGCTACCGAGGTTAGATGTATAGGCATGTGTTCTTGTAGGAAATTCGACATTGCATTGTTGACTAAGGCGTCTAAATAGGTGAAAAGTCCCTTTACAACACTGGCAGATCCTGGAAAAATATGTATTCACCAATACTACTCGTTATTGTTACAAATTGATTATTACCAATAACGTATTCTAGTATCAGGTTCCACCCTATCAAAAATGCTACTAATTCCCCAGCACAAACGTAGCTGTAAATATATGCTGAACCTGCTTTTGGAACCCTAGCACCAAATTCGGCATAGCAAAGACCTTGAAAGAGAACGTTAATGGTTTACAAAGGGCACGTTGGTTTTTTGAATAGGAAGCAATTTGAAAATCCCGCTTGATAATGTAGTAAATATTGTTATCTTAAGTTGGTCACAATAATTTTGTATAGAAATAGTAAATTGTTATTTTCTGTTTTCCCCGCGTAATATTTCTTGTTTAAATTTCACCAAAATATTAGTTATCTAGTCATCTAGAACTACATATTTGTTAGGAGGCCGATTTGTCAATTGAATACGTTACAAGATGGCGGCAAATCCAACTTGAAACTAGCCCATAAAACAAACATTAGTTTTGGTTCACTCCGCATATTATCTTACCTGCAAATAACGATGCTATGGCTGCGATCAAAAACGAAATCACAACTGCAGGTCCGGCGTAGTTCTTAGCAACTTCTCCTGCCAAAACGTATACTCCTACACCCAAAGTGCTTCCAATTCCCAAAGCAGTCAAATCCAAACTACTGAACACTTTTGCCAATTTCGTGTCTTCATTTATAAAAACAGTTTTTCTTCTAGTCAGAGCACGTTGCACCTGTCTTAAGACAGTTACTTTGCTGCACATCATACCGAATTTTATGCACCTAAATCTGTAAAATAACTAGCTTACACTTATTTTGTTGAAACGGCACTACAACTTTATTCTATTTATTCTATCGTTTTGTAACAGCTGTTTATGATGTCTTACTAATTACTGGCAACGGTCAAGTCTTCAAGTTGGAGTCCAAATGACAATTATTTTATTACATCAGACATACATCGATGGTTAAATCAATTGATGTCCATCTGTCGTCTATAGGCAATTAAAATGGACAAATGTGTTAATATAAATTGAATTTTAGATTTATCGAACGTATAAGATGTGACACTACAAAGATTATTACGCCTAAATTCGTCGGGTACATATAATTGATAATTAAGATCATGGAAAAACAATTCTATAAAAAATTACAATTAATTCAATCAGTTGAAGGCTGCAACACAGACACATTTTCCCTTCCTAATAAATAATTACATGAATACGTCATAACCAAATTTAACGAGTATGACATTGACAAGCAGTGCGAAAACGTTAAGAATATTTGAAAATTTGGACGGTTGGTGCCTATCCCCTTAGTTCATATATGTATATCACATGGAAGTGTGTTCCCAGTATATCATGGACATTAAGAAATGGCTGCATTTCTGTCTAACTTACGGTTATTGGTATCTTCTTATTCGCACCTGACCACGCGTGAGCCACGGCATAAGAAATGCGCGAAATTTGAATTAAATTTCACATACATCAAAGCGGCTTACATATTTCCATAAGAATAATGACAAATTTAGAAATTTCTGATGTTTTTCCTTTAATGAAGAACATGAAGAAAGTTTAGCGTTACTGTGAGAATAAAAATACGGGATGTTATTGAAATACGTAGTTTGTATATATTTGTGTAGTGTGAAGTGTTTTTATGTTTTTGTTAAGGGTGAACAAGAAGAAGGTTAAAATTACTAGTTTTTCACTTTCCCATCTTTTGCCTAAAGATCTCTCATGTAAACTCAATTTTTAATTTTATATTCAGAATAAAAGGTAATATTTGCAGTTGTGTTTTTATATTAATTTGTTTGTTACTGTTCGTATGTTTCTGTTTATATACACGGAGTTAAGTCATTATTGCAGATAGGGTAAAAAGAGTTAGGTTAATTAAAAAGTTTAAAAAACAAAAAATAAATATTGCATACTAAGGTTTGCGCAAGATTTATATATAATCAAACATAACCCTTTATTCTTCTGCAGCGTCTTGCAATAAGGTGGTTACTTCTTCATGTTACAATCAATGGCATAACACACGTTGTGTAATAGAAGCAATAAAATAACAGTTGGTAGAAGACATACAAATTGATCGACATTTATTGTCGTTTACTTTATGTTTAAGAGATAAATAGCTGGCTCATAGACATTTGTAGACAACAGCTGACATTGACAGTAACGACAATCAGTCTAATCCATAGAATAACTGGTCTAATCAATTGTGAAATCGCATACGTCGCACAATAAATCGCACGGATGCGCATGCGTTTCCTGTTACACGGGTGGTCAGATAAGGGGTAGCGACATGTAATGTTCATAAGCAAGAAAGTAATATCTCGAAAATCGTAGGTTGTACATGTTGGAAACAGTAACGTACATAGTTTGATATGGTGATTACCACTATCACCATATCAGACTACATGTACATCTACGATTTTGGAGCTATCACTTTCTTGCTTATGAACATTATATGTAGCTATCCCTTATCTGACCACACGTGGAACCGAAAACGGAAATGCATGCGGATTCCGTGCGATTTATAATGAGACGTACCCGATTTCACAATTTATTAAACAGGCATTAGACAGAGTGAGTGAGATTTAGGTTAGACTTCTGTCAATTTGTGGTCACTGTCAACTACTGTTGTCTATCAATCTGTATGAGCGAGCTATTTTATGTTGACACTTAAAAATTAGGTTATGCGTCAGAGATGGTACTATCTGTGATCTATGTCAAATTTAATTCAAATTTCGGCCGCTTCTCACGCCGTGGCCCACGTGTGGTCAGGTGCGAATAAAAAAAACCAATAACCGTTGTTAGACAGAAATGCTGATTCTTCAGATCTGTGAGATGTTGGAAACATAGTTGGGAAACATAGCGGTATCCATGTAATATATATGATCTAAGCTTATTCCACACAAAATAAATAAAACACAGGCGTGCCAATTCTATTTTTTACTTTATTTATATGCTATAGAATATAAAAATAGAT
The DNA here is from genome assembly GCA_031763485.1 of Osmoderma eremita. Classification (NCBI taxonomy): domain Eukaryota; kingdom Metazoa; phylum Arthropoda; class Insecta; order Coleoptera; family Scarabaeidae; genus Osmoderma; species Osmoderma eremita. The sequence continues at coordinate 42,622 of JARFOC010000601.1, forward strand.
GTATGGATAACATTACAAACTATTCCACAAAAATAAGAATATAAATCATAAATAAAACCTATTATTTCATTTGCAAAATACATCCAGGGATATCATAAGATGATCACAGTCGTTTCCTTACGAAATAATTACTTATAATTGGCAATAGATCGCACTGAATGATTTCAATATCATGAGCACTTATCACAATTTATAATTTTACGTTTTTTCCGTTATCCTAAAATCGATATTCCGGTGCACGTTAAGTCAAATTTTGAAAAAAAAAAATGAAATGAACGACCATCTAATATTTACAAAATTATCTGATCTCTAGTTTTAAAAAAAAAGTACCTAAAATGACTTTGTACTTATAAAGAATTGCGATGCTGTGATGCAACGGATTAGAAACTTGAAATCTATTAGTGACATTTCTAGAATCTAGTTGCTAAAGTTGGCGTCGCTGTTTCAACTGAAGTATTTTCAGGTGCTTTATCGCTAAGTTGCTTTTTCCGTTCTTCGCTGTGCCATATACCGTAAGAGAAGTAGATTACGAAGCCTGTAAAATTGGTGAATAACATAATTATTAATTACGATTAATTACCAGTGGGGGCTGGTGTATAAGGGCTGTATAAGGGCTGCCTACGCCCATAGTAACTTTAAATCGAAACGGGTAAAGCAAGAGCAGTTCTTATAAAAAAGAATTTAACAAAAAAAGTATAAAAGATGTTTTGTGGATATGTGGTAGCGCAGAAACAAATAGATTATTTGTTTTCGGGACTTGTTGCTTAAAGGTGAACCTTCATAAAGCTCCAAGAGGGTAACAAATTTGGGCAATTAATAAAATTAAGAATTTCTTATTCATTTAGAGTTATTTTTGTGCAGCCCTCACCTGTAAAACCCACGAGCCGCCACTGATAAATATATATGCAACTATAGCCTACTCAATGATAATTTTCACATACCTACTGCCAACCAAACGACTATACGTATGTAAGTTTGAAGTTGAGAGGTGGACATCAAAACTAGATTGATGAATATACTGGCGCAAGGAATGAGAGGCACTAGTGGAACCTATTAAAAATCGAGCAAGAGGTGAATCAAAACAACTTGAATTGTTGAATTTAGAAAAGGAATGCAAAGTATTAAAACTTATCACCAAAATACCTAATACGCAGTATCGGGAGATCCACACCGCACAAAGTTAATTCAATAAAATTCGGTACATATGTTTCAAGAGCACGTCGGCTCTCATTCTCAACCAATTCCCGAATGCCGAAAAATTATA
>JARFOC010000601.1:61338-110642 GCA_031763485.1 Osmoderma eremita
GTAACTTCAACAGCTCGCAAGATGATAACCAATCCATACAATCAAGACGCAGAAATAAACACTCTTTGTGGAAATCTAACAAACGTCACAAGTTATCGCAACGAAGTCCAGCTAACACACTCCAGAAGAAGATGCCAGAAATAGCATTGAAGCGTCTAAAACTCTACGGTTTGCTTACGAACCAAGGAACCACAACGCGAAACAAACCCAAAAATCAAGAATTTTCATCATTTCTTCGCAAAAATACTCGTATTAATACATATACATATATAAAATATGGAGGAGGATCCATTGAGGGTTAATGACAGCGGTTGTAGTGGGCAATTACCACATAATCGAGGGAATAATGCATCGATGGGTGTATCTAAACATTTTAATAGAGCACACTTCGCATTTTATCTCGGTCTCACTATTAATAAGGAAACTAAATGTACCTGTTGTTACATGTAGCCGGTATCCCATCCTACTCTTCTGCCATCATAACAAGTGGCAGTCGAGGAATTGGCCGAGAACGTTTGGGGTACCGTCGACAGGTAATTCCTTTAAGGTGGCGAGGGCTCTCTCATCCAGATCAATGTGTAATTCACCAGTCTTGTACATTATGTCTGGTTTGGCAGCGACTTTCTGATCTACGTCCACTCCTTCCATCTTCACTATTTAAAAAAAAAAACTCACTATTTAAATTCACGCACAAATACTAAAGACGAGTACAAAAAACGGTTATCATCAAATTTAAATTTACCGTAACTAATGTTTTTTTGGTTCGATACACCGGCAAATAGATAAATTTTCCCAATTTAATGAATTTTTAATACCCGAACTGTTTTGAAGACTGTTTTTCTCTATTTTTTCAAATGACATTGAAAATTGTATACCCTTGAAAACGAAATCAATAAAAAATATAGTTGTTAAAAAAAAAACCATGAAATTTTATAAGAAACTGAATTTATGCCTTAGTTAATTTCCATACTGAAGCCATAATATGACCATTTGATTATATATGTATACTGTTACATATGTAGAAGTATATTCGTCTGCTGAATGCGACTAAGTAAGCCGGTACTTCAATCGCCGTCACAAAAAAAATTCACGAAGCCAATATATGTAAGCGATATACACACAATCAAGAATTAATATGAAAGTTATTAAATTAAATTTAATGAGAAAATTTGTGTACATACCTTAGCCGTGCGCGGCACATTACGAAAATGGAGCAACGGGGTTCACACACAGACGCCCACGACTTTTAGCCTCGAACCCCCATATTTGTGTCACAGCTTATGCGCTTTGGGTTCGAGATTAAAATTTAAAAGCCATCTTGAAAGAGAGACGACACTAAAAAGAAAGAACACCTTGAGGTCGCTGCGCATGCGTCAAAAAGCGCGCAAAATTAACGAACTTTTAGAGCATGTTTGAATTACTTTTCCTTGTATCGCCTGAAGAGTTGTTCTTACTTCGTTGATCTGTTGCAAAAAACCGCTCCAATTTTTTACATTTATATTTGCATTAATTTGTTTGGTATATTTGTAAACGTTAATTTATATTTAGATATATCTGTTTTACTTTTTTGTTTCAGAGAACTTCGATTCACTAATTTTTAATTAAAAGTGTTTTCCTTTGTTAAGGGTTTTATTGTAGATACATTTATCGTGCATTTAACCTGAAGATGCCCTCTTGCCTATATGTAGAATTGATAATAATCCATTAAAATCTTTCAGTAGCTAGGAAACACAGCTTTGAGAACGTGAATACATAATGGAAAGAACGATAACGTAAAAATAAATATATCTAAATAAATATAAATTAATGTAGGTATACAAACATAAGAAATAAATTAATGCAAATTTAACTGTAAAAGAGTCGAGTGGTTTTTTGCAATTCACAGAACAACGAAGTAAAAACAACGTCTCATACGACACAAAGGAAACCAATTCAAACATGCCCTAAAAGTTCGTTAATTTTACACACAATCAAGAATTAATATGAGTTATTAAATTAAATTTAATGAGAAAATTTGTGTACATACCTTAGCCGTGCGCGGCACATTCCGAAAATGGAGCAACGGGGTTCACACACAGACGCCCAGGACTTTTAGCCTGGAACCCCCATATTTATGCCACAGATTATGCGCTTTGGGTTCGAGATTAAAATTTAAAAGCCGTGTTGAAAGAGGTACATCAGTGGGGCGAAAAGGGTATTGCAGTTATATGTTGACGTCTACTGTCTCCGGTATCATATGATGAAAATCCTTCAAGTGTCTATTTTTCGTCGAAACACTGGAAAACTCTTTCTGACAAACTTCATACAATTTGTTATTCCCGTTCTCCCTATTAAATATATTAGCGTAAAATTTACTCCATAAGATATTGTTGAAAATACCTCTGTGAATTCATGTTGTATTATTTAGTAAATTCCAACTGAAAGAACCTAAATTACTGTACGGTAAATAGAAATATTTCAATCAACCCAACCCTGTAACAGTCTAAAATAGAAGTATATCTCCAAAATATAAATATGTATCTAAAATATAAATAATCAATTAGCAAAGCAGCTAGATAATGTGAAAGTCAGAGCCAAGTATCCGCTAAGTGTTCAGAAACGTTATGGCAATTTAAGTTTCGCACTTTGACGTCACATATGAGTATTTGCAAAGGATGCACTCCGAGCGTGATATTTTCTGAACATTTCGGTGTGATTTTGGTTTTTCCTGTACATTCGTATTATCGTAGGTCAATCTGTCATACTTGTTGTGATGTGGAATCGGTGTTTATTTCATTAATAACCACAATTTAAAGATTAAAGTTAATAGTGTTATAGTGATACACTATGAACACACCCAAGCAGCAAAATTCAAATTTGCGCAATTATTTTTAGTAACTTTAACTTAAAGACATTAAAATACCCATTAATACAATACAAAATACTAGGTAATTTCATGGTTTAATATTAAAGTTACTAAAAATAATAGTGGCAAATTTGAATTTTTTTTCCAAAATTACAATTATGTATTTTGATTTTATGGACACAGTATTCACTGAAGAAGATTCTGATGAAGACTCGGAAAATAATTCGGTGCTTGATTGTATAATAAGGCTGCAAAACCATAATAAACATAAACCCACATTATAATTTAATATCAAAATACAGTAATAAAACGTATATTTACTATTTACATATCACCACACTCGTATAACATAACACGAAAAATTTATGTCGTGTATGTATGATTGGTAAGGTAAAAAGCAAAGCACATGCGGGACGCTTTTCGTCCCAGTAAATAGAGGGATGTTGAGAGCGCACCTCACAAACACTTCAATAGTAATTTTAGAACGTTACGTTCTAGTTCCTGACGTCATTAATTTATATTTTCTGAACGAGGTTAGAGCGTTATTTAATCGAAGTTACGCTCCGAACGCTTTTTCTGAACACACCCCAGCACAAGTGACAGGAATCTCAAAGTATATTTGGCGGGAAATGGGATACGACATGTAATGGTACTCATTTCTTATTATGCGTTTAAACAGAAAAAGGAAATAAATTATACCGTATATATTAGCTATTATCATTAAAAAATGGAATTGTATGTAAATTCCCTTAATGGATGCTATTATGTACATTAAATCAATTTGAATTTGGCGGCATAACACTGTTACGCCCCCCCTTCTGTATGTATCCTATAGAAGACAGACAACAAACAAGTTCTATGGATCAACAACCTAAAACATATTCATGCCGCTTCGCTTTATACAAAAACCGCACAAACTTATTTCGTTGCCTGATATAATCTGAATCCTAAAAACACTAAAAAAAAGGAGAAAAGAGTATGCAATTGTTAAATACAACTTTTATTAAAAAACTTACAATTTGGTTTTCAATTTTACAAAATAACTAAAATAAATTTTATGTTCACATGCCTACAAATTTATAGTATATATAATATTTTAAATTAAAGATCTATTACAATAATTAATCATAAAATACTGAACAATAAAAATAATTATATTTTATAAGATACATAAAAAAAATATATGTATAACTGGGTATTCTTAAAAGCAAAGAAAAAATATATATGTATAAAGTCTATAATATATACCTATTTATAGTTAATTGTTAATAAAGTATTGTGACACAATATCTAATATTTTCTTATTCACACGTCATCCATCTAGTGTAGGTATCAGATACACAATTTAGCTAAATTCATTTGTACAAGTGACGACAAAGTTTTATGCACACAGCATTCTTACAAACTTGAACATAGTTTACAGGCCTATTATTTCATTTACATACATATTCTAACTTAGGCTAGAAACTATGAAAAAAAATACATATTACTCAGCGATCAATCGTATAAAAACAAGAAATAAAATTAAAAAAATATCACTATTCAATTTGAAAGGATGAAATTACATATTTTATTTGAAAATTCTATAAGCACATCAGTTATTCAAAAATTATAAGTGCATTTTGTATGTAATCACAGCCTCCAGCAGTATTTTAGTATTAACACTTACCATCCTTTGTCATTATATTGTAACAATATTATTACGATAGATACGTTAAGTTGGTAGTGTTTCTAATTAAAAGATCCGTACATTTAACATTACATACTTAATGTAAGTTTGGTCGCAACAAACGCCTATTTTTATTAATTTTTACCATATGTATTCTTATGTACAGTTCATATGATGATGGTAAAAGTTGTTACGTTCTGAGGATAAACTTTAATTTTATTTGAAGGGTAAACCACATTACATTGACAATTATAGGCTAAACAACGCAACACCCATAGTAAAATAATTATAGAAGCTGCATACTTTTAATGTGATATGCATTTCAACACAATTTCTAACTGAATTTGGAATAGATTTATATACATTTATATTCTTTAAACCGTCAGTTATAAAATAATACTCATATCTGTACACTTAAAATAATATTATCTGTTGTTAATTATCTCTCAGTCATTTTGAAAAATATAAATTAATAACATGCATACTTAAAATTATAAAAGTTGCTAATACGTATAAATAAAAAATCACTGTTACAAATCACAACAATACCGTACTTATTTCATTTAAAAATTTAAGTGGTGGAAAATATTGCGGCAAGACAATAAACATAGAATTTCGTACATTTTAAGAAATTGCACGTTAGGACAGGGCAATATATAACTTTTATTCAATTGATCGCCAAGTCTTGCCCCAAAAGTCTAATTTATCACATTTTATTCAATACAGAAACCCTGTATTATTTTAATAGCGGCAACTGAAAATTGATGAATTACCAATTAGATTTAATGGCATTGATGCCTAATAAATTGCAGCATATTTTAAAAATGGATACTTCACGTTGACTTCTTTTAACATAATATGGTTTCCTCTTTAACTATTTACAACTGGCCAAAACTATGAACAAAGAAACATAGGAAGGTAGTATTTTAATCCGCACTTTTAAACATATTCACAAGTATGTTAAGTTACTCCCATTACATCTATCGCGGATTTTATTATATGCAAGCAAAATTCATAAATACTCCCTGTTCAAAAATAGTTAACTCTGGCTAAGTATTTTTGGCAGTTTGTGTCTTCTAGTTATTGATATTTTTAAAATAATGCAAAATTATTGCAAAATAAGTCAACTACGTATGTTATAAAACATCCAATAACATCGATAAATTAGATCTGGATGCAAGCGGATAAGAATATAGCCAAACATGGAAATCACGGCCTCCTATATATATAACAGCTCTAAGCTACAACCAATAGATCAGGGCATCAACTTATTCAATAGCCATTATCGTCCGACGCTTTTTTTACAGGTTGTGCGTGCATGGTTTTGATGAGGAAATCTTCAGTTGACTTGTTACAAACTATCCATTTAACTGTTAACAAGCGCCACGGTGGGCTTCGCTTTAATGTTGACGCGATAGCAGATTTTGAGTCTGATAACGCCTTGCCACAGAGAAAAACATAAGGAATGGGACTTTTGGGAATTGGAAAATCCACATTTTTTTGTAATCTTAGATATGAATGACTACGTACATGTGGACATTTTGCTAGTTACAACAGAATATTCGGGCGACAACCATATTATCACCTACGTGAAAGATGGAGACAAACCTGAAATGATTTGTCTATTAAAAGTACGCGAGTTCAGTCGAAAATAGTAAGAACTTGTACTGTAAAGAATCTGTAGTTTTCTATTACATACCCAACATTACGCGAAAAGCCGTTATAAAAAAAATTTCCGTTATGATGGCGTATTGCAAACTTCAGATAAAACGAACTGATTTGGACTGTCCCGCAGGGTTCGTTATAAGTGAGGTCAACTGTACTTGTAGTTTCTAAGGTTTCAAAATGTGACACCTATGTTTTGCATGGGAAATAATTCCATAATTCTTTGTCAATACCTGGCAATCAAGTTTATTAACGATCGTTTCTATCACTAAATAATTATACCAATACGAACAATTTACAAAGATATCAAGAATTAGGATAATTAATAAGCAATAAGAATAATTTTTATTAGCACAGAAGAACAGTTTTTGTGTTAGGCACGGTTTTCTAGTCCAAAATTTTTGAGATCAAATAGTAGACAACCACTCATACAATGTTACGATCCCTAAGAGGACCAAAATATAATCACAAATCGAAATTTGTCATTTTTGGCAGCCACAGCATAATAGTTAATTTTACTTGAATTTGACCTTGACCTACCATTGAGTGCCATTTATTCATTCGTTTGATATCTCTGTATTACGGGCTGCCTCTAATATACTTCCTGCGGTATTCTTGTTTTTGACAGCTTTGTTATTTGTTACTAAATTGTGTACAGGAAAAACATGCATTCAGATTCAAACATAACAAGAGTATTCCAATGCGTAAGATATCTATGTTGTAGCAACCGATCCATTTTTTATACTGTAGTAGTACTACAATTCGCCACTTAGTGATATATACAGTTGCTCACTAGCGCCAACGGGCAGTGGCGGAGATTCGATACAACCTTCAATAACAACGTCGAAAAACGTGAAAAAAACGACCAATGTTGGACAAAGTTACACAATTTATGACGGATCTAAATTATCTGACCATTTATTTTATGTGTAAACCCGCTGTTGGCGCAAATTGAGCAACTCTAGTGATATATTTAGTATTTACTCGATATTGTTGAAAACTTTAGCAAAGAGAAATTCTGGCGTAAATAAAAGATTAAAAAAGAATTAAAAATATCACTTCAATTGGTTATATCAATACGTCCACTTACATAATTTAAATGGTAATGGGATTAACTTAGCAAATCTATAATAATCTATATACATATATATGTATATTTATATAAAATGTTCTTAGCTTTATACAATTATTGTAATAAACCATACAATTATAAATATAGAAAAATCTCCTTGTTAGTGTAGTCATATATATACAAAATAAAAAACGTTCAACTATTTGCTATATGTTGCCTTTCCTTTTATTTTTTAATATAACTATATTTTTAAATACTAATTCGATAATGTTTCCTATTACTTTCATGCAGGTTAGAATTGCTCAGTGATATAAATAAAAAAATTGGAATCGATATATTCATACACCTAATTCGAAATTATAAAATTATATACTGATAACACTTAAGTGGATTTAATATACACTTCAGTTCTAATCTGCATATTCTGTGTACATAATATATTATTTAATTTGATCCCTATATACTATACATATTTCAGAAAAACTTAATGATTTACTTTCACCAAGTTTAGAGTATTTAAACGGAGTTTTTAAATTGAATGTTTTAGCAAAAAAGAATATAACTTTCTTCAATATTACAATATGTAACAATAGCTGCTGTCGATCATTTAATGTAACTATGTAGTATTTATATGGTAACATTTTCCTCAATAAAGATACCTAGGGGACTGTCATCTACATACGTGGACTATAATATTAGAATCATACGACACTTCACAACAACACCCCAAATGAAGCTGTACTTCATTTAGAAAATTAATCAAGAAATACTACTTTCACAGATGGAATTTTTAGAGAATGCAAGAGCATTTTACCAAGTATTAAATGTTTAGGCTCGGCTATAACTAACAGCTACTAATATTAATGTTAATTAAGTTTATTTTGGGTCTGAAATGTAAATACACAAGGTCCTACCGTAAAAACATTAAGTTGATATAATTTCCCACTAAATCAGAACTGCCAAAATATTAGTACTAATAAATTCTTTATTATTATGCATATATTAATGCCACAGATATAAATCAATACCCAAATAACAAATATAATTCATTGTTTCAGATAGTACCATCCTAACCTCGCATATAAGGTGTTAGGCAACTTCCTTTCAAATTTTAAATGTAAAAGATATAGTAAAAATAGGATAATCACTTTTTTTAAATATAAAATATTGGTTTAAAAGATTTGGGAATAGGTTCCCCCATTTAAAGTCGCTGGCTATGTTCCAAATGAATGCACAATGTATTATACAGGTTAAGTGCGCACCATTGCAACGTTGTAAGCACAAAATCGGTTAAGTGGAGATACTACAAAGATAATTTGTAACGATGGCAGTGGTGGAAACATAAAATCAATTGAGCATCGTATTTTCGAGATATTCACTAAAACAATTTTTTTTAAATGAGAATTATCTGGTATTATTTTTCATAAATAATTTATAAGTTTCAATAAAAGCTTAATATGAATTGATGATGATATTTAATAATCAAATAACAAACAAAAAACATGTTGCTAAGAAATTATTTAATTTACTACATTAAGTTTTACATTTTATAAAATTATTAAATCAAATTTGTATTTTTTGCTCTTTTGATTTAGATTTTTGGGCACCGTGGAGGCATTTATGTGAGACGTAGGCCAATTGAAGCTTTTCTCCCGGAGTGCATCATCCCTGCAGTAAAGTTTGGAGGTGGCAGTGTTATGATCTGGGGTTGTATGTGGTGTAGGGGAAATATTATTGTGCGAGGTTCGCATGAATTCGGAGCGCTATATTGCCATGCTAAGCGAAGTTTTAGAGCTTTCAATACTAAAATTATTTGAAGAAGATGACCCCGATTATGTCATCCAACAAGATAATGCTCTTTGCCACACCGCGAAAACGACAACAGATTGGTTCACAATAGTGTTCCCCTGCTTCCATGGCCCCCTCTGTCTCCAGACTTATCCCCGATAGAAAATTTGTGGGCAATACTAAAGCAGAAAGTATCCATTTACAAATGTAAATCAAAAAGAGAACTAAAGGAGATAATTTTTGAAGAATGGAGAGAAATTCCCGTCAACTTGTGCAAGAAACTTGTGGACAGTATGCCCAAAAGAGTTCGTGCAGTAATCAAAGCACGAGGAGGTGCCATAAAATATTAAGGAATATCTTTAAAATTGTTAATAAAGTTATATATACTCGTTCGTTTTTAATTTCTCTGTATAACATTTAGAATCTTAACCAATGTGTAGGGTGCTCCATACATTTTTCCATAGGTATAATTAGCAATGTTACTATAACAATAATACGAACATTTTTAAGGAAGGAATTAATTTATCAAATACCTTATCTAATATAACCAGTGTATGTGTGTAAGGTGTATACCACCCACTTCTGCATTATTGTACCCTCGTGACCCTTTTTACTTCTTCCAAATCTTCCCCCACTCCAGTTTTCTAATCACCCCTTCTTTAGCACTTAATTTCACTCACAGACTTTACTTTTCTGAGTTTTCAGATTTTTCCATTTATTTTTTTCCGTTGCTCCCGTTACCATGTCAAATATCCCTGTCATCATTACCACAGAAATCTATTATTATGTTGCGGTACAGGGACGTAACTGGTGTGCCAACGGTTCCCAAACTGTACTAGAAGCATACGGCCTTCCTGGGCCCTATGGTGGCAACTTCAGTTCGGTTAATTCCACTGGCCGGCCGCTCTTCATCTGGAAATATCTCCAAAACCTTTCTGTTGTGTGATGTGTCATTGTTTATGTTAGTTTATATTACCCTTACTCCCTACAAAACAGAGACCGTCTTTATCTATTGAGCCTGGGATATTAATGGAAACCCTAATATTAAACTCAAATATCAATTGTATAGGTGGCATTCCCGCGCGTATTTAATTAACCCTGATGATAAACAATTTGATGGTAGCGACAGCGTCCCTGGCACATGAACTTAATATGATAACAATGAATTTTGGAATCACCGCAAGATGCTGTAAAAGATCATTGCAATATATATATTTATATTTCGTAAATGCAACGCACGTCATAAATATGTTCGCGACGATTTTATTGGTGTGGCCCCACTGCGCGTGCGGCAATATTTTCGTCAGATTCAACGCACAACATAAAACGCAAACATTTATTAGTGTGGACACGCCTAAGGTGTGCGCTTTTTAATGTAAAATCACATTAGATTACTTCCTAGGGGTCGCGAACAACCCGGATTTCCTGTGTTACCTACATACATTGTTTATAAACATAAACAATAAATTATATTTGTTTTTTCACGAGATTGTTTATCATATCATTCCGGAAACCATGGTATTTAGCGAATAAATTATATATATATATATTCCATATGCATAAAACAACTATTGTCTGTTCACCAAAAAGATGGAGGGATCACGTGGTGAACATGCATCGTGCACGTGCAAAGCCGGTTTTACACTGGAAAACTTAAAAATAGTTATTTCCATCCAGCTATGACTATTTGCAACCTATTTCGGAAATATATTCGTCTTACAATCGTTGACAATTTTAGATTATGACAGCCCCTAAGTGTGAAGAGGTAATGATTTAAGAAACATTAATCACTTTTTTAAGATACATCAATTATCTTGTTACTTACTTTGAAAGTAAAGATTGCAAGGCTGGGGCAGCACAATAAACGCACTGGTCGTATTGATCCTCCCGCACAAAGAATTAATTAATTATGGACGACAAGGGTTTGGTGAATCCAAGCATTCCCGAAACACGCGTCGTCCAGAATTAATACTTTGTGCGGGAGGAGTGATCCGACCACTGTGTTTACTTACTTTGGAAATTCGTTGAAGAGATTAAAAAAACACGGCCAATTTTTGGTACTTACTCAATTACACCACCCCTTTATATAATGCTTTGCAAATACTATTTTTTATTTCAGAAGCAAAACGTTTCATTAGTAATTTAATCAGAAATTGCAATATACCGGCACCTATCCTATGAACACAAAAACAAAAATACAATAAAATAAATATACTTTATTTCTTTAAAATAGATTATAAAAAGATCTAAAATAATGAGATAAAAAATTAAAAAATCATCTTTTTCGTTAAGAAACTTAAAATGTTTAAAACTTGAAATACAGAATTGCATTAAAAATAAGAATTCGTTATCCTGACAAAATAGATTAAGATTATTGATGTATCACAAAAAGAAAACGGCGTCTCATCCACTTTTTATCTAATCCTTTTGAAACATAACATTCAATCACCATAGCTAATACACTCCAATGTAATAACAAGAACTCAAAAGAATACAATAAGTTAATTCGTAAGAACTAGATATAATGTGGAGAATATACATGTAAGGAATCGATAAACAAGAGAAAAGTAAACGAAAATTCATATCACACAGTTAAAATGTTCTACATATACTGTCAATAAGTAGCTAAAACGTTACCATTTGCTGTAGGCACAACTACAGAGTGATTATTTTGCTGGTGTATAGGTATGTGTGGTGATGGTACTACATTACCTGATGTTACCGGATTCGTCAAGGTTTGGGCTTGACTAACTTGAGGAATTTGTAAATTTGCAGATGTCGTTTGAACAGTACTCGTGCTAGACGCCTGTGATTGGGGCACCTGACTACTACTTATCTGACCATTTATATTTGACGATCCATTAATCTGATTCTGTCCGTTTTCCGTAGCGTGTTTCCTCATGTGACGCATCATGTTTCCTTTTTCTACGAAAGTTTTTCCACATTCCGTACATGCGAACGGCCTTTCGCCACTGTGTGATCTCCTGTGAGAAACTAAATGGCCTTTGCACATGAAGTCCTTTTCACATAAATCGCAACGAAAAGGTCTATCGGCTGCAGACCCTTTGTTGTGTGATCTTTGATGAAACAGTAGATTTCCTTTGAGCGGGAATGACTTTCCACATTCAGCGCAAGAAAACGGTCTTTCACCAGTATGAGAGCGCATATGGTTAATAAGATGCTCTTTTCTAGTGAAAGGTTTTGAACATACGTTGCAACAATGCGGAGTTTCACCTAACAATAGAAAATGTGATCGTTAACGAAATAATAGATAATTGTTACTACGGTGTATGTATACTAAGAAATTTAATAATTAAAGACAAGTTGACTGTGAAGTAAGCAACAGAAAAATAATTAATGTAAGCAGATACTTAATGTGACATATCAAAAAATCGATATTTAAGATGTAATAAGTACTAAAAAAATATCGTACCCGTATGCTGCCTGAGATGATTAGTAAGATGCTCCTTCCTTGTGAATGTTTTCTGGCAAAATTCACACCTATGCGGCGATTCACCAGTATGTATCCTAACATGATTGGTGAGATGTTCCTTCCTCGTGAACGATTTTGAACAAAAATGACAACGATGTGGCGATTCACCCGTGTGCTGCCGCACGTGATTTGTTAGATGTTCCTTTCTGGTAAAAGACTTGGTACACATTGGGCACTTATGAGGAGATTCGCCAGTATGTTGACGTACATGATTAACTAGATGATCCTTACGAGTAAATGCTTTCGGACAGTAATTACATCTACAATTAAAATTTCCAGGCATTAATTTTGTAAGGCGCATGTAAACATACGAAATTATAATTATCATGTCGCCTTATAAGTTGATGCAATTACTATTACAAGTCAAAATCTGCTTCTTTTTAACAAAACGGAAGTGAGTAGAGTGTATAAAATCTCACGGTAACGGTAAAGTTTATTTATGCAAGAGCGGCTTTTTATCAAGATGGAGCAGAAAAGTGTCTGTTGTTGCATAAATGGAAGGTATATTTTTGTGTGATGAATTAAGAACACTCTTATTTACATAGCTACCTTAATGATGAACTAGTCTGTCTATACTCATGTCTGTATTGTGAATCCCGAGTAACTGAGTGTCTAGGTATTTTTAGCGCAATGCATGGTGTGTATCTGGTTGCAATGCCCTAAGACAATACTCCATGTGCTGCCAAGTTACACAATGGTCTCATTTATGATATAAAGTAAAATAAAAGAGCTTACACATTATTATAACGGCACTTACGAAAATCGTTATTCTGCTGTCCACAAGTGTCGCAAAAAGTTGAGCGACAATATAGGAAATTTGAAGTGCAATCGAGGAATTTTGGAAGAGTGTAGAGACCGAACCAGAGGGTGTGCACAGTTGCAATTTTCAGCGTGTGCTGAGCATATATGGCTAACTATGGCTGCGAAGTTTCACGCGATTCTCCTGTGCACAAGTGTCGCAAAAAATTTAAAGTTGGGCGACAATATAGGAATTTTGAAGTGCAATCGAGGAATTTTGGAGGAGCGTAGAACCGAACCAGAGGGTGTGCACAGTTGAAATTTTCAGGGTGTACTGAGCATATACGGCTGCGAAATGCAGTCAATAGTAGGCATACACACGTTAATCTAGTTAATACGTTAAAAGCAGTTCTAACATCCAATAAATACAAAATCCAGCGTTTTTTAACGAAATAATGGGCCGAAATAAATATTGCACCCCAGAGCAACGCGAGGTAATAAAGAAATTAATTAACGAAGGAAAAGCTGATAGGTTTGTCCAAAGTATTATAGGATGTTCAGCGAAAATGATTGCTAATACCTTCAAGTGGAAAAAAGCGGCAAAAAAAGGAGACCACGAAGAGAGAGGACAGGTCATCGTGCAATATTCAAAAAACCATTTACAACCTCCAGGCAAATAAAAGATGATTTGCATCATAAAAGATGACATCCTCTCGGTGATGACCGTTTTTATCTTTGCACTCCTCCAGACGAGTAGTCAAGTTGTCTATACATCTTCTTCCCGAGTTTCCCATTGCAAGGGTACTTTTCTAGCAAGACAGGGCAACTTGTCATACTTCAAGGGAGTCTATGGCTTTGTTAAGGCAGCTATTCCCAGGTTGACTCATTTCGCTACGCTCGAGTGGCCTCCATGGTCGCCTGGCCTGTCCCCCTGCGACATTTCCTGTGGGGGTACCTCAAGATCCGTGTTTTCATTAAGAAACTCCGTACTCTTGCAGAGCTTTCTGCTGCTATCGTGCGATTCCGGCCAACATGTTAGAAAGATGTATGGACAACTTGAATACTCGTCTGAAGGAGTGCAGAAATAAAAACATCACCTAGAGGACGTCATCTTCCGTACTTAATTGCTTTTTTGCGTTTTTCAAATTATTATGAAATGGGAAACTCTCTTAAATCTGTGAAAAAATTTGATTTCATAGAAAAATGACGGAGTACTGATTTTTTTAAAAACGTCATACATCCCTGCCGGACCATGTACTTACAATGAAATCAAATCTATCATGGTTTCTAATGTTTGTATTTCTAAATACTTTGAGGTACTGCTATTTTCTTGAACACAGTTGCATCTGATGTTGCAGGTATTTAGCAGATGTTGTTCACTTTGTGATTTAACGGAAGACAATACGTTAAGTGTTTGAGTACATATTATAATTTATTTCTGACCATTTATTTTGTATAAACTTTTATGCGCCCGCCTGGCGCAAATTGAGCAACTGTACTCATAAAGGCTTCTGGTAAAAATGTAAGTTTCTAGTAAATTACGTTTTTTTGGAAATCGATTGGTTTCTAAAAATTGTTGCCAAGATTTGAAGATCCATTATAACGTAAACTTAGGATAAATCGCCATATACCAGGATATTTTATGAATTTCAGCAGTTTGAGAAGCAGCAAATACTACTTGTAACTTTTTACAAATATAAAAATTTTCTTAAATAATTTGGTTGAAGAGCAACAACTTCGAACAAGTGATAAAATAAATATGCAGTTGCAATTGATATTTAAGTACATTTGATATTGTTAGCCACAAGCGAACTTCTTAATTACAAAATAGGCAATAAGAGAAAATACAAACCTAAAGGGTGTCTCTCCAGTGTGCTGTCTAACGTGGTTGATTAAATGTTCCTTCCTTGTAAACGATTTCGAACAATAAGCACAGCGATGCGGTGATTCCCCAGTATGTTGCCTGACGTGGTTAAGCAAATGTTCTTTTCGGGTAAATGTTTTCGAACAAAAATCACATCTATGCGGAGTCTCTCCAGTATGCCACATTATGTGGTTCGTAAAATGCTCCTTTCTCGTAAACGATTTTCCACATATTTCGCACCTGAAAGGAGTATCGTTCGTGTGAGAACGCATATGATTAGCCAAATGCTCCTTGCGGGTATATTTTTTTCCACAAATTGTGCAGTGATGTGGTGTTTCTCCCGTGTGCCACATTACGTGATTCATGAAATGCTCCTTTCTTGTAAACGACTTCTTACATATTTCACAACGATGCGGCGTCTCGCCCGTGTGTTTTCTAACGTGGTTCACCATGTGCTCTTTCCGCGTAAACGTTTTCGCACAATATTGACATCTGTAAGGAGTTTCTCCCGTATGACACCGCGTATGGTTATCTAAATGTTCTTTTCTTGCAAAAGACTTACCACATATAGTACAGTTATATGGTTTTTCAGTAGAATGACGCTTCATGTGTCTTTCTAGAGAGGCAGCATTGGCAAATACGTGAAAACATACTGAACAAGTAAACATACTACCGCCTAAATGACATTTACCATGTCTGGTAAGCTCGGCAGCGTTGGTGAAAGCCTTCCCACAAACCTGACAGGTAAAAGGTTTTCTTTCGGTATGATATCTTCTATGAACTATTAACTGATATTTAAACTGGAACATTTTGCCACACAAATCACAAACATGATTAGCTGCTATCACTGGTGGACTTTCAGTTGTTATTGAATTACTCATACCCTCATCATTTTCAATAAGAGTTTTTGGTGTGACAATTGCAATATTACTTGATAAACTTCCACTTTGCTGTATATTCGCGTTGTTTGTAGGCACTATAGTTGGCGGTGTAATTTCACTTTGTAATTTCCCAAAAACCTCGTGATACGCTAATAATTGGTTGATGTCATCGACGTTTACTTTATACATATTCTGAACTACCTCGACACCTAATGATTTTGCCAAATCTTGATCTTGTATTCCTGCCGATATTTTCACGATACTACCATCAGCAGTCCTGACGTCCATTAGATTACCTTTAATGTCGTGTAAACCAAATTGGGTTCCTAGCAATTTTGTACAGTTCTGTAGATTTTTCTCGTCTTTAATAATTAAATTCTCATTTAGCTGATCTTCATTGGAAGTTTGGTTTTGTTGGTTTTCTACTGAATTTTCCATTCTTACTACATTATCAAGAACTTGCTGTACCTGTAAGTGATGCAATTGTTGGACTGTTAAATTTTGGTGATTTAATTGTTGATTATCGTTTAAGTGCATAGCATTCTGGGCCAGCTGCGATGATATCAGTTCTTTATGATCCTTGCTATCTTCGATAACAGAGACTAAATTATCTTGAACTTGAACTTGCACCATGTTTTGACTATTTTGTTGTTGTTGTGATTGACTTTGACTGGACATTTGAGTAGAATGGGATAGCTGTGATTGAGATTGAGTAACCATAGTTTGACCTGACTGTGAATGGTTTGGCAGTTGACTATGATTTTGTGAAGATGCATCGATATGCATAGCATTTGCGGGAATTGCTAAATTAGTAACAGACTGTGATGTAGCTATGCTGACAGGTATTTGCTGATGTTGTTGGTGAAGAAGCAGAGAGTCCGCGTTTATGAGATTCGCATGTTGGCTCATCATGGCCTCCTAATATGCAAAAAAAGCACAAAGTTACTCCACTGTATTAAATGTTCTATATTATGCACACAGCCCAAACATTTTCCAATTGTAACTGCAAATGTTTCCAAAACTGTATTAATTTGTAATGTTCACTGCATCTATCAACATTTTGGCCAAATTGCAAAATTACAACTGAAAATCATCCAGATTTTAATAACATACCAAAATTATGTTTCTATTAAAGCAAAATTGATTGATTGATTTTTATACGCAATTAGATTCGCCATGTGTCAAAGTGACAGATAGATTCTAACCTAAATCAAAATATCTTAAGTATGGGTTCTTTGGTTACATTCACTTGATGTATAGCTCTTGCAATTAAACAACCGACTTTTGACATTTCGTCTTTTCATGACATGGTTGCCAGGCATTACAAAGCATATCACATGATTTGGCAGATATATAGATGGGTTATGGTTGAAAAATACGAAAACTATCAATACCAAATAGAATGTCAAAATGACAAACGTCAAGTAAGTGCCTTAACTTACCTTATCTATGCAACTGGCAACGCTCTAATTAAAGAAATCCTACGCGGACGAAATGTCACTAGATTTGACATTACTATGTCAAATGTAAGTCATGTTTGGTTGTGTTGGTATGAGTTTAACATTACCGTTGTCAAAAGTCGGCTGAATTTATTCAAAATGAACATTAAATTTTGACGGTACTACAATAAGAAATCACTTAAAAATGTAGTTTTGCTAAATATCTTAATTGCCCAAATTATGTGTGAGTGTTCGACATAAGAAAGTGTATTTAAGGAAACATTTTTCTTTATTGTAGTCCCATTAACTGTGTCCAGCTGGGCATGCTATTATTTTACTAAATGAACCGATGCGCAACTAATCAGTTCAGAATTGAATAATTCAATTAATCAATTCTCGCCCGTAAATCTACCTACGAAATAACGGTTATTAAAATTTCAAATCGCAAACATCATGCAAGTTGCGAAGGGCTGTTAATAGATCAGAGTTATGAAATATTTCTAAGAACACAAGAAAGAACTAACGGTCAGCATACAAATCGATCAACCAGATCATGGCAATACAGGTAGATTTGATAATGTTTGAAAATAAATGACCCTCAAGCAATTGAAGGAAATATAACTTATAAAAAACAAACACAAAATATTCAAGTAAGATCACCTAAATACTTTATACCTGGGAAATTTTCCCTTGATTATCAGGTCTGGCAGAACCTGGCAAACTATACACTTGTGGGATGGGACCAGGTAACAAATTTGTTAACACCCAATATTTTGCAACACTACTCAATGCCACAGCATTTAATGCCGTAGTATTCACACGTAGATCTGTGGGCACTGAAGTTGTAGGTGGTGGCCTTTGAGTACTTCCCTTAAACACAAGAGCATCTTTTAAACATTTCACGTCAGTTATAGTTAATCTATGAAATATATTTCAAACATTGGGTTTCTAAGAAAATGTGAAGAATTTTTTTGTTTTAAGTAGAATATCAAAACGAACCGTTGTCCGAAAGTCAGTTTAGATCATATGTAGTTCAAATTTCCTTTAGTAAATATTAAATTTCTCTTACTTCAGACTGTTCAGAAGTAGAATGCGCCCCACCAAGGGGATTTTGATTATCCGAATTCATTTCCTAGTAATATTTTAAATAATATATTAGCCGTTCTTGCAGATGCAATTTTCTCCGGTGGTCAAGTCATTTTCCAGTTAACTTTGAAAATTATCACGTGAAATGTTCACTGTCATTGTCTAAATAATGCGGGGGACGCGACGGGTAGCCATTACAAAATTGGAAAATTTAAATCGCCGATTTATACGGTGTTAACGCTTTAAAAACACTTTAGTATCTACACAAAACGCAAAAACCTTTCTTTATATCCGCAAGTAACACATTTGACTTGGTTAGAATATCCAATTTTCCATAAATTCGTGAAAAAACAGACACAGACGCGCGGGGCGCCGCAAACAATAAACACACAAACCAAGATGGCAGGACGGCAGGTTACAATTTTATAAGAAATGCGTCGCAAAATAATTGTATTTTAAGTATCAAAATCAAACAACAATTATTACAAGCATATTTATAATTTCTTATTTATTTGTTTTTTAGTAAAATCAAAGTGTTATAATATATTTTATTGGGAATAATACATTTTTTAAGAAACAAAGATTTGAATAACAAGCACCCCACCATTACTACTCTCGAAGGCGCCAAATTTAAATGTAAACACCAAGTTTGGATTATATTTGATTTTGGGTTGCTCTTGCTACAAAACATACTGCATACCACTGCATACTGCAGACTGATTGTAATAAATCTTTATTCATTAATCCAATTGACTCTGTTTGGATCTTTAAGCAAAACGGTATACTTGTGAACTAGTGTACTTATTAGTTATTGCTTATAAAACGCGCAGACGAAGGTGCAGATTAGTTGATTTATTATTTATCCCACGTATATATTTGACTTATATAATCACTTTTATTGAATAACATTGATTAAAAAAATAAAATTATGGTGGTTCCACTTATAAGCTTACATGTACAGAAAAAAAGAGAAAGATGATTATGTATACAGAGTGAATTCTTGCCGGCTGCGGATAAGCTGACAAAAGAGTAAAAGAAGTGGCTAGATGTTTTAGTTTGTTAGAACAGAATACGCATTACTCTGCTGTGCGGATGCTGGCGAATGTATGGTTTGCTACATCCTTATCTGATAGGTAGATACATCTGTGAAGTATATTCATGACCGACACATTAATCTCCCTATGCGCAGTCTGAGCGCGTGCACTCGGTATATGCATTGGTTTAAGTTCTTGATTATAGTTTCTCCTTTTCTAATAAAATCCATATCTATTTACGGGTTGCCTAGTAACCCATGTGGACAAATGTAAATAAACGAAATAAGCCTGCATTGTATATTGTATTCAGCAAGTATTCAATCAGAGAATATAGTCCTATTAACCGATGACTTTATATTTTGAAAATCCTGTGCATTTTTCGGAAAATGGCACAATTTCTACAAACGGAATATGGCATTCGAATATTCCTTTATTGGCAGTGGCAAGTTATTCTCAAGAAAAAGGTGGATTTGTTACAATATTTGATGAATTAGTAAGTCAAAAGAAATATGTTAATATAATTATGATGTCAAACATTACTGGAAAATTATTTTTCTTATATAAATGGATTTTGCTTGTAGGGCGAACCAATTCAAGATGTAATATTTCCCAGTCATCCAGTTTCACAAGTAACTGCCTTAGCATGGCACCCAGAAAAGAAAGTTTTGGTCACTGGTTGGGAGAATGGACAACTGCGAACATGGACTGAAAATGATAAAGAATTTGTGATGATTAATGGACCTCATAAAGCACCCGTCATTCTTTTGCAGTTCAGTGAGAAAGGCGGCAGATTAGTTTCGTGTGACTCTGTGTTATCCTGCATTATATTGTGTATATTTTTTTTATTTACATATCGGTTACAGAGTGGCAGTTTGGTGGGTTGGAAAGTGGAAAATAGAGAACACATTATAACAGTTTTTCATCATGAACTAAAAGAATGCATAACACATCTAACATTTAGATTAACTATAAAGAATTTGAGCTTTGATATTGAAGGACTTGCGAAAGCTGCTGTGAATGGAGATGAACAAGCATTGGACATTTTTAGTAATTGGAGACCAAAAACTACAGCTCGCAAATTTAGAGTGCAAGAAGGAAATGATAATTTATGTTTTTATGTGGGCACACAAGAAGGTAAATTACATCATTTCAGAATTAAAAAGTCATTACATCATATTTGTAGGATCCATCTATTATGTAAATCAAAGTGGAGCTTGCACTGAAGTATTGAACACGGAGGGTATACCTTTAAGTTACTTACTTTACCACCCAACTCGGGACATAGTGATTGTAATGATGGAAGGGCTAACTGTAGGACACTTCACAGTAGATTCACAAGGCCATTTAACTGAAATCAGCAAAGTAAAGTTGAATGGAAGGGCCCAATCACTAAGGAGTTCGAGTGGTCAGGGCCTTGTATGGGCTGGAAATAATTGTTTAGCTATACTAACAGGTACTTCCCACATAGAACAAGGAAAGTTTTGCAATGCATTATTATTTTATATTCCTTGCATTCATTGCCTTTGTAGATTATTCTCGTATCTATATTGCACTGGTTTTATCATTTTTGTTTGTTTATATTGGCAGTTTTTTTAGAAAAGTGATTGAAAATTTTATATGAAAGAAAATAAGATCAATTTTTTTTTCCCGGGGACTGATATCAATATTTACTTCCTTCTGAATTCGTATCAGTGGCGTACCGTTGATATATATCATAATTTAGCTTTTCTAAATTTAATATTGGTTGTACATCACAGAGGGTTTAGGTAAACTACATCTTCAAGAGAATTAATTATAAGGATTAATAGAAAAAAAATACTTTGCATTTAAATAACGATTCACATCATAGTTTTTCGTCTTTTACAACTAAACACATATTAAGTCAATTGGCAATACTTTTTCGTTTGGAATGTTCAAAATTTGACGTAGAATTTAAAAATGAAATAAAAAAGGTGTTTCTATTTAAACAATATAAGTGAGCTGTCATAACATGTTTTTGGGGCACCTTGTATACAGGAAATAATCATCAGAAAAACGGCAACTAAAATAAAAAATCGAGGGGTCCGAGCGTTTCTTCGAGAAAAGAACAGCTGAATTTTAAATGAATTTATTCCAACCTTTACGTGCTCACTGTATATCCATTCTCATCACACTGCCCATTTAGCAAATAAGACTTCAATTTAAACATCTCTTGTTGAATTAAGTACAGCATTTTAAGAACACAATATAACTTAAAATCAATGCATATCAATTATCAATAATAGGAGTTTTGTTCTTCAGAATTAACCTACTCAAAATATAGTATTCCATTAGAATAATCAAGTAAATTCCAACAAAAGCGCCCGCACGACAGTGTTAAAAGAATAAATATAGGAAGCACTAAAATATCATTAAAAAGTAACCAAGTTTACTCAATTTAATAAAGAATAGTATTGATATTACTTCTAAAGAAAATAGTTTTTTGTGAACGGCCAGTTGGATCAATGTGTACAATTCCAGCATATGAAACCTGATGCACACTAGCGGCTCGTGAATTTCTAGGAGTATGGAGTGCACAAAAAATAACTATAAATTAACGAGAAATTCTTACCTTGATTTGCCTTACCTTACCTAAGGTAAGTTTTTGTAACTCATAAACTTGTCTATAACTTAGCATTAAACTTTTTAATACTATTTCGCACTAGATTCTTTAACAAATTACCTTATAAATGCGGATAAATGGAAATCTATTTGAACACACTACGCACCGTTTAAATATTTGTTAACAGAAATCACTGGGCACTCCTTCTTTTCTATACTGTGGTTAACAAGAGTATGTATATATGTTTTCTGGGTGTTGTCGGCTTGTAGTATTTATACTTGACGTTTCACCGCCATTAGACAACCTCTGAAGAAGTTGACAGTAAGTTCGGCGAAACGTACTGTAGTCGTGAAAACCTACATTCAACTACAAGTACATATATTTCAAGCGCTTCATAATTCTCTTTTTATGTAGTAGTGCTTCAATCTTTAGGGTGAAAACGAAGGCTTCCACGGCAGAGCCAATGTAAGATAAACTTCTTCTGGGTTTGGACTGTCATATTCGAGATAGAGATCCCCTATGTAATATGACACGGTCCAAACCCGGAAGAAGTTTATCTTACAATCTCTAGGGTTGAGTTGTTGTTTTTTCCATCGTTTGTTGGATTTTGTTGATGCGACGTTTCGGCAGTTCGTCTACTTCCGTCGTCAGGGTAGTCCTGAGAAGGGTTGTTTCTTGCCAAATTCATTCTTACAACTTCACTAGCAAATATATCCGATAACCAATTTTTGACAACTCACAGACAACTGACAGATCTCTATGCGCTATTATTCCCTATTTATTCTGTCTCCCGTATTGTGGTTGCCGGTTTTCTGCTTATGTTGTTCTTAATCATTGGTAACCAGACATCTTTGATTTCCAGACTTGGTGTGCTTATGGCATTTGTTGTTGTGGCCATATATGCTGCTTCTTCTAATTTTATTTTGATGTAATGTTCCTATCTTGCTAAGATTGTTGCTCTGTCCCATTCAGTCCTGTGTTCTTCTTCCCAAGCGCGATTTTTCCGTTTCCCCCAGTTTTTGATGTTCTTTGATTCTGTCTTGCAGGGGTCTGTCTGTTTCTCCGATGTATGCTCTCCCACATTCACACGCCTGCATCCATACCTACATATCCTTCTGCTTGGACCAACCCACTCATTATATAAGAAAAACACTATTTTTTGATCTATGCTGAAATTTCAAGGAAAACTATATCTAGAAATATTTCAACGACCTACAAATACTTGCTGACGGTTATGGACTAAGAACGTAGAAATATCGTACTGAATGCCTACTGCTTTACTGAATATAATCGTGTATGCATCTAAAGGTGAATCAATAGGGTATCAATCGAGCTGTGTGACGATGTGGTGGGAGTCAAAAACCTAAAATCAATTGCTTATAAATAACTGCAATAAATCTCCATTCTAGTTACCAGCATCTGGACGTATATAGTTATACTGTATTGCAAAGCTTTCTCACTGTATTGTATATATTTTGTGGCAGTACAATATACCTGAATTCTGCAAATTTGGCTTAGGTGACTTAACCGTTCGAGTTTGGGATATTGATACAAACGATAATTATATTCTACCGGTCTCTATGAAAAATTACACAAACGAATACAAAGATAAAAGTAGACAAATAAATGAAATGTTCACTTGCTTGTCATTTTATCAAACTAATCAAACACTATGTGCCGGTACAAATGTTGGCCGCCTCTACTTTTGGTTAAAGAAACCGAAAAGAGGTGACTACACAGAAAATCCGGAAGATACGTGGGAATTATCAAATATAAATGACGTTTGCGGTACAATAAAACAATTGATGTGGGGATCAGTAAACTCGCGCATTCCCCTCTTGAGTGTTAACTGTGTCACAAAAGTCTACATTATGAAGGAACAAAACTTATGCACATCATATAGTGAGAAAGTTTGGGCCATACAAAAAAACGCAAATCAAATCCTTATACAAAACGAAGAGAGCGAATACTTACTATCTTTGGACATGCAGGTAAGTAAACGTGTACGTAAAACTGTTAACATTTAAATTATTAATCGTAGGTATCTGATATTTCTATCAGTGAAAATTACGTTGCTTTAACAAATGGGCGCCAAATTGCTACTTATGAGATAATATGGACATTACGAACTAACGAAAAATTTGAATTAAACACAAATCTAAGCCAAAACAATGAAAAGGCGTCAAAAATGACCGCCAATCTAATTGGAACATTCACTAGAGATAATGAATCTATCATTGTATATGAACGGAATATTATAACTTTAATTCCAAGTGGCGTGGCTATCTACTCTATGAGTGGTACTACGATAGCTTCTATACCAGTTTTGCAAGTTGAGGGGGAGCCAATTGGTATGAGTTTATGCAGAAACTATTTAACTGTCTTCACCATCGAGGGATATTTGAAATTGTATGATTTAGGAGACCGAGATCCAAAATTAATTACTAGTGAGTTAATATTAAATTAATTATCGAAAATATGGAATTATTACTATACATTAGGGATGGGACAAACGGTTATTTTCAAATAACCGTTATCACCGCGACGTTATTTTCCAATAACCGTTATTCTAACCAGTTCCCGTTATTATCGTTCTCGGCGCTTTCGACATGCTATAATAAGCTCATGCAATGGATTCATTTTCGCCCGAGTGTTCTGTTTGTAAAAGTTGCCAACAGATGGCGCATCATGCGCGATGTAACAAACATTTCATTATTGGGATCGGTTACATATAAATACATTTACAGAAAGAAAAACACCAACACACAACTAACCTTAAAGTAGAAAGCAACGTAGACGCGTTTAAGAAATAGAAATGCATATCGAATTATTAACAAACAAACAGCGCCAGGATGGTTTCTAATTTAAATTCGATGATCTCAGTTGTTTTTTCTTGAGTCAACGAGGAAAAAAGTTACCGCTTCCGCCGCTTCGTATTCAATCTAAACATAAACAGGGCACCGAGAATGAGAAACGAGAACGGGTAACGAAAACGATGAAGCGTATCCGTTCTTGAGAGAATATTGGATCGAGCGTTATCGGCTACCAGTTATCCTGGTAACTGTTAATATCGAACCGGTTAAAACAGTTATCGGCCGGAAACGGTTATTGACAACAGTTATCGATATATCGCCCATCCCCCATTAGTTATAGTTATTTTGCGACGTATTTGGAGAACGTCTAAATTCCTAAACGGATCGATGACAATACTTACTTTTACTATATCCGAAAATTGAACATTAGTGACCGTTTACTTGCTACTTCGATACTTATATACGTATTTGCAGATTCCGTTAACTTATATGATACCTGTAGTGATTTTGGGGAAATTATACAAGCCAAGTCCAATAGCAATGGCACTAAGGTGGCATTGACCGTGGCAGCTGCGAATTTAATACCAGATGGTAAACTTTATATATGGGACATAGAGAAAGACACCTTAATATCTTACGATTTTAAAAAGAAGCGTAGATCGTTCGAGTATGACGACGACGCCGTAGAAATTCCGGAAAGTAATCTAGATGATACAAAAGCTCTCTATGATAAAATCTGTACAAACCGTATACCTTTATCCATTAACTGGGATACCTATGACGCCAGACTGTTAGCATGCAATGCGCGGAAAATGAAAATCGCATCAAAGTCAAAGAGTTTGGTCAATTTGTATGGTGCCTCAAAAGGTATCCATCTTAGTATATTATTTGTGCTAAAGCGATAGTAAGAAAATCTTTATAGGCGACTTGGAAAATGAAGATCATATTATAGTAACAATGTTTATATCGCCAGAATATGGGATTAAAATTCACGATATTAAAGCTATCGCGGCTGATGGTAAACTGTTAGCTCTTGCAACACCCTATGTTGTTATTCTTAAAAAAATGGATCTTATAAGAGAAGTTATGAACGATTTTATTGGTTTAGAACATTGTAATAATACCACAAAGGAAGCAGTGCTCGACTTTAGTTACAATTTAAGTTTAGGTAAAAAATGAGATCAGATATGAACCATTTTATATCGCCTATAATTGTTTCGCTGTAATTTCCAGGAAACATGGACACTGCATTTAAGGCTATTAAATTAGTTCAAAGCACTGGTGTTTGGAATAGTTTAGCTAGAATGTGTGTTAAAACAAAGCGTTTAGATGTCGCCGGTGTTTGCTTGGGTCATATGGGTAATGCAAAAGCTGCAAGAGCGCTTAGACAAGCGGTAGCCGATCCAAACCTACCACACGAAGCTAAATTAGCTGTATTAGCTATTCAGTTAAATATGCTTGTAGGTATAATTACCCATTATTACTTATACACTGTATTACCAACCAGTATTTATTAAAATTTTGAATATTTATTTCCGAATGTCTAGGAAGAAGCAGAGCAGTTATATATTCAATGCGGAAGGTATGATTTATTAAATAAATTATATCAGAGTCGAAACAAAATGGACAAAGCATTAAATATAGCTGAAACGAAAGATAGAATTCACTTAAAAAATACCGAATATAATTACGCTAAGCTATTGGAGCAAGATGGAAATTACAAAGAAGCAATTTTGCACTTTGAAAGAGCAAATACGCATCGTTACGATGTACCTAGGATGTTGTTGGATCAAACAGATCAACTTCAATTGTATATGTCTAAAACTAACGATCCGTACGTAATATTTAAATAATTGTTAAATTGTGTGGGCAGACAAGAGAGCCAAATCTGTTAATTGATTAAGATCAGCGTAGATAGAATTTTCTATACCTACAAATATGAAAACCCAAGCAGTGTGATCTTAAATATCTCAGGATAGTTTAAATTTACCACATCAAGTTATTACTACGTGGGTAATACGTGAATTCTGAATATCTGTCCCACACTGAACCGCTTGTAATCTCAAGCAGGATGATTTATCAGAATAAATATGTATTAATACGTTTTTGTAACCGTTTAATTTATAGACTGTAATAAAGCTAAATGAAATCAATAAGAATACCAATACATAATATAAAGGCTAACGAGTCGCATATGATAGCAGGAATAAACAATATTTAGTCAGTACAGTACCACTAAGGATGAAAAATACACTAAAAACTGTGAGAATAAACTTAAACTATCCTCGGACATTTAAAATCACGCTGTACATTTGCATACATTGAGAACCAAAATGACAATCGCTCGCGTGACCACATACTTATGCAACCAATTATACTACATTTGACAGTTCAAATCTAACTGGTAACTAAATTTACCAGATTGCGAAAAATCCCTGGTCACGTGGACGATCATTATTTTGGACGTAATAAGAGTATATGTTGTTATATTGCTTTTAGTGAAATGTTAAAATGGTGGGGACAAAATACAGAATCCCAAGGTGATTTAAATGCAGCTCTGAAGATGTATACTCAAGCGGGTGATATATACTCTCAAGTTAGAGTACTGTGCTTTATGAACGAGGATGCTAGAGCAGCAGAAATAGCTAGAAAAGGAAATGAGAAAGCAGCGTTTTACCATATGGCTAGACATTATGAAACTATTGGAAATTTCGAGGAAGCTATTTCATTTTTTACAAAAGCTAATGCATACAGTAAGTATAATCACACAAGCAGTGAAGATCACTGCTTTATATTATTTATATAAAATTGCCTAAACTTTAGGGATTAGAATTAGTGGTTGAAGTCACATTAGCGTATATTACTGTATTTCGTAAGAGAAATAATGAGATATTTATACCAAAAATACAGAGTTGCAATCCTATTAGAATTAATTCCCAAATACAGGGAATCTGGCGACTTTCAAAACAACTCAGTGAATTTTGATCATCAAACAATTTTATTAACATCAAAACATGCATTAAGTTTGGAAGTTTCACAATCAATTTCTATTTCTTGAAAATGATGTCGGTCAGCTGCCGCCCATTTGCAGCAATACATGAATCAATACGCTCTCGGAGTCTCCGAAAGGCATTGACGGGTATTTGGCGAGTAATTTTATTGATTTCTTCTCGAATGTTCTCGCAAAGTGCGTCACTTATTTACGTAAACGCGGGACTTAAAAATTTCCCTATAAGATTGCCGTAAAACAACTTGCGTTTTCTTGTTATGTAGATATTTCTCGCGTTCATATATTTGTCTAACCGCGAAGAGTTGTGCAGTTATCGGTCTGGCGGGTCCAAAATCTGCCTGGTTTTCATCTACGATGTTTTTGACCTATCCTTATAGCCTACCCTTAATGATTATTATAGTTGTAAACTTCTCTTGTTTATTAACAATATAACCGTGGTGGTCTAGTGGGTTGGTTGCTAGACTACTAAATTGAAGGGCCCGGGTTCGATTTCCCCGGCCGCTACGGACTCGTCTTTTTTTATATAAGACAACCTGTATATGGAGTCAGATAAAACAGTCACAAACTCAACCTCGCCTTAAGATTATTTGTAGAGTTTCGCGTTTTATTGTTTTCTTTTTTCCCTATTGTAATATTTGTCTTTCTTTTAGTTGTAATTGGCACTTACAACAATACAAACTATTTATTATTATTTCACTTGTTTTCGTAACATTTTATGGGTGGGTAAACACTTATGTATATTAATACTATTCCAACACTACAGCGGCCTGCCCTTTTTTCGCTTTTTTGGTCGGTTATTACTTGCCGGTGAACGCCAGTTTGCTACTCAAAGGAATTTTAAGTACTTTCTTGAATTAATTTTCAAAAATGGTAGTGCTTTTACGTACATTAACTTTTAATCCCGTAAGTACGATAATAATTTTAAAAATGTATGTAGGCAATGCAGTTCGAATATGTAAGGAAAATAATATGTTGGAGGAACTTTGGAATATAGGAACTGTAGCAGGAAGCAGGGAGAAATTGGAATGTGCGCGATATTTAGAACAAAACAATGAATTAGATAAGGCAGTAATTCTTTATCATAGAGCAGGTGAGATTGGCGAATACAACTTTATTTTTTTGATGAACATATATAAGATTCAATATATTGATATAGATGAAATATTTTTTACAGGAATGTTACACAAGGCGCTAGACTTAGCCTTCAGAACTCATCAATTTGACACACTACAACAAATAGCGACGGAGCTTGATGCGGATTCCGATCCCGCCTTGGTTGCAAAATGTGCAGAATATTTTGTTACTAACAATCAATTTGATAAAGCTGTAGATTTGTTGGCTATCGGAAAGAAGGTAACAGTAAATATTAAAATTGCATATTGATACGTCTGTAATTCCGTTTTTGCACATCTCTTATGTCTTTGCATTTTTTTTTGTAGTATAAAGAGGCAATTGATATCTGCTTGAATTATAACGTACAACTTTGTGAAGATTTAGTTGAAAAGCTGACCCCAGAAAAAGATCAAGTCGATGAAGAAACCAGGTTTCTTGTTTTGGATAGCTTAGGTGAAACTTTATTAAGACAAGGAAACTATCACTTGGCAACGAAAAAATTTACACAAGCTGGAAATAAAGTAAATCATAGTGCATCACTTCTATCCAAAACTTAAAATTTTGATTTTTAGAATAAAGCAATGAAAGCTTTGTTAAAATCTGGCGATACTGACAAAATTATATTTTTTACGGGAATATCAAGGCAAAGGGAGATCTATATAATGGCCGCAAACTACTTGCAATCTTTAGATTGGCAAAACCAACCAGACATTCTACGACATATAATAACATTTTATTCTAAAGGAAAAGCCTTAGATCTTTTAGCAAATTTCTACGTAGCTTGTGCACAAGTAGGCGCAGTTTAACAACATTTATTTAGTCGATGCAGTTTTATTAGTACTCAATTTTTAGGTTGAAATAGACGAATTTCAGAATTACGAAAAGGCATTTGGCGCCCTAACGGAAGCCTCGCGATGTCTAACAAAAGTCGGATCTCCCAAAGATCCTAACCAGCACCGCAAAGCGACAGAAATTGTCCAGCAAAGATTAACAACCATTAAGCGATTCACGGATATAAAACGTTTATTCGAAAGAGGAGACTTTCAATCGGCAATGACTCAGTGTAGGCAGTTGCTTACTGTAGGTGGACAAGATCTGGAAGCTGCCGTGCGCAGGGGGGATATTTACGCTTTAATGATACAAATGTGCATAAAAAATAATCTGTTTCCGGAAGCAAAAGAATTACTTAGTGAACTTAAACAAGTTCTAGGACCATCATCTAATGTAATCACTTATTATTTAAGTAGGGACGTCATGGAAGCACTTGCGGATGGTTTGGGTATCCCCATTAGCGAATTATTACCTACAAAAACCACAGAAAGTGAAGGAGAAAATGATGATGACGTTGTAGACGAAGTTATAGATTAAGCACTCACATTTATTTACTTATTTTAATTTTCAACTACTCCGTCCAATTCATGATTTGCGATTTTTGAATGCTGCTTCTGAATGTTTGAATTTGGTAAAATACTAAACGTGCGAATCATTGGAAACAAGATTTATTCTTTTTTAGCGAAAATAAAAAAACCTCCACTTGAATAGACTTTTTATTTATCTTTTAGGTATTTATCCATGTCCAACAAAACAAATGTATAGCTGCTTCATTCATTGTATTATTTTTCGATTTTGAACCACTAAATTTAAAATTCAAATCAATGGGGTTCTGTTTATGCGCCGTCGGTATTATTTTGCATTTTGTAGAAGTTTTCACGTTCTTTTTTTCTGAATAATTGGCTGCGTTCAAAAGACACAAATCGCTGCCCCAACGTTTACAACGCGCTTACCTACATCTTTAGTGTTTCTGAACGCTCATTTCAGGATTAGTTGTGATTCTGGTGACAATTGGAAATTTAAATGTAATAAATACTTTGAGGTTATGGCGCTACTGTAAGTTTTTCTTATTTTTTTCAAAAATTGCTATAGACAATGATTTTTTTTATGGAAGACGGTTATACTTTAGAAAATAGTAACAACACCATATTGAAACAAATCGTGTATGATTTAGTAGAACCCAGAACCAATTTTTGACCCGAGCTTTCAAATACATCCTCGTAATATTCCTCCAAAGACTAACAATTACTTTGAAGTGACTGTTCCCAGATATTCAAATCATCAATTTTATGAACATTTGAGTACGTCTCATTTGTTTCTATTAAATTATATAATACTAAATAAAAATAAGCCATTTCCTAAAACTGTTATAATAGATATAGATGGGTACAGGTTATGTTTTCCGCTGTATTTCAAACATAAATAAAACAAGTTTCATATCCGCTGAAAAAAATTGCCTGCGCTTAGTAAACATGTTGTATACAACGCTAGTGTTCAGAGCGAAGCACTCAAGGGTGCGTTCGAAAATTATGGGTGTTGTGAGAGTATGGTTAGAGAATGTAACGTCACGTGATGCTCTCTCCTACATTTACGAACGAAGAATGGTGGGATCCGGCGAATGATTTAAATTTGGTACTTTGTCAATAGGGTTTTCAATAGTTCATATATTGTGGCTCAGAAAGCAATAGAAACGAATCGGAAAAGAATCATCTGGGAGGAAACTTATTGAGAATGAAAACAAACCATATGATTCCCATATAAAATACAAAATAGGATACGGTGGCTTAAAATAGTAAAAAAATAAAAAAATACCCTTACCACCTCGATGAGTGAAGAACTCCTGGGTACGTATTTCGGCAACTAAGTTGCCATCCTCAGCAGAATCTACGAAGGAAGATAATGTTAGACGTAGCACTCTGGGAGATTTGCACCACACAGAACACCACTTGATTAACACTAGTAGTCATTTTGAAATGTTTAGTAAATGAGGAGCTCGTGTACGTCATAGGCAAAGAGCTACGTGGCTCGCTACAGCAAGAGTGTGTTCAGAAACGTTAAGGCAATTTGAGTTTCGCACTTTGACTTAAAAGTCGTTCAAATTGTAATAAAAGGCCTAACGGTAACATTAACATAGCGGGGGAATTGTATTGTCAATTTGTGCGGTTTTTAAAAAACATTTTTTTGCAATCTACTTCAAGTAGGTACCGTTGAACGAAAACGAAAAAATCCCATAAAAATAAGAAATATCTCTTTATCCCACCGCGACCTATGAATTCCTATAAATCGGGATTTATCCTGCAGCGTAGTGACACGGATTTAACAGGCCTGAATATAGAGCAGCTAAATTATGGAATACCTTATATGTATTTGTGTGTGACGTGTACAACCCTGTTCTGTCTTCCTCCTGTCCTGTCACTCCTTCCAAATCTTTCTCACTACACTTTTCCAATTACCCCTCCTTTTACACACGCTTTCTTACTATCTTTCTTTATTCCACTCACAAACTTTACTTTTCTGATTTTCACAATTTGTTTATTATTTTTCAATCCGTTACTCTCGCAACCATGTCAAATATTCCTTGTTAGCATCACCACGGCAATCTATTATGTACTATGCCGCGATGTAACTGCTATGTCGCAGGTTTCCAAACTGTACTAGGAGCACACCGGTCTTCCTCATCGTCCTCCGGATTCTATGGTGGTAACTTGAGCTCGGTTAACTCCACTGGCGTGATATTCTTCGTTTAGTAGACCCGCGATGTAATGTATGAAATTCCTCAAAACACTTCTATTATGTTGATTTGTAGATTTTACTATTTAGTCATTTATGTCTCTTTGAATATATATTTTAGCGAATTACTAGTATGTACATTTAAGTTGAATCATTATCCCTAAAAATTTGTCGATGATTTTCAGATGGACCCCATATATTCAAAGCTTAACAGACTATAGATTTCAATATTTTACTTAATACCTGATCACATTCTCAACACCATGATAGTATTCCTAGATTCTTATTAAAATTGAATGAAAAACAGAAGAAAAAAAATTTGTGGCAAGAGACGCTGCGTATAATTTAACATTGATTTAAAACAATTTTCATATCAAGCAAACATATATGAACATGTAGGTTCGCATTTACATATTAGATGAAATTAATAAATATAAAATTTCTAACTTAAAAATAAAACAAATAAATAGGTACATATATATCACTACAGTTAACATTTATCATTACAGGACATATAATGATATAATGGCATATTTAAAACCATATTAAAATGGTTATTAATACATACAGATATGTTTTATAATCACACAAAGTATGGTTTACAACAATGTAGGAATGGTTAAATGCAAAAGGAAGTAAAGCAGATATTTTTTAAGTCACAGTAAAAAGAGATAATGAAATTAATTTAATTTCCGTTTATTCACTAATACCATGGCTTGATCGACAAGCCTGATTTTGAAAATAGCTGGAACTTGTTCCCACGGCTCACCATCTACTTGAACTGGGGCAGTTGCTTTTAAATGAATCTAAAGTATCGCTAGCTAAATCATAACATATCACAGAAATTATGCAATTACCTCAACAACTTTTGCTTGTCCAATCTTATGCGGAGTGGATAAACCAACCTGTAGTTGGGCTATATGGAAGGACGAATAAATGCCAACTACTTCTAGAATACCATCCCTATATGACTGAGTTGCGTTATCACCAGTCATACCTAGAACGTAATAATAAAGAGATGTCGACCGAAACTCCAATTTTTGGATTGCACATACCCCAAAGATTTACGCCCGCTCCCCAAGATTGTATATTGAGTACAACAATCGATTCTAGTTCTGGCAAAGTAACTAATTTTCCATCTAAGTATAAATCTATTCTGTGCTGAATATTTCTACAGTCAGCTGTAACAACTTGTTGTGTTCCAAAGCACAAATAAAGTAACTATAACATTTTACATAAAAAGATATATAATCAATAGAGTAACTCAAGCAAAAACACACCTTATTGAATATTCTACTGCTAAAGAGATACATTCGACTTTCTCTAGTTCGATGAAAATCCAGAGCTACCTGAGCATCTACTCCAATACTGAAATAATTGTACATGTACAATGACTTTGACGGCAATCTTATGCCTAAATGACGATATGGTATAATATCTACTTTCCACCTACAACAAAAAAACTATTAATCGTTAGACATAACAAAAGAAAACAAACAGTACAGAAAACCACCAGAAATCGACCTGAATTAAGTTCCAAAAAAAGAATCACTCATTCAAAAGCTGTTGAAATGAATGATCCAAGCCAATATCATTATGGATGGATTATAAATATAAAAGTATCTAATTCTGATAAGTTACCTGTCAATAAATGTCGGTTTTGCATTAGTAATATCTGCAATAATTTGTGTTGCATCAATTTCTGAAGAGTTTTGTTTTCCCCAACCTAAAACTCTCGAAAGATCATTTCCTGTTCCCAATGGCAATAATGAAACTGCTGGTTGTGGCTAAAATAAGCATTGGGCTATGACAATTCGGAAAATCTTATATTTAAGTTAGCAATAGTTACATCTAAATCCATTTTATGTGCTGATGACAAAATCCAAGAAACCGTACCATCTCCACCAGCAACTAGCAATTTGACGGGCTTTGGAGCAACCAAAACACTCCATTGTAAAGCAGCAGCAGGTGTGCGTTCTGCTAGATCAAGTACTTGAACTGGATTTAAAACTTTTCGAAATTCAGATAGCACAATACCACCATCATTATTTCCGGACTTTCTGTTTGCTAAAAAGAGATCCATATATTTTTGTGTAACTACATTAATCAATTATCACAAAATACCAACAACAATTAATGGACACCAATCATTCCAACCAGGATCTTGAACCCCTCTTAACAGCAAATGTCTATGGATACTACTTTTCATTCTGGCAACTTGAACACACCATGGTGGTACAATTATATTCTTATAAGGTCCAAAATCACATTCCTAAAAAAATTGTATGAATATAGAATTTCACTTATTGCACTGCAACGTACCTGATTAAATTCACCTAAACATTGAGTGTGTATTGTTCGTTGGCACCAACAACATTGAAAATCAACCAAACCTGGTTCCATTGAACAATCTTCATTACAAACCACACAAAGAGCACCTAGTGGTAAATTACCTAAAAGAAAAAATTACAACTTTCCTTATTTTTCTTTTATAAATGGTATACCTTTAACCCAATGATGTAAAAAGATGTCAGTTTTTGAAGTTATCACTTTACACTGTAACCGCTTGTTAGCTTTCTTAATGCAATCTGTATCTGCACAAACACCACAGCAATCACAATATACACCAATACCATTCAACAATAAAGACTCACAAATAGAGCAATACCAAGCCTAAAAATATATCAAAAAATAATATTGAATACCTTGAATATACAGATTTAAACACCTTTGAAGACATTCGCAAAGGAGTCCAGCTATGGTTCTTAGTAGCATCCCGAATGGGTACTGTAACATCTCCATTGATCCATTTAAAAAAATAATAGCTAACGAAACATATTATTACTGTCGAAGCCACAGGCACAAACACACCAAATGGAGGAATTATAGCACTCCATGTCCACATAATTGAAGTTGTAAATTCAATGTTTATAAAATCCTTTCTTAAGAATTTACTAAAAGTTGTCATAGTTTGATTAATCTAAGTTTCAATATCAAACAGCACGTTAGTTTACATACTTTATCACCTATTCTTAACATTTTTACACGTAATTATTTATATGTAAACTAAATCTTGATTCCGCGTTTATTTTGAATTGACGTACATGACAGCGACGCTTGATTTAAATTAATTTTCGTCATGTTTTTGTAACTGGTTGTCAACTTTATCCATTTCTTTGCCTTATGTATTTTGAAAAGATTGATATCATGTTAAAAAGACAATCATATGTATAGAATTTTAATTCTTTAATACTCCTTTTAATGCACATGAAACAAATTATTAACCGTTTTGTATAATATTTGAATATAGGGAATTTAGTACCTAAATGTTGCAAATTCTTTCATAATTGGTGTTCTGTGATAATTACTCACAAAAATATCACTACACAATGCCCTAATTAAAAAACCATAAAAATGAGCTTTCCATATTTTACTTAATGCAGACAATCTTGGGTTATCCTGCAGTGATGGGACCTGAGAATGACAACACCGCGG
The DNA here is from genome assembly GCA_031763485.1 of Osmoderma eremita. NCBI lineage: Eukaryota > Metazoa > Arthropoda > Insecta > Coleoptera > Scarabaeidae > Osmoderma > Osmoderma eremita. The sequence goes on from JARFOC010000601.1 coordinate 97,486, forward strand.
GAGTACCCAGAATGCACTGCGCGGAATTGCGTATTCTACCGGAGCAATTCATAAAGTAACCGGACCAACAGGCCGCCATAAATTTGATCTAGATATCCTCTGTTCCAAAAGTCTGGTATCAAAGTAAAATTAAATATGGTTTTTAAGACATTTTATTGTAACAATAAAGGTTTGCATTACAAGTATTTTTGTTGTAATTAAAAATAGAAACGACACATATTTTATCTATAAGTAGTTAATATTAATTGTTGAATATTCACTGTTATGGCAATAAACAACAAATATTTATCGAAACAGCAGTATAATATATGTATATGATTGGTTGTGTGTGATATGATGATCAATGCATCATATCCAACACTAGCCTTGAATGTACAGAGGTATGAAGATAAAAAAAAATTGTACATTTTCGAAAACGCAAACTTGTTAGAAGAACTAAATAAGATTTTCTTGAAGTAAATTTACAAAAGAATAAATGTTAAAATGACTATCCATAACCAGTATAAGTTTAAAATACTCTCCGATGCTCTAAAATTATTGGATACATCAAAAGTAACCATAAAATAAATATTATGGTTTGTAGCCTGCTGCACATATATGTAAAAAAAGGCTCACGTTGAACAATGAACAATAGTGTCCTTCATAATTTTATTACTATTTAGTTTCGTATATTTTTCAATTTCAATCTAAACAAAACTTTTAGGCTTATTTTCTTTATATGGAATTTATAGAAATTGTGAATAGTCTCTTTTGATACAATTAATGCATATATTTTTGTTTGTTTAGTTACAGTGTCCGAATATTAGAATAATATATAATATCCTAATTTGCATTTTATTACTAGTACATTTCTAAATGTAACTATATATTAATTATTGAAACATTACATTAGTGCGTCAACCTATCATTTTTTGCCTATGTGTGTATAAATGTAAAATAATTATTGTTTGGTATCGCCGGAACGTTACTTGCAAGGAAACTTAGTTTAACTACTTATAAGTAAAATATGTGTCGTTTCCATTTTAAATTAATTAATACTTGTCATGCAAACCTTTAGTGTTACAAAAATTGTTTTAAAAACCATGTTTTATTTTTCATGGTATCACACTTTTGGAACAGAGTTTAGCCATATAACAGGCGATAAGCCTGTTTTGGCCCGGTTACTTTATGTATTACACCGGTAGAATACGCGGTGTCGCGCTGTGCATTCTGGGCACTCGCACGGTGTTGTCATTTTCAGGTCCCTTCAATGCCGAACAACCCAACCTTGTCGTCTGACATGTAAGTGGATTTATTTATTAATTTGTACCTAGTGCTACAGAACGAGAAGTAATGATAATAACAGACGATCAGAGATAATATATAGAGACGATCGACGTATAGCATTTGGGTTGATTTAGAGGCAATAGTCTGTGACGTAACACTCATCTTTCGTGATTTCGACTGTAGGTAAGGATATTCGGTTGACCAGAAAACATAATACATAATACTGGGAAATTGTTTTTTTAGAGGTTGGTATTTTTAGTACCAATTTAATCTGTTTGTGGTGAAGTTACATATTTCTTACAAGGTTACCTAAAGAATATCCTGGATTTTTGTAAATATATACATATTTTTTGAGACAACCAAGGTAAGTGTCTAATGTTTAAATGACTTCTAAGCACCTGATTATTTTTAATTATACGTACTTAATCGTTATATAATTAAATTGTCTGTTATCATCTAATTTTATTACAAATTGATAATATTAAGCATAAGTGCATGTATCTAATATGCAAAATGTATTAGAAAATTACCACAGCATTTTTTCTAGAAAAGGAGATACAAAAACATGAGTGGGCGAAGGAAAAAAATTAACTTGCCAAAAATTACAATGAGTGATGAGCCTCCACCAATGTAAATACTGTATTTTTTTTATTAAAATTAGTTACATATCAATTATTTTGTAGTGTACCCCCAGCCAATTTAGATAAGCGCACAACTATAACAATTGGTGATAGAACGTTTGATGTCGAAGCTGATGATTTAGAAAAAATATGTGATTTAGGTAGAGGAGCTTATGGTATTGTAGAGAAAATGAAACATTTGCCAAGTGGTACTATAATGGCTGTGAAACGCATACCAGCCTCAACAGTGAATACCCAAGAACAAAAAAGACTGTTAATGGATTTAGATATATCCATGAGAAGTAGTGATTGTTCATATACCGTGCAATTTTATGGAGCTTTATTCAGGGAAGGTGATGTTTGGATATGCATGGAGGTATTAAATACTTAGAATTATCAATAACAAAACGTTTAAGTTTTATCTCATTTAGGTTATGGACACAAGTTTAGACAAATTCTATGCAAAGGTATATGCACATGGTAGAAGAATACCAGAGGATATTTTAGGTGAGACGTCTGTCAAAATGTGATAATTAGCTTTAACGTTATGATTTTTAGGAAAAATTGCTGTAGCAGTTGTTAGTGCTTTACATTATTTGTATTCACAGTTGCGAGTTATTCACAGAGATGTGAAACCCTCTAATATACTTATTAATTGGAGAGGAGATGTGAAGATGTGTGACTTTGGTATTAGTGGATATTTAATTGATTCCGTTGCAAAAACTGTTGATGCAGGATGTAAACCTTATATGGCAGTAAGTATTTTATTGAATTTATTCTGGCAAGAAAATTACCACTATGCCTAGTGTTTTTATTCCTTCCATTCAACCGATCTTTAGAAGAATCGGCTCCCGCAACGGAGATTCGAACCCCGACATCCTGTACAGGTGCCTAGCGCTCTTACCACTGCGCTATCCCGGCATTGACGTAGTAGTTACCGTAACCTATTACTAATTTAAAGTTAAATATCAGATATTCGTTCAGTACATTTATGGAAACTTGATTAAGTCTAAAAATCTTTTTGGCATATACAAATATGTAATATAAGAGAGTGTGTACAGGGTTGATATAATGTCGCGAAAGGTTTTGTTTAATCATTTAGGACATCTCTCTTAGCGGCGTTTAAAAGAGGTGCGACATTTCTTAGAATGCGACGTTTATTTCAAATCAAACCAAATCCTCATGTTTATTCTCTTGCTATCTATCTCAAAGCAATTGTATTGCAACTTTGTTTTAATACAGAACGACATCGTTTTAGTATCAATCTACTACTATACACAATCACCCTGTATACTAGCTCCATACATCAAAAATCTCACAAACGAGTACTTGTAGATAAGAGGTCATCTATCTGTATATTATTTTTTTAGCCAGAGAGAATTGATCCGACTGGAAACCCATCAAAATATGACATTCGGTCTGATGTTTGGAGCCTGGGTATTTCGATGATAGAATTAGCAACAGGGAGGTTTCCTTATCAAAAATGGAGCACGCCATTTGAACAGCTGAAACAAGTAGTTGTAGGAGCTGCACCTAGTTTACCGCCAGGTGAATTCAGTAGTGAATTTGAAGATTTCATTACAAAATGTTTAAACAAATCATATCTTCAAAGGCCGAATTATGATACATTATTAAACCATCCATTTTGTGTTTTGCACAAAGAAAAAAATACTGATGTTGCTTCATTTGTGGCTGAGATATTAAGCTTGCCAGAAAATAACGTATGAGATTCATGTATAGTTTGCTAAAGCTCTTTTAGAAAGTTTCTTGCATGTCGATATAAATTGAAATTAGGTTCCATTAAGAGTATTTTTCAGGCCTGACCTTTTTCGATTAATTTGAAGACAAATATGCAAGTTATTTTTCTAAAATGAGCTTTAATCAAAGAGTGTTCTTTTCTCAGAATACAATCATATTTTGGGTTTCACTGCAGTGCTCAACAAACTTCTAATAAATTAAATTGCGTTATAATTTTCGAAGAAAAAAATGGTAACACCATACATCACTGTATAGTCTAGTAATGTAAGATTAACATATAAATAAGTATTTTATTACTCAGTAGTTATTAAATAGAATGTCTTAAATTATTTTAACTACTATTAACTATGTACCTTCTCTTTGTGTTTAAACAATATGAGATAGAAAATAGAAGTCAGTTACTAATATGTCTTGGAAGGTACAATATTTAATAAATAATTGCCTATAAAAAGAGTCTATCAGTCAGTAGTATGCAAGAAAGTATATTATCAAACATTGATTTGTTTAGAAGTTGACATGTAGTAAGTACTATGTGTACTGCGATTATAATTTATACCATTTCTGAGCATATCTCCGGATTGCAAGATTTGTAGAAAAACGAACCACTTTGCATGAAGTGGTGATTAATTAAATGCAACATTTACTGAAATACCTGTAATTTATTTAAAATATTATTTTGCAATTTAGGTAGTCTTTGGGGATATTATAGTAATATCCTGTGAGTAAATAGGCCTACCAAACTTTATTCAACTATATGTCCAATTTTAAATACAAAAAACTGCCATGCTACATTTGAGTAGAATCCTCAAATACACTATAAACTGCTCCGCCTAAAACTTTTGTACATTGTATACCAAGTGTGTAATTACAATTCCAGTCAATACAATTAGCAGATACTATGTATCTATTTGTATAGAATGAATATATTTATGTGAGTGGAGTCAGCACTGTAGCAAATTTAGCACAATACCGCTTCCATAACATTCAATCGAACCTATGATGGCTGAAGTCGTGATTACACGATCAGTATATATGATACAGGGGATTTTATTCTATTTCATATTGAAAAGAAATCAATATTCCTAATGTTATTGTGACGACAGAAGAACTGCACAAATCCATTGAAATGTATACATAACATATGTACGTAAATGCATTTTATTACTATTTTTTTATTTCCTTTAATTTTTAACTGAATTTTATCTTAGTCATTTAAAGTTTTTATTTCTAAAGAGAACTTTTACGAACAAATTGTTCCCAGTAAAACAAATTTGGTTTAATTTGTAATTTTATGAAGTATTTTAGAATTATGTACAAAATCTTTAATTTTGTTTAAAATGTGTGATAATAAACATGGTTATTATTAAATTAAAGTTTTATTTTCATTCCCATTAAAAAAAAAACATAACTGGATTGTATCTTTCCCCCAAGACATGGTAATTGTACTCATAGTAAATATACGGTAAGTGCAACACTTTAATTTGAATATAGGGATCTTATACTGTGCAGAGAATGGTCTTAATGTATATACGCACATACACGTATGCTCCTCTCTCACCGGAGTGCGAGATATACTTGCATTTATCACTCATCGCGCGCATGGTACAGGTAACCACATGCGCACCCCTTATAACAATGTACGAATAATAAACGAAGCTAAAGCATTGTTACCACATATATGACAATAAAGAACATTTTCTTTCTACATACAAAAATTAAAACTTCAAAATGACAAAAAAATAACAATGTGCTGATACCTTTCTGACAAATAGACGCCGTAGTGCTGCCAATAGTGTATCTGCATTCAATCCTACCTAATTATTTGTTCATTATATTGGCTGCAATAGGTAGATAATGACGCCAAGTGGTCAAATGCGCAAAAGATACCATTTGCGTTGGCTTATGTGGTTACCTATTATATTTGTACAGTCGCGCGCAACGCCGTAGCATGCAGCACGCCTATCTGAATCATTTTCTATCTGTCTATGCACACGCGAAGTTCTAACAAGTGATCTTCGATTACGGATGCACTATGTTAATTTATACAACCGCAAAGGAGGTCCAAATCATAACATGGTATTTTGCTGGAAATTCCTACCAAAGCACGGTCGACCTATTTGCCGTAGAGTACGAGGGTCGTCCTATTCCTTCGCATTCGAGGATTGAAAGGATCGCCAAAGCGTTTAGGAAATTTGGCTATCGGATTTTCGATGGAATATTCGTAATCTACTCCTCGATACCGTCATTTCTATGTATAACACAAGTCATTTGAGAGAGTTTGATCATTTTTGGGAATTATCCAAAGATTTGTTCGTATAAATCGCCTTCAATTATACGCTTGTAGGACCCTTTTGAGCCGTAGATTACGAATATCGGGTCCGTCTCGTCGAAAACGTCATAGTTCTCGAGTTATCGGCACTTTGTGCAATTTTCATTAAAAAATGCACGTTTTTCGCAAATATCTGGACAACCGTTAGAGATATCGGATTTTCGATGGAATATTCGTAATCTACTCCTCGATACCGTCATTTCTATGTATAACACAAGTCATTTGAGAGAGTTTGATATTTCGAAAGAACCCAAAGATATATGGCTAACTATACCTACCAAGTTTGACGAAATTCGGCTGCCTAGAAGTGCCCGAAAAAATTAAAGATAGACGAACAGACTGAAATCCCTCTTCTCCCGAACGAGAGGAGAAAGATGTGAGGGTTTGTTTGTTGGTTGAAATGGGCGACCCTTGCCCTAGCCCATCCCCAGCCGGAAAATTGCAGACGAAATCGGTGTCAGTAGAAGTACGGTGGAACAAATACAAAAGTTATAAAGTTCAAAAGTGCCAGGAGATTTTTCTCGAGGTCAATTTTGCAAGAATGGAGTTTTTGCGTCCGTGGTGGAAAGGGCTAACGAAGACGAATATTTTACAAAACATATTCCGTTTTCCGACGAGTCCTCCTTTCCACGTCATGGCAAGAATAATCCCTCAGACGAGCGATATTGGTCTCGAGAAAATCAACATCTGGTCTGTAATGTAAGAACTCAGCACCCTGAAAATCTTAACGTTTCGGCGGGTATTATAGGGCCGTTTGTTATCGACGTCAATTTGTATGGAATGTAATATTTGGATCTGCTGCGAACGCAAATTATTCCCGTGGTCCGTCAACTTAACTCCGATTTAGATGCAATTTGGTTTATGCGAGATGGTTGTCCCGCGCATAATATCAGATTAGTAATGGAGTTTTTAGAAAACACCTTTCCTAATCGTGTTATTGCCGGGAAGGGTACGATAAAATGCCCATCTCGATCACCCGACTCTGCGATTTTCTTCTGTGGGGTTGTGTCAAACAAAATCTTTACAGTTTTGCAACAATAGCGAGCTTGCAGCTAGAAGTGTTGAGAATCTTTGCGACAATAACCTCTAGAAATCTCGAGGCAATGAGGCGAGAGTTTTACAATAGGCTCGGCTATTGTTTGGCCGTGGATGGGGGTATTTTCGAATCCTCCATAAAGTAACATTGCTAGAATTTCAATTTATTTTGTATAATTGTAGAGTTTATTTTTCCTTTGTTTAATTTAATAAGAATTGTTGTTTATTTTTCTACTTAGCAGCTACAAAACGAATATAAGAAGCTGTACTTTTTACCGTAAACTGAGAGTACAGAAAAATTACGTGATTGAGCGGACATACGTGTCTACCCTTGTTCGGTTTATGATACACTGCGATTGGATATCTCTCGTTGCCAGTGAGACTCGAATGCGCGGTTGCCATTCACAAAACAATTCCCGGTTCCTATGTGGACGTACGTGTATGCCAAATTTCCAACATATGTGGTGGGAGAGAATAACATATGCTTCAGGGCATTACCACCGAAAGAACGAGTCGCACTGTTGTGACGTCATCGTCGATGGGTGTTCGTAAATAGTTAAATACATTGGTCGCTTATTTTAACTCGCATTCTAGTCTGAAGTATTAGTTTCATTTGATATTATTTTGAATGGCTTCCGGCTGAAGGAAGGTGCGTCACCAACTGAGCCCTTCGTCGCACCTCATTCAATTTTATCATGGAAAAATAAAATTTCAAAGCAAAAACCACCTACAATTTTGCATATTTCAAACCTGCGTTTTGTTTACACATGTTTGTAACACTTTCAGTTTTCTCATATTATTTACACTATTTTAATATACATTTGTTCAATTAATATAGAAAGTTTCGGCAACTAGGGACTTTATAGATATACAATAGTATACATTTAGTACATTTCCAGATTTAAGAATAGGTTCACTAACCGGTGAATGTTTCTAATTTTCTATTGTTAGAAATTTTATTTTTACCCAACCGCATGGCTTTTCGTAGTGCGTTCTACAAATGAAAGACATTAATTTCGAACAACGGTGTGCTATAAGGTTTTGCTTCCGACTTGGGCAAAGTGAAACAGAAGCTTTTGCAAAACTTAAGCAGGCTTACGGGGACAGTGTTTTGTCAAAAGCCCAGGTTCTTCGGTGGTGGAGATGAGCCACGCAGCGGACTTTCAACTACAAGAACCGATGGCAATGCCGACAAAATCCGCGATCTTGTGCGTTCAGATCGTCGGTTGACGGTCAGAATGATCGGGGAATAGTTGAATTTGTCTCACACCACCCTTCATCAACTTTTTAACCAATGAACTAAGAATGAGAAAGATTTGCTCGAAAATGGTTCTAAAAAAGCTTTCGCGGAACAACAGGACATCAGGAGAGAAAGGTGCCCTGACTTTTTGGAATCGATTGAAAATAATGAAAATTTTTTTGAAATGTGTCATTACTGATGATGAGAGTTGGATGTTCGAGGATGATCCGGAAACAAAACGCCAGAGCATGGAATGACACATTTCAGGCTCTCCAAACCCCAAGAAAGCAAAAATGATCAAATCAAAGATCAAGAGCATGCTGATTTGTTTCTTTGATAGCCAGGGAATCGTTCACAAAGAGTTTGTACCTCAAGGTCAGACAGTTAATCAACATTTTTACGGAGAGGTTCTCAAAAGACTCCGACTGCGTGTGAGACCAAACATCAAGAACGATTGGATCCTGCATCATGACAATGCGCCTTATCACACAGCAATTTCCATAAACGGTTTTTTGGCCAGTAAAAATATTTCTGTGGCTCCGCAGCCTCCTTATTCACCTGACCTGAGTCCTTGTGACTCTTTCCTCTTCCCAAGATTGTAAATTCATCTGAAGGGAAAACATTCAAACGGCTGTAACCAACCAGCTAAAGGCGATTCCAATATCCGAGTTCCAGCGCTGCTATGACGAATGGAAGAACCGTCTCCAACGCTGTGTGGCTTCCCAAGGGAGACAACGTTCACTTGTAATTATATTCAAATAAAAATATTTAAAAATGTCAGTCTCATTACTTAATTTACACACCTCGTATAAAGCGGAAATGTTGCTATTATCAACAATTAAATTTGGGAACCTTTGTCGCAATTCTTCTCTACAATTATATATAGAATAATACTAGCCAGGCTGGCCACTAGCCACCTGAGCGCCCGCGTGCAAAACTGATTTTGCCGCCCTCTTTATTTTATAGGCATTTGCGTTTAATATTGTAATTTGCCGCCCCCTGACTGTGCCCGCATGCGACGCACGCCGTGCATGTCCGGTTACGATAGCCCTGATACCAGCGTCCGTTTTCATTGCGGTGATAATTTTGTATAATAAATATAATAAACGCAATATATCGAATCGCTCCTCACCTCATAACAAACTTATTAGTGATCATCAATTCACCCAATCAATGTGTGTGAGGTACGGAATGATCCGATATAATTTTCAGGTTTTTGTCTCAAACTGGCCCATTACCTGGGGCTCCTTAAGACATTGATTTATTAGTATTCTTCTAAACAAATTCGAAATATAGAACTTCTCTAACGCATTTGACCAAGTTCAACATATTATAATACTTAGAAATCTTGAGTACTTTGGTTTATCCTCTGATTTGAACTGTCTACTTGAAACTTTTCTTACAAACAGATCAAGTTTTGTACAATATCGTGGCCATCAATCTTTTAACTACCACAACACACCCGAAGGCTCTTTCTTGGAACCCCTCTTGTTCCTTATTTTTTCGATGATTGTCAATATTTGCGGAAGGATCTTGATACTGTTTACAGCAGGAGTAGGTTCAACCACCTAAAACTTAATATCTGCAAGTGTTAGGTCATGTCGTTTTCTCGTAATTTAGTCCCTTACACTTTCGATTATTCTATTGGCGACGAAAAACTGCTGAGATGTGATAGCGTGCGGGATCTTGGTTTTCTATTTGATAGTAAATTGACTTTAATTTACATATCTATGATATTGTCGCGAAGGCAATGAAAACATTAGGTTTTTTAGCTCGCAACACCTGCGATTTTCGTGATAATTGTGCAATTATTCGTTCCAAACTAGAATATTGCGTAGTTATATGGTGTCCTTCTTACAAGAAATATATTAATCTCATTGGAAGCGTACAAAAGAAGTTTTTAAAAATCTTATATTATCGTATACACAAAAGTTATTTAAGTCATAATTACTGTTATAGCACTTTATGCAACATGTTTAATTACCAGTCCCTTGAATCCAGGAGGTTGTCATCGCAAATAATCTTTGGTACGTGAGGATGTCTGGAAGGACGCAATCGGTCATGTTGTCTGATCCCAGAAGTATATTTATATCTTTTTTAATATACTTTATATACTATATATTTGAACAGATAGAGGGGTAAATATAAAACTGGCTCTAAAAGTTAAAATCGAATTAGTTGTTCGAATCATTTATTGAACAACGTATTTGAAGGAGCATTTACAAATACCAATGCCATTCGAAAAATGTTACAGGAATGTAAGAAGATAACTAAATATTTTGAAAAGGCAAATTTGCAGCACTTACTACAAAACACATTAAAGTCATATACAAGATGGATACCTTATTACACAATGTTTAATTCTATATACACGAACTGGGCTCAAATTGTAAATATATTAGAGGGAAAAAAACGAAGAGCATGGGGTGTTACACATAAATCATGGATTATTAACAATTCTTTGCGAACACTTTTATTATATTTCTCTAGAATTACCAGGTACCCATTATGTAGTTATACGTTACGTATATGCTATACATATAGACACGACATGGATATCAAATTCGTCACTTCACCATGAAATAGGTTTCTTTTTATTTCCTCCAACAATCAAATGAAATATTTCGCTGCCGATGATCAAATGCAAGTGATAAATTTCTGCAAGGAAAGAATGCATCAGAAATTAAACGAAGAATCATTGAATTCCGAAATACAATTACCTTCACCGGCAACTAGGAAGGATTATTATTTATGGGTCTAATAAGTGAAGCACCGCCTACATACAAAGAAGTTGTGAATGGTGAAATGGAAAGATACAAAAGAGCCATAGTACCTTTATCTAATGTGCTACAGTGGCGAGCATATCATAAAAGTGAATTTAAGTATTTATTTTATGTAGCTCAGGAAATACTGTGTATACCTGCAAGTAGTGCTGCATCCGAAAGGGTGTTTTCTTTAGCGGGAAACATTATATCGGAAAAGCCAACTGGAATTCGTCCAAGGACCCTCAAGAATCTAATATTTTTAAATTCTGTGTCACAATATTGTAAATAATTTATAAATTTATTTTATTATTTTATTTTATTTCTACTTACTTGCTATTTAAGTGTACAAATATTTTATTTCAGAAAATTTATATTTTATTTTTTATTATCATTATTAAATATCAAACATGAAGGAGGAATTTTGTTCATTATGAGGATTTAACTAATTTTTAAATTCGTCATTATTCAAATAACCAAATACTAAGATATTCTAGAATTTTTGATTTGAATACATGATGTACCAAAATTATTTGTAATTTATTTTGTTGAAACATTTTTTAATTTGATTGACGAAGAATACACCAACGAAGAAAAACGAGATATTTAAGTATTTTTTATTCATCAACCCGAAATACAACAATAGTGAGTACAAGATATTTACAATTGTGTCCAGAACGACAATAGCCACATGGTACCATTTTTCTAGATCTTAATAGAAACTTGGTCAAAATGCATGGTTTACCAAGCCGCGTAATGTTTACGTTAACAGGAATTTTAATGAAAATCAACGGGATATATTACAAATGGTAAATTAAAGGTGTGTTTTTTGCAATATTTATGTAAATTTTGTATTTTTTCCATAAATAATAATAATATAATGCACAATGTTCCCCTATGTTGACCACATTCTGCCACACTTGTAGAAAGCATACCCAGGATGTCCGCGAAAAAACAAAGCACCCAATATTAATATGACTGCCCTTCTTGAAGTAGCGTTTCGATTTTACTAAAACGCCTTATTTCGACTTTATGTGACTTAACGACACAACTAGCGATTGCTTTCAGTTGTGACTGTGACAATTTTCTCAAATTTGGAAAAGTAAATTCGTAATTTTCGTGTTTTACACTTTGGTTTGGATAGTTATGTTGAATTTTGCACACCCCCAATGTGATACAAAAACTGTTTCTTAAATTCTTGCAATATTTTGACAAATGAAGACCAAAAGTTTTTTTTTTATTTTGGCACATTTCATGCCATTTCTCTATTATGTAGAAAATTGCGGCTGCTTAAACTACTGTCCCTCTATGTGGAGCAGTTTATATTCATGTATGTACATATATGTATTATTTGGCGTTGTTTGTTGGACAATAGTGCTATCTCAAATTTTCATAATCAAAAAATTGTCCATGTTTTCCTAAACTAAAAAAACGCTAAAAATGATTTCTGTCGAATCGGGTCCATGGAAAACGTTATTCGTCAAGGACCCGCCATGTATAACAATGCCGAGCTTAATTAGTGTACAGAATGTTTTTTTAAATTATATTACTAAAATTATGTTATATTTAGTGGTCATATTCAGATCTAACTTCTGTTTTTTTAGTGTAATATTTGGCCAGAGTATTTCATCTGCATTAATTAAATCTTTGCTCAATATAGAAAATCTGTCATTATATGTACATTAAATGGTAAAGTGAAGTTTTAATTTGCACCAAACGCCAAATTTTAAGACAAGCACAACATTATTGCTACACAAAGTTACTTAAAAAGAATAATATTATTTTTTCGACCAAATAGACACTATACTACCCACCATCTCCACTGCAATAAGTGAGATACCCACATTGAGAGTCGAAAATGAATCAGGATGTATAGCAATTACTGTAAAAATATTATTTCTTTATTTTTCCAATTCTTATGTCAGTATTATAATTTATTGTTACATACTACATCAATGTATATTATTTTTCCTAAATAAGTTTAATTATTTAACTGAAATATAGATGTGTATGACTCACAGAGAAGTCCAACCTCCCCATAATTGTATCTCTGCGTACTATAAACAGTTGTATATGAGTACATGCATACACATGTAAAATTTGTCACAAGCTGTTTCTTTTTTCAACCAATTTCTATTATATATATA
>JARFOC010000601.1:153705-178615 GCA_031763485.1 Osmoderma eremita
ACCGCTGTTACGAGCATACTAAGCTACTGCTACAACGACAACTCCTACTATTCCATGGTGGGGTGCATGGCAGCACGGGAGATTGCGATTGAGATCCGCGATATGACATCGCTGCTTGATAAAATGCATTTCTTATGGACGGCTTTCAAGTTTAGAAATGGCCAGCGCTGTAGGTTGTTAATAATACTAATCATAATTTCTTGTCCAAGGGATCAACCAATCACGGGACAAAATTAATAATAAATTTGTGTTTATATGCAAAAAATATAATTTTCAGTTGGGGATTTAAATTTAAAGATAAGGAATACAAATAATGAAAGATATGTATAATAATGATACAGTTTAAGGAATACATCAGCGAAAAAATTTGCCGATTTGCCCATCTTCAAAAGAGGATCAATGCACATACCAAGTTGGTTTTAGGTGTAAGAAGATTAAAGGATATGGAAGATCGATAGGAATATTAAGGTATATGAAAATTAAATTTCGATAGCGGATCGATGCAATCAATGTTGTTGATTACCAGTTTCTAGATAAACTGCGCTCTTTTGAAGAAGTGAAATGGTGACGTTGTAATAAAAGCGGGTAGTTACCGTCATGAGGGGCGCCAGCGAGGACATTCACCATAGAGCTTATAAGATACCCAGGGTGGATGAAAGCGGCCTGGCTGTGACCATTCTATGCATGATATGGGATATATGTAAGAGTCAGTTGAACATAGTCCGGGCAAAAGTGAGAATTATGCGAGCTGCTGTACTTCGCATATGTGTGTGTGTTCAGATTGAAGAGCAGCATAGTGAGATTGGGCCTATTAGATATAGTTATTAGTCGCTTGTGGTTTGTCAGAGAGCGCCAGGGCATCGCTGACGAGAATATACTGAAGTCGCTTGCGATTATACTTGTCTTGAGCAGTGAAAGGGTTAATAATGGACTACTATCATAATATCGGGAAAGATTGTCTTGATCCCACACCACTTTCCTCAGCGCGTATATCAATAGTTTCATCTAATTTGATATCCGATGTTAGCAGATTAGTTATTTCTAGTGTATTTCACCAAATAATGTGTTGTAATTGTCATTTGTTATTCACTAGTATGAATAACAAATGAGCCAAACAACACATTATTAGGTTACGAGTGTTTTGTGTCAATATTATTTTTGCGTTGGTGATTAAATAATTCTCAATACTAGTCAATTGCACAAAATTTGCGAAAGATTCCGCTAGAGCATGACCAATTTATTTTGCCGGCGTACTTTAGAAACGGTGAACATGGAGCTGATGGACAGTGGAAGTACTCACTGAACCATTGTGCACATGAATTTGCCGAGCAGTACTCTCTTTTAGTAAACGATATTACAATCTAATTCGGCATATTCTCATGAATTTTAGTATGAACTTTTATTTGTATGACGATAAGTTGAGAGCAGGGTACTTTCGGCACGACAACCCAGCGAGCAGACTAACGAGAAAAAGACGTCGTTTATGGGCATATTACCATTAAATGACGTCTTTTTGACTGCTGCGTGTGGAGATCAGGTAAAACAATTGTTAGCTCTATTTAGCAAACTATTTAACAAACACAGATGCCACTCACAGTTGATAAAATACCCTACATGGAGTACAAAACAGTGAACCATTTTAGATAAAGATGTTGTCACCATAGACAAGGACGCATGCCACACACTGGCGAACTTAATTCAATAACGGGTTCTTATCTTATTTTCCTGAGAGAAATCCATTTGTCAGATGGGTTTACGGCTCCGTTAAACAATTGTGATGGCGTTGGTAGTACATATGTTTACTTCGTGGAAAAGGAAACCAGATCATCAAGATAGTGGTGCCCAACGTTGTTTTCTTTTCGAGTGCTGCTGATTAAGTGTAGCGGACTAATAAATAAGAAAGCGAATTATAACATCATTACAAACGATAGAATGGAAACATTTTTTTATAATAACTTTTATCATGTTTTTCACCAACAAAATATGAAACAAGTTTTGCACGTAACTAACATTAATGAAAAGGTAATAAAGAGATAAAAATCAATGCAATGACTGGATTGTATCTATTTGGCCAATTTATCAAAATTTAGTTGAAGTTTGGGTCAGAAACTAAGAGGGGGTTGCTAGATCCAAACTTTAAAGATTAAGGAACTCCTTACCCTTACCTCTTAAAATTGTCTACAACTGTACAGACTGTAATGGTTTTATTTATTAAATTTTAATATAAATGCCAGAACAATTTTAGGTAGATAAGACGATATTGGACAGATATGTCGAAATTTGATATGGTTCGTTTAAATGAACTAGTTATTACAATCTAGAAAAGAAAACCGGATATGGAGAAGCCTAAGTGATTAATAAATAATAAAGAAGTTTGTTTGGGGATGTATTTGAGGGTGGACGATTTGAAAGTTGTGTTTAATTTTTAATTAGAAATTATATAGGGTGAGATGTGAAATAATTATAAGCAGTTTGTTATAATTGTAAAGAAGATAATTAGAATAAAACGTATACCATTATAATACGTACTTGCATTGTAAGTAAGAGAAGGTGCAGATGCGTTTGGAACATCAGGTGGTTGTACATATGTATGTAGGTATATTGGCATGTACGACCATAGCAGTGAACATGCGGGTTGTAAAACAACGAGGCAGTGCCTCAAAATACGATATGCTACGGTGATTAATTACAGGAGTTACATTTGACGCTGCAAGGTAATCACCGTGTAGCATCGAATATTAATCACGCTTCTAATTGTCCAATCGATTATTTTCGGAGTCCGAGCGTTTGTGCGGAGAAAGTCCGATTCGTCGCGGTGTAGACTCGCGAATAAACTTTACATTATTTAAAACATCTTTCAGTTGTGTAAGACATTGACATGGGCTATAATTTCACTGGTTAATCATGAGAGCGTTAAATATATAATTTTGTAATGTAACTAACTGTACGCTATATTTCGTAATATACATACATGCATATGTACATTACTTTCTTCCGAAGATGTTGATTACCGAGTATTGTATTTGTACATACGTTTGCACATAAATAGTTATGCTTCTGTCGTTTTTATTTTGGTTGGTTTAAGTGTGTAATATTAGCAATTGTAAAAGAAAACGTAACTTCTGCATTATACTTTCTGTTTTTTTATATAAAATAATAATAATGTATGTTAGAAAATTAGTTGTAAAAAGAAGTCCTCAATCTTCAAGTATTATTGGTTTGAGTCGCAGCTAACTATTACTGAAATGCAACAAAATTTTATTACCCTATATTATTGAGAAAAACCAGGATAACAACGTTTGAATGTAAACCAAATCTATATGCTGTATTGGGGAAAAGTATGAAGCTACCAGCGTTTTGCAAGTGAATAACTGTGTGGGTTGGGAGAGCGTCGTTTAAAGCCCCACTATAACTAAAGTAAAGATGAGTCATGAATTAAGGGATGGACCAATTATGGTTTTGAGTGATTTGTGACCGTTTCGGGCGTTCCCTTTTCGTGCGCTTCAAAAAATCTTCCCCTTTCGGGGATTTTTTAAGCAAACTTTTCACTTTTCAAACGTTTGGATGCACATTCAACCTTTCTCTGTACTTTCTTGAACACTTTTTAATTTCTCCCTTGACATATGAACACTTGCAGGTCACGATGTATGATTCTGTTGTTAATATACCATGGTGCTTTGGTGATAATTCTTAGAACTTTTGATTGAAAACGCTGGAGAATTTCGGTGTTAGGGTTTAACGTAGTCGCCCACAGCTCTATACCATATGTCCATACAGCTTTTAATGATGCGTTGTATAATAATAATTTATTTTCAATAGATAATTTCGAATTTTTGCTAATTAATCAGTATAAATTACTCACTTTGCGTCCTAGTTTAAATTAAAGATATGCGTTTTCTAGGTTAAGCCTCAGTCCAAATGCATCCATAGGTATCTTACTTCTCGTATTTTAGATATTTTCTGATCGTTAAGCTTTACTGTCGGACGTGTTTCATTCCTGGTGTTAAAAGTGATATGTTCAGACTTGTTGTTATTGATCCTTATTCTTCATTTGTTTGTCCATTGTTCAATATATAGCAAACTTTCCTGTAACGTGGATTGCTGAGTGATGACAGCATTTCCGTGAAGTCTCTGTAGTAGTTCCTCCAGTTATAGGTAGATCAGGACATACAGTATGGGCCCAAGTACCTACACTTCCTTGAGCACACCGGCTTGGAGGGGTTGCATTCAGTGAACGTATTCTGGTATTTTACTGTAAAGTATCTCTCACTAATGTAGGACTTAAGAACAGTATAATAGCTTATTGGCAGCATATTTTTCAGTTTGTATAGTAACCCTGTGTGCCAAGCTTTGTTAAAGGCCTTTTCAACACTAAGAAATACTGCGGAACAATACCTTTTTCTTTCAAAATCTAAGTTGATTCTGTCAACGATACGGTGAATTTGTTCAGTGGTAGCATGTTGCTGACTGAATCCAAACCGGTGGTTTGAAATTATCCTACGATTTTCTAAAATAGAACATAATCTCAGTAAGAAAAGCTTTTCGGAAACTTAGGATACAGCTGGTGAAAGCCTAATTGGCCGGTAGCTTTCTACGTTTTCCGAATTTTTACCAGGTTTTAAAATGGTCGTTACCTGAACGACTTTCCATTGGTGGCTCATTCGCATTACAGAATTAAATAGTTGAGTCAAAAAAGTGATTCCTATTTCTGAAAATTCTTGTAGAATTTTTCCCGTGATAAAGTCATATCCGGGAGCCGTTTTTGAATTTAAGTTGTGCTTAATCTCATTTGTGACTGAATTTTTTGTCAATTTTGCTATTGGTAACTTTAGTGATAAGTTGTTGGTCTATTTATTTTTCCTCTTCGAATTCTTTTTCCCCGGATTAGGCTTGACGGCTTCGCCCATTTGTTATAGTTTGTGCGTAATGGTGGTACATCTGAGGTCGCTTCAACTTTTTGGTGGTTTACCACAAAGAGTAATCAGTTATTTCTAATGCATCTAATCTTTGTAGGTACTCCAGAAAACCTAGATTATTTTCTGCCATTATTGAAGTGTTGAAACACTAATAAAGTGTTAAATCATTTGTATCATTTTTAAAATTATTAGCTTATTTTCTTATGTACTAAATTTGTTATAAACAATAAAAAAATTTTAGTCAAAAATGTACAATTACTAATTATTTAAAATATTCCAGATCGTTAAATGAAATTTTCCGATGTTGGTTTTGAATGTCAACAAAGTAAATACTATTTATCGTTTATAAGCGAACTTCCCTTCGTTTTCGCATTTAATTACTTTATCTAATTGTAACGTTGGCCGGTCAGTGAAAAAATCAAAATTAATTATAATTACGACATCAAATGTGTAGGTGTATTAGGTATAAGAACATTAGGAATTAAGATTTCTAGAAAACTAAGATATTTACTTTAAATACAATTAGATTAATTAATTTAGTTATTTAATAAATTGAATCTAAATACTAAAGAACTACTGGAAGATATAATAAGTGCAGTAAATTAAAAACCTTAATTTTAACTTGAATAGAAGGTTATTTCTTTTTATTTAGACTTTGATACATACTAGTCCGAAGGAGTGGGGTTAGGGGATTCACAACTTAATTTTGGACGTAGCAATTCATAGTCCTAATAAAGAAGACAAATTAAAATTCCTTCTTAGATAAGCGTTACGAAATTGGGTAATGTAATCAATCATTATCTCTGAAGATTATTGAATTCTAAAAAGTAATTTAAATAAGTATGACATGCGGATGTAACATGAACATCTACTTTGATTGCTTGTATGTTCGTATAAATACGTTCTCATACCCGTACTTAAAAGACCAGGTACATACGCACACATACATACGTCTAAAAAAGTGTGTCAGTACAATCAAAGGCTCCTCGCGTCATTGCGGTGTCAATCATTCGTGATAATGGTGTTCGACGTAATGGCAGGATTTTTTCGCGACTAGAAACTTGTCTGTTTGTTATTAATGCCTATTAAATTTGTTTATGGGTCTTCGAAACGACAACGTGATTGCGTAATTACGGGTCGTTTTATTTATATGCAAATTTTCTGATTGTACTCGTGGTGCGTAAAAAGTTGTTTTCTCTTTTTAGCTTTTATTATTTACTTACAGAATGACATTGAAACCGTACATTGTTAAGTGTATTTAGAACCTGATTTGAGCAAATCAAATCAGCTTCATTACCTGAAAAGTAAGTAAAAAGCAAAAAAGTAATTAAAGTTAGAAGTGAAGTTACTTAAAATTAAGAGCTTGATTTCGTATTTAAAAAATATATTCATGCGTAGTTATATACATTACTTTATTAAATGTTTGCCATAATAGATTTTTTAGTAAATTGTTAGTTAGTGTTTGGTAAATAGTTAGTTATTTTTTCACAGTCCCTTGACACTAGGTCGGTTTTGGTGTTCGATAAAACCTGATGCTTTTACTAAGCAATCGGGAATCGTAGGCAATGAGAAGGCCGATGAGCTAGCTAAGATAGGATAATCGTCTTCATACATGGACCCAGAACCTTCCCTGGGAGTGTCTAAAAACACAGTACGTGGGCAGATACGAAAATCGGTCCCAGAACAACATAAATAACACTGAGAAAATACAAGCAGTCAAAGTCATGGCAAAACCTTTATTACGGAGTCGTAAGTAGAGAACGCTGACGAACTACTAAACCTTAGCAGGATTTACCTTCGTACAGTAATAGGTCTACTGACAGGACATTGTGCATTGAAAGGACATCTACAGAATATTGGGGTTGACATTGAAGATCCAAGCTGCAGACTGTGTGAAGGGGCAATATGGACAGCATACCACATCTTATGTGAATGCAAGGTCTTGGGCCCTAGTAGACAGTAGGCTAGGACTAGTAGGCAATCCTTGGGAAACCAAAAATGAATCCAGAAGCTTATACAGACCAACCGGCCAATGACCTGTACAGATGGGTACAGAGCACAAGGATCTGGGAATGGGTGGTATAGAGCATGGGTACAAAACTTATGTCGGACTGCTCCCATAAGGAAAAAACGGAATCCGTAACTTTAAACTGGGCTCGATGTTGGGGAGTATAATTGAAGAACCGCAAATGTCAGAGGTCTGGGCGCTCAGCGACAGAAGTAACTCAATTCGTTGTACACATATAATCATGAAATTATGACGTTACCTCAAACTATACGGCTTGAGAACAGTCAAGCGAAGGTTCCAGTATAGTGGTGATGAAGGGTCACTCGAGAGAATTGACAGTGAGGACCTCTGTAGACATTGAAAAAACCCGAGGGATAACTTTGGAGGAGCTGGAGAAATAATTGTGAAAAGTGGCGTCGATGGTGGGTGTAAGTGGGACAAGGATGCGTCGAATTGCCGAAAGTGACCTTTCGTACAAATTGCATACAATAAGGATACGACAGATTCGAGACTGTCAGGACAGGTTATCAGACAGCGTCGATAGGTTTCATTCAAAGAATTCTGACATCCTAACAACCCAAACTTGAATCCTATGCACTACTAGGTATGCGGCGTGGTTGGAAAGGTTACAAAGAAATTCCGGCATTCCAACATGACGTCATTAAGGACATCTGTTGAGGCAGAGTTCATCGATATGTAAAGAGCTGGATTACTGCGTGCATACAGGCGCTTGAAGGCGAGAATGGAGACCGTCATTCAAGTTGATGAGGGATATATAGAATAACGATGTTCCTCGGGGAGCACTGGAGGATTTTTTGTGGTTTTTCATTTTTCGCTAATAAAATTTTAATTAAAGAAATTGTTTAATTTTTTCCGGATTTTGATGACGTACTCTATAAATGAAAAACGTTCCTAAATTTTAAAAAAGTAGATAATTCCAAATTCAAATTGAAATTGAACGGGTGTTTGGGTCACTTGGTTATTTATTGATCAAAAGCTAATATATACGTACTTTAGGCGCACTTTTTCATTAGGAATATAAAAAAAAAGACATTGAATCACGGTTTAAATATGAATGCACATACTTTTGATAGTATGGCAAACAAATTGGAAAAAATAAGGGTTTTAGGAATAAAGGCGCCTGATTGTATATGGCAGTTAACTAGCTTCCTCGTTCTAATATTTCGTATATTTACTGCAAGCTGTTAAAACTGTGTATATTTTGTCACGCGTGGTATTAACTATGTTTCGGTATTTTTTTCCCTGTATAATTTCACTCTTCCTCATTTTATTTCAAATGACTCAATGGGACTTGGGTCCCAGGTGATGGTGGAGTACCTATTATTCCAACTATTCAATGTTTCGTCCATCTGGCTGTATGCTCGGAATAGATTATTGTGTTTGTAAATTGCATGTAAATTCTTCTTCGCTCATTTTGTTAACCATTTACTTCATGGCCCAAAGCAATGATATAAGCCTACATTGTTATATGTTTCTTTTTTTACATACTCTAAACATCATATTTACATCCCTGGAGCAGTATATATTAATTGTTAGACTATATCGCGACCCCCTGAATCCAATTTGTTCATTTACGTCTATATATATGCCTTTGATTTTTACTAAGAGTTGATTTTGGCGACATTATGGCGAAATTATGTATATTTCTTCTGTTTCTTAAAGATCTGGTGGCGCCTGTGAGTCACTTTGTGTCATTACAATGTATTCATATACATCAAGTTAATATGTTCTACATTTATAGGTAAATAGTAGTGGAATATTCAATGTTTTACTCCCCTAAAGACAAAACTAGATATATGTACATGAGCTTTACGCTTCTGTAGAAACTGAGGCTATTCGGCTGAACTTGAAAAACTACTACTTTTCTGTATATCTTCCCTATACCTAGTGGTGCGCTCTTCTTTTCTTTACTATTATTCTCCACTCTTTTCCATTACATATTTTGTTCCCCCAATCATTTCTGTTTAATGCCTATACATCCCCTCCTACCTGGTTTCTCCATGTCACTTTCGGTCTAGCTCTAGGTCTTCTCCCTCCTCACATCCATTTTGTTTGAGCCTTAATTGTGGCCCCGTTGACTCTTCTGTAAACGTGGCCATATCATCGAATTCTATATGATTTACAGAGGTTTACTACATTTTGTCCTTCCAGCAGCATTTCTACTTCACGATTCGTTAGTGGTCTATGTTCATCCTCTTCCTTCCTCCTCGGTCCCAATATGGTTCCTATAATTCTTTTGTCAAATTTGTTTATGTCTTCTTCTTTCTGTGTGATGCTTGCTGATTCTATAGCGTAAATTGCTATGTGTCTTATGATAGTTTCACATATTCGAACTTTCATATTTTTACTAAGTTTTTATTTTTATAGTTTAGTCCCGTTTAGGTAGACACTTGAAATATACATTGCATAATGGAGTGATATTGATTCTGTATATTCCTAACCAGACATGTCCATGCTAAGCAAGTTTTACACGAATTCGGTACATTTAAATATCAATTTAATGAAGTGAAAACAATTATTGGAAATTTTTTTATATACAAAACTTACATATTTGGTTTTGATAAACACATCTTAGTCAGAGCTGCTTGTAATATGGAAATTAAGAAATTATTAGTAGGTCTCAAGTCTCATGTATATTTTGCTGTTTATTTGAATTGTAATAATGCACGTAGAATATACACAGATAAATATAATTTTTTAAACCACTGAGTACATGGAGATGTGTATTCGTGTGTATGTACCAATGTATGCACAATAATAGATAACTACTTCATAATCGTGTCCATATTTCATTGGTATTGCTTTGTGAACACAAAATTTGCTTTTAACTAATTATCATATTGATTGATCTACCGGTTATCGTTTATTTGATACGTTAATTTGATTGGAACGCCATCTACACCCATAAACGTAAACGCACGCTACATCTTCCTAATTAATAACCTACCTGTAATATACGATAAAACGTTTCATTACAGAATTGCGCCGACATACACACTCGCACATACCAACTTTTTGTATTGTGTTTCCTTGTGTGCCTACATATATGTTTATATGGACGTGTATGCCTTGTACGTGTACGTTGTTTGTCAGGGAAAAAGTATATGCGGTAAGTTTTATCGCATCCCCGCGATCGCTTGTCAGGAAAAAAAGAAACATAATTTAGTAATTGCTTGAGGTATCGTAATCATTTATAAATCGTATTGTTATTTATTTATGTTAACATGCCCGTACACTAATAATAATAACAATAAATCAAACTATAATAAGCGATGTTTCCTGACGTCCTTTGCAATTTAACTATCTTGCGATTTACAAGATAATTGCTGAAGACTTGAAATATTATATGCATGCCCTCCAGAAACTTAAATCCTTATCCAAACAATTAATCGTTCGTTTGAAGCTTTTTGGATTTTGGTGAAAATAATCACAATAAAATGTATACACATTTACATAAATTTACATTTTCAGGCAGCAAATGCGATGTACCTAAACATGAGTCGAAAAGTATACAACTTATTCAAGATCAAAATGCTTATCTTAGGTATCTCGAAACTATCAGAGACGCTAGATAAGTAGTTAGTAACAAAATGGCGATACAGAAGATACAACTATCAGCACAAAAATATCGTTTTCTCAGGAAATTGTGAATATAACTACAAAAGTGTCTAGATGGATGAATGCGTAATGGAGCGAAGTATCTGATAAAAGGTCTAGATCGACTATTACTCCTCAGAACCGAAACGGCGTATACATAGCTCTCAATTCAATTGAAAATTACGGTAAAACTAACAATGTTAATCCGCCTTTTTTTATCTTTTTATTGTCTTGAAAATCTGAAAATCAAAAAGGGAAGTAGTTTTTCAGCAATTTGGGAACATTTGGAAGATAAATGACAATAGATATTTGGATTTTCAAAACGCCGTAAGCAACCCCTCCAGATTACACAAATTTTGTTACAGTTAAGATCTTCTAAATACTTCTTATTGTTTTAAATATTTTGATGTTCGACACGATGAAAATTTACGATAATTAGGGTAGTTTCTTTAAGTATTGTTGCAAGGTATAACTACTAACTACTATAGATATAAATCTTGTGTTGAGACTATTTTTGGATAAATATATTTTAAATTTGATAAAGGCCTAAGGCAGCTGTCTAGCTCCCATGCTCTTTAAAATATTCGTGAAGTAATCACTTAAAAGCTGGAGAAATAAATGTCGGAGTATGAGAATACAGATTGAGGACGCAATCATAACATTTTGTAGAGGATCAAATGATTTTTTCCACAGGATGAGGATAACGCATATTATGTGTTAAGAAAACTCAATGAAGAGCACAAAAAATCTGCAAATAAAACCAGAATGTATGGTAGTGGGACGAAAAAGAAATGATCTGATAACGGACGATGAATCTACCAGTTAAGTGCTGCCAAACCTATAAATATCCGGAAACAACTGTATAATAATAATAATAACCTTCACCCAAAAAACTATAAAAAACTGCCACAAAAAGCAAAACGTAATGCTAATTAATTACGGAAAAATTACAATTAATTATTAATGGTTAATTAAAATTTAATTCAATTTCTCCGTATAATAACTTATTACTAAAGTACCCCTCTAGGTTATAAGGTAACGAAGTATCTTTTAAAATACTTTAAATTGATGAATAGTCAAATTGCGTATTGCACGAGGCAATTTGTTATATATATTAATTCCTACACATGTAATACTCTTAGATGTAAAAGTAAGTCTATTATGTATTTGTACTGCATATTATCTTGAAAAAACCGTTGCTTATTTCTATGAACGCATAAAGATACTTCCAATACATGCAGCCATACTACCGTTAATAATTTAAATTGGTTAAAGTGAGGTCTGCATGATTTCTGTTGTGAAACACTCGCCTTCGCTCTAACAGCACTTTTCCGGGATATGAAAATTTTATTTATAGCTGTACCAATGCCCCGTAACAGCAACCGATATCTTAAATGTGATTCGATATCAGCGAAGTACACCCTTCTTAAAATATTTATGTGTATCATATTTTTTTTAATGCCGAAGCTCTTAAAAACTGAAAAACTGAAAATCAGGACACTTGAATAACGCTGTGGAGAGGCAGTTGTAGTGTGAGGCGAACAGATAGAATTAGAAACCAAACAATCCGGTAACTAATGAGTGTAACAACTAATATTTTAGACACAATTGAAGGCAGACGCTTGAGTTGGTATGGGCATCTAAGAAGAATGCCGGAAGAAAGAAGAATATGGAATTAGAGCCCGTGAAAAAATAGAAAAAAGGAAGAACAAAACTTTCTTGGAAATATGGAGTGTCTATAATGTCTATCTTACATATGCAAGAGGAAGACTGCGAAGATAGAAGAAGATGGGAGTGTGGATGCTAGAGACGGCAAATGGTGTAGTTCCACTCGCAATAACTAAATACATTTTAATATTCCAAAGTCCTTTTTACTAAAAGTGTATGTATTCAATTTAAATTCAAGTTCTAGTAATCGCCAAAAACAAAAATGAATGGTAATATTTGATGATAAGGAGATAGTTATAATATGTATTTAACAACAAGACTCCCAAATTCGAGCCTTGCGGTATTGTAGTTGTCATTTTTTTATTATTTTTAAGTGATTATTAGCCACAATAAAAAAAAGCTTTTAACGTTAAAACGATTGATCAACAACTTGGGCAAAGTAAATGTAAACGATAGGTTATTAGTGAAGTAGGCTGATATCTGTAACTTTTCCCATTGCATTGCTGGTTTGAGGTAAATATTTTCGAATAAATCCTAATAAGGAAAGTAAAAATGGTCCATTTCACCAACGCATACGCTGACATGTTGTTAATTTATGGTGAAGTACGCCAGAATTCTGCTGCTGCAAGTAGATTGTACGCTGAGCGGTTTTCTAACAAGCCAACACCTTATTCCACAAAAGTTCACCGCTCTAGTAATCCGTGCACAAGAAACTGGTGTACTGCGAACACGTCAAGATAGAGATGGTGGTCCTGGCCGACACCAACGAATTTTGGATGCTGAAGAAGAAGTCTTAAATCTTGTCGAGGAAGATCCTTCTAGTAGTACTCGAAAAATATCTCGCCCAGTAAATGTATCAAATCGAATTGCCTGGCGAACACTGCGCGAGAATCAATTGTATCCTTTCCATGAACTAAGAGTACAAGCTTTACAACTTGAAGATCATCCTTTACGTTTACAGTTTTACCTATGGTTTTTACAAAACCATATAGAAATTCCAAACTTATCCTCCATTGTATTGGCGACTGATGAAGCAACGTTTACACGTAACGGCGTGAATAACTGTCGTAATACTCAGATTTGGGCTGTGGAAAATCAACATGCTGTTCGTCGTAATCATTTCCAGCATAGATTTTCAATAAACGTTTGGGCCGGACTGGTCAACCGACAACTTATTGGTCCATTTTTGTTGCCAAATCGAATGAATGGATATAATTGTCTCTTGTTTTTGCAAAATCATTTGATGGAACTATTGAAAGAAGTTCCTTTGAATGTACGTCGACAAATGTGGTTTCTTCACGATGGCGCACCACCGCATTTTAATCGTTTAGTTCGCCAACATTTAGATAATGTGTTTGAAAATAAGTGCATTAGTCGAGGTGGTCCTATGCCATGGCCTCCTCGGTCACGCGACCCTAATCCCCTTGATTTTCCCTTACTGGGCGTTATGAAGAGCATGGTATACACCAACAACATAATTGATTTAGATGATCTTCGTAACCGCGTTGAGGCAGCTGCTGCGACAATTCGGCGGCAACACCAAGCCTTAATAATTATACCAATTCATGGATACGTCGAGCGAGACTTTGCGTTCAACAACACGGTGATAATTTTGAACAACTAGTGTGAAGTGGATTCCATGGAACACATAAAAAAATTGTTTAAATTAAGATGCTTAATCAGCACTTAAAAATAAGAAATATTTTTAAACATAATATCTCCCTTATTATGCAACTTTGATAAGATATTTTTACGTTAATGAACTTATTTTAAGATGTTTAATCACTCTTTGCAAATAAAGACAGACCGTAAACACCCTGTACACAAAGTTGTCTTCTAATAAAGATTATTTTAAGCTATACCTAGGAAGAGCCTACAGCAGATGTAAAAATACCGCTACCAGCATGCTGCTTAATCCAATGTGAATGATCTGCTGAGAAAGCGATTAATAAACACATCATAATTTATAATTTATAGTTGCCTGACAGTTACATACGATAGCCAGAGGGTTTTGTTAAAATTTGAAAGTTTTTATTTAACTTTACGTTTACTGCAAATGTAATTGTTAAAACTAAAAAAAGATGTAGAAAGAAATGCGTAATTTATAAGAAAAATGATACAGCAGAATAGTTTTGCCAAGAAAATAGTTAATGAAAGTGGTTTATATAAACTTATATAAACAATAAAAAAATGTTCGTGTTTATTCAAATGCATTGTCATGGTCCAAATGACATAGATGTACTAACCCCGCAAAACAGTGCTAACTGCAAAAATTCTCAGGGATAGGTTCTTTTGTTATATCTACTACATGTAACCATGCAACGACAAAAACAACAATTAATAAAGCCTTTAAAAATGACCGGAATTAGAAGTTAATGCAAAGAAAATTAAATTTTGAAGACTACTACTGTTTTCTTTGGTTTTACTATATTTAATCATTTTTAACATATAATAATTAGAAGTATTTTAAATCTCATGTTTGTATATTATATTTACTATGAAAATATCTTGGGAAGTATTTTTCGAAATCACCTTTCATGTTACTGAGGTGATGGTCAGTTACGTTCTACAGATTTATAGATGTTAGTGTAATGGCCTATAATTGCACTTACTTACAAATTACATAGATTTATTATGCAACAAGATTGTATACTCAATACATGTGAGTACAGGACAATTATTTTAGAAATAATTTCTTAGTACTAATTAGGCATAGCGAAAAAAGCATATTACCTATAATTAATATTAACAAGTCATCCTAATACGCTCCTTTACAAATGCTTTGTAGTTTATATTGTAATTACCTATAAATATACTTTTGACAGTTTTATTGGAATTAAGTATGTCATTTTGCAGTAATTAACTTTCCGGTATATTATAGTTATATAAAGCTAGGGAGTTTACTTAAATGATTAACGTCCTAGAAGTTTTTATATAGAGTCAGCTTTCAATGAATTTAATTTGGTCATCATTAGGTGTGGAAATAAAAGAAAAGCCGTTTTTTTCTGCCGTATGCTAAATTTATGGATAGATAATTATTATGTTGTAATATATTCCTCCTATATGCATCATGAGGCATCTTAATACCCTGAAATCACTAGCTTTATTGAAAAACGCTTTACCATGTGCATTATTGCTGTAGTAATGGATCAAGGTTACGTCACCTTCTTGAAATGGTATTTTCTCCAACAAATCTCTAAGTGTAAAAGCTATCAAAGCTATTAAGAGATGCGATACTGAGTCGTTACACATACTATATACACATATTTTAAGGAAAACAAATATCAAAATATTGCGGAAACTTAAAATGCCACGAAAAAGCTATAGAAGATTTATTATCTGTATAGCAAACAGTTTTTTTTGTTTTTCTATTTTATTTAGCAATCAAGGCATATAGGTATTCTATAAGCTAAAGAGGTGGCAGGGGTATGCTTTATAATTGAACCGACTGACATGATGAGATCTCTTCTATTGAAGTGGTCTCTTAATCCATTACTCGATTAGTAATCTAAGTTGACCATTGTCGTTTTCATCTTTTCATAGCATCGTTTTGCACTTGCTGTTCAATTAATGGATTTGTGCGTGCTTACAACTTTTTTGTAGCGGCATACACTTGTTGCGTAGATGTCAACTTCACTTTCGGAATTCTTATCCGTGTGTGTAGCGTTTCATTTGTGACGTACCATTGTGTGTTGACAACTGATATTAATGGGAATCTCTGGATGATTGCGATGTTGAAGTTGCTGGTACATCCCCATAGCTCGATGCTGTAGGTCCAGATTGATTTGATGACTGCTTTGTAAATTAGGATCTTGTTTTGTATTGGTAGGGAAGATCTACCAGTAAGTATTGTCCAAACGTAGACTTAAATGTTTTACAGAATTTCCTTACAGTATACTGAGTAGTCGCTTACAACTGTTTATTTGTTTGTTTAATTATATAACAAACACGGTTGAATATATTGTACATTTAATATACACCTTTCCTTCAATAATTCTTTCCTTAGCGTAAAGGTTGGGTGCATTGACTTCATTTACTGTCACTTCCGGTGTTTTAGTCCCTTTGTGCAGGGTATATAGGTATTCTTGTAAATCTGAGTGAGCTTGGAGCACACTAACATTGCTGGTTAGTATAGCAGTGTCTTCAGAAAATACGTCAATTGCGATGTTTGGTGCAGTATAGAGAATGTAAAGAAAACGGACGCTCCCACGGCCAAAGTCGTTATAGAATAAACTTCTTTTGGGTTTGGGCCGTGTTATGTTTGATAAAAACCTTTTGCCCACAATTACAAGGGGCTTCTTCGGAAGGAACTTAATATAGCACAGCAACTCAGGGTGTAAACCACGCCAGAGGCGAACCTAACCAACATGGGTCTTCACCTCTGACATGGTTGACAAGTTGAGTTACCGTGACCGAGTACTCTTAGTTAGTTCCGCGTTAGTCCGGCGTGGCTTACACACTGAGTTACAGCGCTAAATCTTCCCCGGAAGAAGCCCCTTATAACTCTGAGCGAAAGGTCGAGAACTTTTTCAAATATGACACTGTCTAAACCTGGAAGAAGTTTATCTTATATATGTAGATTTTCTTATAATGTATAATAGCAGATCTATGACACTGGCTCCAGATTAGATTGCAAACATATCTGAAACTTCTGTACTTACTTTAGTTCTGAACTGTGGATCGCTAATGAATGATTTCAACAAATTATAATGTGGGGGCAGTTTTAAATTTTTTTTGACCTTTTCGTGCGTGCTCTTATCGCTCTGAATTTTTTTTTACATTTTAATGAAGTATCAAAACCCAAAAACATACTGGGTAATCCTGGAAAAAGATCAGAAGTTTTAGTTCGGTCTTTTGAAATGAAGTTCTTATTTGAATCTTTAAACTATCAGGAGATGAAGTATTCACAATATATTTTGTTCATGGTCTGTAAGGTAAACAAAGGAGAAACTGACGATTTGAAGTTACTCAAAAAATTGATATCGGGTTTGCGATCTGCTTGGGAACTAGTTTTTGAAAAAGTAGATTCGAACCAGAATTTTATAAATGTTCTTATAAGACAATGTAACGAATTCACAAATATTACTTGAAACCGATCAAGGCATGTATTTCAGTGTGAGATACAATTATAGTAAATTGCAATGGAAATAATTAGGATTTGCGGTACATAGGAAATAGGAACCATTATATGTAGGTTCCCTTTAATAGATACAAATCATTATAATAGTCCCGGTTAAATTTGTATGAATCAATTAGTTGTAAATACTAGGACAATTAGAGATGTATTTCAGTAAGTATAAAAACCGTAACGAAAACCCTTCCAATATTAAACGAACGGTAAAATGATAGTGGACATCCACGGATTTATTACGTTCATAATATATTATTAACTACATAGAATTTTAGCTATCTCCAGGTGATGATGATAATAATTATTCCTGTACTTAAAAATCCTCAAATAAGTGATTAGTTAATAGCATCTGTACGTTATAAACATCTCCTGACTTGTTCAAAACCTTAATCGTACAGTATTAAATCGTCGCAGAATATATAATACCGACCTAAACTTCTTTGATTACAAAAAATCAAAGCCAATTAATTTAATGAACATAATTTATTACTTTATCAGATTATCGGATTAAAAGATTAATCCTACGAAGATAAGTGGTTAAGTAGGCTGTTTATAATATAAGTATAACAGTTTGTGGGGTAAATTGCAATTCAATATATCTAGTAATATGCTCCTTCGTAGTTTGAATAATTGGATATTATGTATAATAATGTAGATACTCTTGGATTTAGGTAGGAAATGCACTCAAAATAGAATTGATTTGCATAAAGTCCTATCTAACCTACAATACGTTATGTGGCAAACTACCCTAACCTGCTATGGTTTCTGGATTATCTGTCAGATCTTGAAACATACAATAATTATTGAGAGTAGCGAGAGATTATATCTGAATTGTTCACCTAATTAGGGATTTATTCAGGTATTTTTTAAAAAATACAATGTGTTCTAAAATAATGCTGTTTTTAGTAGGAAGGTATTCTGTAAGTCAATTCAATTTTAGTGTACTTTATTGTCTATCCTTAAAATTTTAATTTCAGACAGGATGTTGTTTCACAGTTATACTTTTTCTTTGTTACTTTGATAATATTACTTTTGTAAGATGCCCACAATAAGCACTATCGACATTCATAAAATTGATAAATTGATATTGAATAGTGGACTAGTCAACACGGTGGATAACGAAATAGAAACTATTTATAAGCCTAAATTTTACGAAAAAATTAATTAATCGGGATTAATTCCAGACAATATACTTTTTAAAAAGGTTAAAGTGTTTTGCATGACAAATTTAATGCAATCATAGTCAGTGGGCGTCAATTGTATAAAAATATACTAAGTGAACAAAAATTTCATGGCATTCACTAAAGGACTAGATGACGTGTGGAAGGTTGAAGTGTAAATAAAATAGCAAGGACAACTACAAAAAAACTATTATTGTTGGACAAGAACATATAAGGAATTATGATTTTGTGATGCGAATCGCCTAAGATGAATGTCAGGAACGAAATAATACCCACTAAGATACCATTTTCTTTTTATTTCAACTTAGTACACGTTATATTTAATATATATTTTATTCCATGAAGAGCCAAATGAAAAGTTATCACCTTTTACTATTCAAATATGTAAGTCGAACACTTAATTTACAACATTGTCAAGGAAAATAGCAAATAATATATAAGAATAAAGCGAAAAATATTATTTTCAATATAATTACCGAAATAATTCATTAAGGCTTACGTATGTCAATGCTTTGAGATAAATGCATTCCAAAGAATGACAGATTCATAAGACCATTTGTAAACACCAATAAGTAGATTTCGTTGAAATTCGATTTGTCTTGTCAAAAGATATTTGGATTAAACACAAATCACAAGCGTAAAATTTTTTCGGGCAATCGGAAAGTGATAGTACTTATTGACAGTGAGTGACACTGATACTTTAAATCTGCTTGAAATGATAAACAATGCACCTTAACGCTTTACTAGTAATTAAAAGCAGTATTTTATTTTTATTGGTGACAGTCACTGCCGTAAAAATATGTACAAGTAATTAACTATTTAATTCTCGTAAAACATCGTACGTGCAATTTTGCAAAACAATTTGGATGTACTAAAATTAATACCTGCAACAGGAATGTATACAATTTTCATTGCTTTCAAACATTGAATTTTCTAAATATCCATTGATAATGTATATATATGTATATATATATATATATATATATATATATACATTATCAATTACTAAGGTACTAAGTTACTAAGGTACGTTTGCACGACACACCGCCTACTTCGCTCCGATCAGGTTGAAACTTGCACGGATTTTAGATGTGCTTAAGTACTGACACCTACCCAAATTCATAAAAAATACTGAAGACTTACGGAGAAAGCGTTATGAGTCGAAAACAAGTTAGTGTTTGGTGTAAACAGCTCTGAATGATGATTCAGTGGGTGTGCAAAAAAAAACCATCAACAAAGAAAACGAATGAGAATACAAACCTGGCTCCTTCTGATTTTCATTTGTTTGGGCCCTTGAAAGCTCATTTGTTTGTTAAGAAAATGTTGGTTCAGAAAGTAATGTTATTAATTTATAGTAGTGACTTGTAAAAACAAAACTGTACCTGCGTAGGGGGAAGTCCGGCAGTATTGGACGGCTGTCAGTATCGGACACTAACAAAATTCTTACTTATATTGCAGTTGTTATGAAATAGTATTATTTATGAAATTACTGTACGTGTGTATGATCTGCTGAATATAAGCAGACCCGTGAAACAGCTCGCGTAGCAGTAGTGTTTTTCTACAGTTG
The DNA here is from genome assembly GCA_031763485.1 of Osmoderma eremita. Taxonomy (NCBI): domain Eukaryota; kingdom Metazoa; phylum Arthropoda; class Insecta; order Coleoptera; family Scarabaeidae; genus Osmoderma; species Osmoderma eremita. Next base: position 173,795 of record JARFOC010000601.1, read on the forward strand.
GAAGGAACATTGGGTGCGTTCAGGGAGTTCCGGCGCCGTATGGCGCTCTGCCCCGCGCTGGATCTAGCGGTGTTCTGAACGCTACCACTAGATCTAGCGTTGGCCCGGTGCTGGATCTAGCGGTCGCCATCTTGCCTAGCGAAAATGAATTGCGCTGGATGACTTAGCGGAGAGTGGGGATAAGCACTAAGCATTTAAATACGAATTCATAGAAACATGGGAATGATGTTAAATCATCAAGAACTACTAATTTCTTTCTTTCTAGTAGTTTGAGTGACAGAAATTGTAATTATAAATGTTGTAGGTATTTACAAACACGTAATAAACATATAAAAAGAATAATAGTTTCAATTTTTCAATTTCTTTATGGGCAATGTCGTTTTCAAAGGAAAGAGGAAAAGGATTGTGGAATCCTTATAATTTTAAATGTAATTTTTAATAACAAAAAAATGTAAAACAGAAAAGTCCAAAGAAATAAACAAAAACAGCACAATCAAATACAAACTACAAAACAACTGAAAACAACTACAGGAGTAAAAAGGACAAGCGCGGCTTTCTAAATATGTTTTAAATGATCAAACCGACTTACAACAATGGTACAACGCACAGCGCCACAAAAGGCGGTGAAATTGCACCGTTCTATCGGTTCTAGCGCTAGCAACGAGTACTGGCGCTAGGGACTTCTAGCGCCGTACAGCGCCAGAACTCCTTGAACGCTCCCATTGGCAATACATAACTAAAGTTTATGCGCGTATTATATTATACTAGGTAAGTAGTTTTATACAGGCAATACACGGTATGATTTAGTTATTATTATGCTCTTAAAATATCCAAGGCATCGTTGCAAAATTTGTGTAAATTAAAAAATATAAATTTTTAGATTTAGGACCGAACAAATGGTTGTCCATCAGTATCGGACACGTGTCGTTTACCTCTTTTCTAGTTTTCACTTTATTACAGCCGACAAAAATATTAAGCCAAGAAGAATTAGAGGAATATGGGATCCACAAGCTATGTACGAAGTAGTCCAAAGTGTATTGATTGGTGAAATGAGTTTACTGGAAGTACATATGTAGCGCCTATAGGTGCACTTTAAACGACAGAGTTAGTGATACCCGTAATAAAAAAGAAGTTTGTTTCATTGCCAAATTAGATCGTTTTAATAGAACATTTTCTTCTGAATATGAGAATATTTTAGTTAATCATGTAAAGGACTTAGCAAATAGATTATTACCTCCGAATAAGAAGCAGTTTCTAAATTTAGAATTTCATGACGAAGATTGGATCCAATGTGGAAGTTGCAAAGTGTGGGTCCACGAAGCTTGTGCAAACTTACCCGAGTTAACGCAAGATTATATTTGTGATTTTGGTCATGTTTAAAATATGTTTACTTGTGTCCGATCTTGGCAGACGCTTTATTTAAAACCGAAGCTTTAGTTTATTCTGTCGTATGTAATATCTTAGGTTTTACAAATATTATTGTCTTTGTATCAAGTTTTATTAATGTATCAAATGCTAATATAATACTTTACATGATCTATGTGCTTCAGAAGAGCGCCGTTGTTTTGATAAACTAAAAAAACCTTAAGTGGTCGGTACTGCCAGAACTTCCCCTACGGAATTCTCTTTTCCGGATATTTTTGATACATTGTATGATAATGAAGTGATATGGTTTGTGCGGAATTTCCATTTGAAGCCTAATAGCTTATACCTAAGCATAAGCTATTATGGTTCAAATGCCTAAGCATCTATTGTACTATGCTTTTTTAAGGTTAAATTTGCATCTCTTTCTTAGTTTTAAATTGGCTTTCTTTGTACGTATGTATGCATACAAATAATTGGCTATTTAGTAATAAGCAGTATCACTAATGACAGCAATTATGTACATTTAAAAATTACACGCTCTGTCGTAAAAATAGGTCAACATGCGTATGTGTCCATACATTTTCGCACATATCAATCTGCCACCTGTTCTTTAAAACGGATGTCCTACATATGCGATTCCAAATTATCACCGTAGTTCGATAAGAACGCACAGGAAGTCCGAATATTGTGTAATGCGCGGTACGTTCGCGTTTTGATGGAAGGGCGTCTTCCGCAAGGTTGTACGCCAGCGGAACAAAGGAAAGCTTCCACGGAGATAGCGGACTGGCCGAGTACGCCCAAGTGTATGCATGCGGAGCGAAATATGCTAAGCGGCTGTCGCGGACACGCGTTTAAGCGGCGGCAGCTTCCGCTTTAGGCACGCGTCCGGCACGCCTCCTGCGACCCAACTCACGCAATCTCATCGTATAAATGTTATTTGATCAGATTATCAAATGGCGCGTCGCTGACGCATTAAAACCGGAGACGGTTGTTTGCGTAACGACAGAATGCGCTTGGCCTTAATTTTATGCTACATTAACGGATCTTTTATAATGGACCTGTGTCTATAATATTGATGATACTTTGATGAGTAGCCTTTAATTTTTAATATCATCCAATTTAAGCGTATGATATAGTTATACATACTTTCTCTTCAGCATAATGCTTAAGAAAACCAATATTTAGTAACCTGGTATTCAAGGTAGTCATTAAGAGCACTAATACTGGAAGCAAGTTCTACTTGTTGAAACAAGTACGGCTTGGAGATTTATTCCGAGTAAATTCTTAATACACCTTTTAGGACTATAGGCAAATAAGGAAAATTGAATTGGGCTGATTGGATAATTTGATTGATTTTATTTAAACTTAAGTGTCTGGTTAAATAATCCTTTAAAGGTAGCTATATCCATCTGATGAACGTTCAATATTTCTTGTTCATAAGATTACTTAGAAGTCCATACAATTTCAAGCCACCTTCCCATATTTACTTTGGCTAGTTAACTAATAGCAAATATTATACAAATAAAAAGTATTCAGGTAACATAATAATAAGTATAAGACTGCTGTAAAAGCAATTGCCCAAATTACTTTTGATATACAGAATATCCGATATTATAGATGTAAACGCAGGCAAATGCTAATGTCTCCATGTTAATGGAGACTACTACTTATTACGTTACTGGAGAAATTCTACATTACCAACATAAAAATATAAATTTTCAAAAACAAGCTCGTCATTTTAACAAATCCAAAGATGTTACCATGTTCACATTCAGAGATATCAGCCTTAAACCGCAACACAGCGGACTGATGGTTTTTCACAGACTTTCAATATGAGAAACTCTGGTACGCAGGTTACTGTTGATGACAACTCCAGGAAAAGGAGCATGGTCTACACAGGAGTAAGTAACAACTCTTTGTGCTCAATAATTAGGTCTCTAACTTGTAGCGTTGAAGGGTAGAATATGTGTTTTTTATTTTTGATGATTTGAGGTTAAAGTATGTTGTTCAAACCATTCAATCATAGTACGGAGTTTTGATTGTAACTATTTGTAAGATCTTCGCATGCCTTTCCGGCACAAAACACGACCTATCGTCCCCATACAGTACGCAAATCCATTAACGGTCTCTCGCAGCTCATTGCGATATAATGAAAAGAGCCGAAACTTTGGCTACAAGTGTAAACAAAGTAAAACGGTGGTTGGGGGGTTAAATTTGGTTTTATTGTTATATTTGATGAAGAGAATGACTATGAGGATAACCGAAATATCATGTCACAGAACCTATCAAAATGACTGTCAAAAAACGATCAGTCATCGTCAAAGAAATATGAGAAGTGTGTATTATGTAATCATCTAATTATCTAATCTACCCAGATCTTCAACATTGCACTTGTATTTACTGGCCCATAACTATCAAACTCCTTTAACCATCTAAATGTACAATTATTATTTTGTCACTGGCACTTGTAACGGTACTCTTACAATAAATTAAACTTAATTTCGAAAATGGTTTGTCTGACATGAGTATTCTATTTATACTTAACTCCTCAGCTGCTCAAGTCGTGCAGTTCTAGTAAAGTAAATTATGTACCATATGATAAATGTGATAACAACAAGCTTATTATTTAATAAGGGCAACAAGCAATAAAAAAAACAACAATAGATAAAAGAAAAATTGGGGGCTCCATTTACCATTAATATGAATGTGAGAAATGAAATACGTAGTAAAACCATGTGCATAAATGCAATAGTGTGTGTGGACTTAGTCCTTGGTCTTCGGGTTCTAAACCGATGATTCGCCCACTTAAACCAAATTGGACCGGGAGTTGGGGTTTCGTACAGCCAACCCCCCTTGATTGCTTCCTGGAAGTACCAATTGAATACTTCCTGGTCTTCGCACTCTTTATCTCACCGACTCACGAACAGCTGCTTCACTTCTAACTATTACTGATTAAGGATTTCTTTCTCGTTTCGGGATCGACGGCGACTTTTAATGAAGCTCTAGTAGCGGTCGCGTAAAGTAATGTCGCCTGACTCTCTTTTATTTCATTTATTTTTTTCGTAATGTAAAAATTGACATCTCGCCTTTTGAGATTTGACGCTGTCAGTAATGTCCCCTAACTGACTTAATTTAATTTATTTTGACGTATGGTCAAACTGACATAATGTCAAAAGTGACGTCCCGTTTGACAGCTCGTGTCATCTCACTATAAACTTCCCCGCTTCTCTTCTATCGCCTTTCGTCCAGTCTACCCAAGTCCTTTTACGATATATAATGGATAATTTAATAACATCAACTTAAACCTTTCCAAAACTGCACTGACATTAAACTTTCTATCCTATTTATATTTGTTAAATAAAAATCTTTTATTTGTACCGTTAAACACACTGTTCGGATTACTCCTCCCGCACAAAGTATTAATTAATTCGGGACGACACGTGTTTCGGGAATACG
>JARFOC010000602.1:0-23625 GCA_031763485.1 Osmoderma eremita
AACACAGACCGAATAATTTAAAAATATGTTTACAAGGCATTCACTCTTTTTACAAACATAAAAATCCGGGAAAAAAGCCATACGGCTTGAACGTACGCTCTCTCGATGTTAGACGTGTAGAGTCTTCATTTTGTTCTGTTCAACAAATATTTCGACCGGATTAAATGGTTTACAGCTCCTGCACTTTTATTGGCTTTCATAATTCTCATGTTAATTTATTTTTCTTCATTACAATTGTTGACTAGTAGGGCACCTAGATATATAAATGCTTTCACACATTCAAATTCTAAACAGCCTTCTTGTGTTTCCACTTTAAAATTTTCATCTGTATATTGCGTCCCTACCTTCATCACTTTGCTTGTTTGTATTAATAATCAATCCTATTTTTTCCGCTGCATCTACTATATTCCTCACTATGTCCTTCAAATCTTTTTCTTTTCTTACAATTATGGCCATATCATCTGCATAGCCAATCACCTGGTGACTCTCATAGTAAATATGTCCCTCTCTATTCAGTTTGCTATCTCTCATAGCCTTTTCCGATGCAAGATTGAACAATAATGTTGACAGAGGGTCGTCCTGTCCTGTTAATATATGTTTATTTCCATGGATAACTGTCAAATCCATTTCGACCCAGTGTACTTAACTACTCAATAGAGTACACTGTATCCAATATCCACATGGCGACCTCTAGTGTATTTCTTTTTGACCAGCTATTTATAGGTTCATTAATTATAGATTCCTTTTTAAAATGCCGCAATATTTTTTGGGACAAATAAATAACGCATACTGAAAAATATCCGCTCTATGTGCCTAACATGGATATAACTTCAGACAAATACTTTTTAGGTTATGTTGTCCAAACGTGTCGGAATTGTTTTGATCCTTTTAACCAAAAAACATAATACTCCTTTTGGTCCTGCTTTATACTTGGAGCAGAAAGAACATGTTCAAATTTGTCCTTAGAACAGTACTCCAGTACAAATAAACACAGGTGTAGTAGAGATCTAATAAACGCATCAATTTGGTCTTTTTACTCAGTAGTGGAGTAAGACAAATAAACAAACCTTAGCAGATTCGAATCTACATCTTCCGGTGGATAAAACACCTGCTTCTCTTTATTCACGTTTGAAATTATCAAAAGATAACAGTTGTATAATTGGCGATTTACTTGACCACCCAAGTTTGTGATATATCCATATTAAGTATCAAAAAAGCTCATCCTGTATATATTATGTATGTATTTCTTTTTTCAATATAAGTGACGTATTTGAAAATTGGGACTAATGTTTCTCACATTACGAAATAGTAAACATATAAACATTATACCCAGACAGCCGCCATATTTTTCCTTTCAATAGTGCATAAAATAACTCATAAACGATTGAATCAAATTTTATGGTTCCGCCATAAAAGAAAGTTAAGATACACTGCACACAAACGATAAAAAGAAAACACAAATTACTCTACTTAGGCTCAGTAATTTTATACTTCTTTTCATCGTTTTAGGAACACGCCTTTTAAAATCCGGCGTCTCTCTCCGAATCTTTCTTTCAAAACCAGAGAAACGATTTCGTAGTTCCGTCTAGTATTACCTAACGTTTCCAATTTGATTTGTTTCGTCTAGCGCCTATTTTTAACCGACAGTATATTGCGGATTAATTTAAACCAAACCAAAGGTGTATAAGTGTGTATAGATACATATATACTTGTACATGGACTCTGAATTCTCTGTTACTAGTACCGTCTAGTCGCTGTGATTCTATTGTAATGCAAATGCCTATTGTATTTAGATATATAATTATAAACTATGGCGTATAAGTGAAACGATTTATCGGGGAAGCTTCGTGTAAATCGATAGAAAATAACATACAATTAATACGATGGAATAGAAAAGGTTTTGACTAATAGTCTAATTGACTAATGTATGGCAAGGAAAAAAATATGTATTATGTACGAATCAAGATGAAAGTTTCCTTTTCAATAATGTATGTATAATAATGTAATAATAACGAAGTTAGCAACGATGAGCGTTTCCATATCTTGACGAGATATCTTTACAAACAAGAAAATTTACATCAGTTCCTTAGATTTCTGGAAAATTATCTACTCAATCTTCAATCCACACAAAATGAATCATGAAATTGGAATTCAGAATACCTAAACAGTACAGTTTGAATCGCACCTATAGGTTATCTAAAATACGTATTTTCCACCATTCGATTCTTCGCGTCTTCTTCACTGTACAGAGCTGCTTGCTGCAGCAAAATCCTTACGTAAAAATAAAAATTGTCTTACCACCTTGACGAGTGAAGAACTCCAGATACGTATGTCGGAAACTGAGTTGCCATCCTCAGCAGAATCTACGAAGGAGGTTGAGATGGTCTTTAAAATACAGTGAAATCTCTAGTAACGGACAAATCCATTAAACACACCCCTCTATTAAGCGAACACTTTTGTTGGTAGCGTTTCTAATTAATGCATTTCAAATATAATAGCAACTCTAATAAACGGACACAAAAATCGACGAATTTAACCCGCACAAGTTAATTCGGGACGACACGTGTTTCGGGAATACGTGGATTCCCATTATCAAGTCCGGCACCGAATGGCTTACGAAGAGCGTTAACACTAGACACACGCACTACTTTCTCCTCTCCCTTCACTTCCTCTACCACCTACCTCAAAAAACACATGCAACATTTTTCCCACTTTGCCCCGAATCGCCGAATTCTAAGAAAAGACCGCACGCCGTCTCAAGGGGACGTTTTTACCGCTCATAATAAATCAATTCGGTCTGAGAAAGATACAGGCCCTTCTTCCCGATTTAGGAGGTTACTGTTCTTTTTAATATAAATCGATTCGTAAGCATCTAGCTCGCGCGTCGAGGTTGAAGGAGTGAAGGGAGAGGAGAAAGTAGTGCATGCTTCTAGTTTAAGCGATCTTCGAAAGCCATTCGGTGCCGGACTTGATAATGGGAATCCACGTATTCCCGAAACACGTGTCGTCCCGAATTAATTAATACTTGTGCAGGAGGAGTAATTCGAACAGTGTGTTTATTGTGCTGCCCCACAATCCTTGCTATCTTTACATACATATATAATTTCAAATGTCTTCTAGTATTTTCTACTCCGTTGTGTAATATTTTCGACCTATTGCTAAAGACAGCAATTTTCCCTGATGTTTGGAAAATGGCAAATAGCTGTCTATGAGAAGGGCGATAGACAATTAGTGAAGGATTATGACCATTATCATGCTTGTACTCACGCATTTACCCTCAAGTTAAGCCACTTCTGCGTATCCAACAACATGGCTTTATAAACAATCGATCTACCGTGACAAATTTATCCGTTATTTATTACGCGATTTATTTCTCAAAAATAAGCAAGTAGAGTAGTTATTTATACAGACCTAAGCAAAGCATTTGATCCGATAGGCCATTCTGTTATCTGAAAACTTTTGGATTTTGTACACCACTTACGACTTGTTCCTTACACACAGAAGGCATTATGTGTATGGGTTACGATTCCGAACAGTTTTCTCCAACATCTAGTGTACTACTAGGTGCGATCCTCGGGCCATTACTGTTCTCCCTATATATCAACGACGTGTGCGACAGATTAGACTGTTCCAAAGTATTGTTCGCTGGTGATTTGAAATTATATACTGAGTTTATAGTCCTTTTTTTTATTCGGAGAAATTCGATTTAGTCATTAACATGACCCAGTTAAATTTGATATTTTTGAAGCCGCATCACAACAAACAATAATGCAATGAACGCCGCTGCCATATATTCTTGACAGCTGGTTCATCTGTCAAACGTCTTCCAAAAAGACTTTGTAAATAAATATTGTACATAACCTCATCTAGGGCTGCGTTTGCAAATTCGCCAACAATTATGTTTCAAAGCATGCTCAAAGTGAATAAAAGAGAAATTTGCTATTGCAATAGATGGGGTCACTACCTGACTCCTCCGAATAAGAGACGAACTATAATAGGCTCGATGAATGCATTTATCTCCAAGGTCAGCTTGATTACTGCAGTTCTGGTGTGTGGAAAATAGGCTCAACTTAAATGCAGTGTAATGTAGTCAGCTAGAAGAGTAAATCTAACTGAATTCGCTATGAATACCATCTTAACAGCCATGTCCTGCTCAGGTGTGACTCAGTTACGGATGTTGGAGTCACATTTGCCATTAAATTGACCTTCAATACTCACACATCCAACATCTCTGTCCCGGCATTAAGAGCATGGACTCGTGGACAATAACATTCGCCAAAACAACCGAAACTGCTGAAGCAACTTCCCTTCTTAAAACCAGGTCTAACCAACAGATCCAGTTACACATTTTATTATCCTAAACCTACAACGAATGTCACTGTTAATTCTCCAATAGGAAGGATTTTTAATGCTTGCAACTTAGCTGACACCACCACAGAAAATTTCAAGCCACCGTGTTCCATTATTTTATCTTCTGGAGAGTTCTACAATCATCTCGATGTATTCTTTTATTATTGTAGACAAATGTGTCGACATTAAGCGGCAAAATAAAGCCCACTACATCATACATAATAATACAGACATGTCTTGAAACCCTGCGCGGTATTGCACCGCGGTATACCGATAAGAAAGTTCAAAAGTCGTTATATGCGGGCGAGGGAAGAGCTAACGATGCAGGTGCGCTCAGCGCCAACAGAGGTCCTCCGGCATAACAATCAGCAGGTGTGGGTTCGACGAACTGACGTAGCACGGAGGAAATTTTCGACGTTAAAATAATACGTAAATCTACAAATGGACAGATTACTTAACAGTCCATTTGGATTGTTAAACTTACTATCGATCACCGGGAGCTATCCAAAAACAGAATACTATTTTGAGTGTGGTGTGAATGTGTACCGAGGTGGACAGTCCAAAAATTACGGTAAAAAAAAACTTAAATTAAAAATACCCATTAACACATGTTTTTCAACAACTTCCACGCACCTCTTGCAAAAAAATATTGGCAATATGTGCTACTTGGCAACAGGCTGTTATCTAATCTGCACACATCTGCGACTAGTTATAATTAATTTCTAACACAGAAAGGAAGAACGCGCTCGAAAATAGAATCGAATAGATTAAGGTGAAAGCCTTAAAGTTACGCAAACGTTTGAATTCCACCTCTCTGTGGAATAACAGTTACAAGAATTTTTATTGGACGAATTAAAAATTTTGGGTTTTTAGAGATTGATAAATCTATTTCTACAGGAGATTAAAACTGGTATTGAACCAAGATTACAATAAAACATTCTATGTTCCATACATTATAATCTTATTGTTTAAATTTGACACTTCTTACCTGTCAAACTAGTTCCAATTATTACCGCTATTTCTATAGTCATTTAAATGGACCGATTTTGAGCTGGGGATCTATAATGTTGCATAAAACTGTAATGACAAATTTGCGGTTACAGCGATTCTGTGCAAATTTCTGTAAATACACAAATCGCAAATACATACACTCGTGCTTGATCTATTACACATAACCTATTTATTGCGATGTATACTGTATATTTTTTGTGAAATTTTGTTATTATTGCCATGAACCTCCCGTTGCTGATTCATAGTTTTTCTTGTGTTATATCGTGGATTTATGCTGTTCTTTGTAGTAGTAGTACTAGTACATCCTACCCTAATCGTTTCTAGCGCATGCCTTACATTACTTACAGTTCCGGTATTGTGTCTTTTTAGCTCCACGTTTCTCGCTGTCTCTGCAGTTCTTTTACATCAAACGCGTTTGTGTGGTCTCGAATATTGTTTCGAAAAAGCCACATATAATTCTTATAATTACAACGCATAGGTTATGTTTTAAAATGTTCCATTTCCTGGATGTATCTTTGATATTCGCATACGTGTCACGTGTATGTGTCTTTCTCCAACACAATGCCAATGAATAGTCTCACACCTATGTTATAGGACAACCAGGATAAAGGTCGATGTACGTCATTGATCGTTTCGAATGACTTTTCATTGATTAAGTAAATATTAGGTTATGTTATTTTTCGTGGATGTTTCCTGTTGTATTTATTACAATAGCGGTATTCCTCTGAAAATAATGGTACTCCTAAGACGTTATGAAAGAAACGAGAGATATATTGAACGTAGTATAAAGGAAATTTTTGTTGGTTTTGCAAGATACATCAAGAAAGCTAGTTGTTGGTGTTGAGAAAAATGTTAAATTTATGACTTTTAATTATAACATGGGAGGTAAAGATAGCAAGGACTGTGGGGCAGCACGATAAACACACTGTTCGGTTTACTCCTCCCGCACAAGTATTAATTAATTCGGGACGACACGTGTTTCGGGAATACGTGGATTCCCATTCTCAAGTCCGGCACCGAATGGCTTTCGAGGTTCGCATAAACTAGAACACACGCACTACCTTCCCCTCTCCTTTCACTCCGTCTACCACCTATTCAAAGAAACACATGCAACATTTTTCCCGCTATCGCCTCGACTGGTGGTCGTCATTCAGTACTTTTTGTTTTTGTTTTATGTGCCTTTGTAGACGAAGTGCGGTCGTCTCTTGGAATCGTACCAGTCGAGGCGAGGGCGGGAAAAATATTGCATGTGTTTCTTTGAATAGGTGGTAGAGGGAGTGAAGGGAGAGGAGAGGGGAAGGTAGTGCGTGTGTTCTAGTTTAAGCGAACCTCGAAAGCCATTCGGTGCCGGACTTGAGAATGGGAATCCACGTATTCCCGAAACACGTGTCCCGAATTAATTAATACTTGTGCGAGAGGAGTAATCCGAACAGTGTGTTTATAACATGGGAGAACATCTAAGGATAAATGTGTATAATGAAAAGTATGGAAGCGTTAATTATTACGCTAAATTCTTGCAAGAAATACATTCACAGACATTTTTATTTTATCTATTATAGTTTATTCACTGTAATCACAATCACTTCAGTCACTTTTGTAAGAGAAAATTGAGTCTTGCATTTGCTATATGTGGCGATTCCATCAATTCTTGTCGATGATAATCTTTTCTAACAATACTGAGATGAAATGTAAGCTATATATTGGCGCAGAATTGCAACATCGTCTGTTTTATTGGTTAATTTGTAATGAAACAGCACTGTATGATTTATGTATTAAAACACATTTAATCTTTCAAAGTTAAGAACAAATAAAAGGATGTTAAAAACTATCACGCCGAAAACAACAGTATCTATATGCGCGCTTATACACTCGCTGATATACAACACAATGTCCATGGATATACCACACTCGCGTCATCAAAATTTAGGTTACATTTTATTACATCTTATAACTTATAGGTGGCGCGTCAAGTACATAATTCTTAAAACCCTAATAAATGAAAATTCTTAATAGTCTGTAAACAGCAACAGACGTTACAGGTTATGTTAGAAATCTTATAGATATAGTCTTTATAATTTACGTGTGACATTTTCTATCTGTCAAGTAAGTTCAAATTATCACCGCTGCCGACACAAATCTTTATTTATAATATAGTATTGGCACTTCTTGTCATATTAGTTCGAATTATTACCGCTACCTAAACAAATTTGGCGCTGTCAACGCTGCGTGGAACTTTGACATTTGAACCGATTTTTTTTTAATTATCCGATTCCCTTCTGCCTTTTAGATGCTGTCGGTGGTAAGTGCGGGCGCCGCCGCGGGTGTAGGCGGCATGGACCGTCTGCGCAGCCGAGGAGCGACGACCAGGGACCTGGCATCGAGCCGAGACAGGCGAGAAGTCCGCGTTCACGCTGTCCACACCGATATCGCCATCAACTTTCCGCCCAGCATATCGTTGCCCGACGGCGAAGACCATCCTTTCAACTCCAGACTGCAGCTGAGAAACGCGGAACAGGTAATGCTCAAATGCCCCCAAAAAAAAAAATGTTCTTCCCGTCTCAAGATCAATATATCGATGTCATCGCTAAGAAATCGCTGAATCTAGTAGACGTGTCTTCTAAATGTGTATTAGAGCCACGTAATTTTGGTTTCGACTTGTCGTTATCTTAGTAAGATTTACATGTTGAGCAGTTATTGCTCAAAATAATTTTCATAAAGCTATAATTCTCGCAACCAAACAACGGACACTTCGTCGTTTCGTGACATGGTTGCCACAGCATTGCTAAGCATATCGTATGATTTGACAGATATAAAGATAGGTTATGGTTAAAAAATACGAAAACTATCTACACTAAATAGAACGTCAAAACGACCGACAAATGTCAAGTAACTGCGTTGACAACCTACCATATCTATGCAACTGGCAATGTTCTTAATTGAAGAAATCCTATGCGAACGAAATGTCACTAGATTTGACATTACTACGCATTTGCTGAATGTTGTGTTTGGTTGTGTTGGTATGATTTTAATATTATCGCTGTCAAAAGTAGGCTGTTCCTTTGCGAGAACTATATCACGTATGTATAAAGTAACATAATTTTAGAGTGGTGAACAGTATTGGCAGTACTGGTTAGAGTTTCGAGAGTAAACTAATAACTGGGAACTGCAGCCAGGGTAGTGATATGGGCGATATGGAATTTTATTTTGACATGAGGTATAACTGTTCCTAATTAAACCAACTAACATTCAATTGAAACTCCAAAGATATTTTACTTTGAAGAAAATGGCAATGTGCAGTTTTTTCAGATAATTTCTATATCGTTGGGAATTTAAAAAAAAATTCAACGGAATCTGAACCAGCACTAAAAATCTATGTTTAATAATGAATAAATATGTATTTAAAAAAATAAAGAGAAAAGCTTTATATAAAACGGAATAAAAAGGATAAAACAAGTTTTTTTTTCTAATCCGTATTGGGTCACCCCACACTAAGGATAAAACAACTTTTTTTTGGTAACTTTTATATACTCTAAAAGGCATACACGAAGCGTCCGTCAAAAGGTGCGGTTTATTCGGGTTGGTGGTAATTTTATAACGCTAAAGTTTGTGTACAAGGAAAAGCTTTATAAGAAGTTACGAAAAAGAAGTTGTTTTATCCCTAGTGTGGGGTGAACCAATAGGGCTTAGAAAAAAAACTTGTTTCATATAAAGCTTTTCTTCTTATTTTTTTAATATAAATTTATTTTATCTTTTTTTAGTAATAATGTAATTGTATGTTATTTTTATTATTTATTTATTACCTTGACTTGTTCTATTCATTGTACATATATTAGTATTATTAATAATAATAACCACCTCTAAACAATAAAAGGCAGAGCAATTGTATATTTTAAATTTCTGGGCTATGTGAGAATATTAATTCATACTAATCAAAATAATTATATTACGTAGTAATTATATTTATTTTTATTAATAATTGTCCATAAGAGATTCGTTATATATTTTTATCTTAAATCGTCTATTCCTCAAGGCCTCAAGGTAAACACTATAACACGGCCATAAAAATGGGCATTCAATGTGCGTTGCAGTCGTACAAACTGCGAAAAATCTGGCTAACGTATAACTGATGCATCGAAGTCCACAAAATCAAGCAGACTCACGTTGACTTTGTGGAAATCGATGCAAGTTTTCCATAATTTCACTTCGCTCTGATTCGCACAATAATATGATCCTGTCATTTCGGATACGCAAGTATGCAAATTTTCAAATCGCTAGGACATTCAGAAGTGTAAAAATAAAACAAAAATTATTTAATTTTTTATATTTTTTATTTTTACTATTTAAGGCACTGTATCCTATTATTTGTATTTTATATTCAGAAGTGTGTTAAAATTGCACCAATAGAGGTGTATGGGGAGGTTAAGCAGTAGTGGAGATGTGTTGCGGGATAAAGAAAACCCTAAAACCGCCAGATAATAGTTATAATCCTTCGAGGCTAAGCGGGGTGTCGTGTTTCAAACGCTTCTGTCGGTTTAGGGGCAGCCCCGATCAATTGATTTTCAAAAATAGCATAGAAACAGCGTTCTATATTTCCGTCTATAATAATTTCCTTTCTCTCTTGTGCCGACAGGAGGCGGAGATGTACCAGAAGTGCATAAAACCGCCGCCGAATCGTACAGTATTGGAATCCGAGTCGCCACCGCCGTACAGATCGAGTTCGGCCGGCCTCCTGGGATCGATCAGCGGGAGTAGCAGTTCGAGCGCTAGCACGGACTGGTCGGGCGGCAGCGCGCCGCCCCTAGTGGTGAGGTGTCATTCCATGTCCTCGACATCGAAACGCCAGGACAACAGCGTCGCGGGCAGCGGGAGCGTCGCGACGTCAGGCTGCGGCATCGGTTGCGCGGGGGGTCAAAAGACTGATTTTATACAGAGGACTGTTAAACGCTTTACGGGCAACAAGGAGAGGAAGGCGGTCGGCCAACCTCTGAGCGGCTACGTATCGACTGTGGTGACTACTAGCGCGCCACCTGTTGTGATAGTTCCGACCAAACCTCGTAGAATCTCCACCGAACACCAACAACAGCACCAACTGCACCAAACGCAACATCATCAACAACAACAGCCGGAGAACTCGTCTTGCAGTAGTGGCCGTCCTAGACCAAATGTCTGACCACACGTCTCGTTGTTTAGGTGACAGTTGTGAATTGTATTGTAAAGCGATTCCATATACATAATACATAAAAAAATATATATATTATATAATGATAATATATGAATAATGTAATAATAATTCGTAATTTAATTATACCTATATGTATATTGAATATAAATAATAATAATATTAATATATGATTGATAAAAGAATTTGGGGAGAGAACCGGAGAATCGATAAAAATGGGAAGATTTTCGCAACGAAATAATATGCGGATAAAAAAGGGGGAAGGAATCAGGAATAAATAAATAAATAAAAAAGGAATATCATTTATACCAGAATTTAATATATTGTATTATAGGAAATAGGAAAATTTGCAGAAAAAAAATTTGTTTCTACGGAGAAACTAATCTTTCCTCAATCGATAAATCGTATTCGCATCAAAGGGGGAAAAGATTTAAAATAAATGATTGTATGTATAAAAAGAAAAAAATATTGTATTATCATTAGATAATTATAAAAGAAATCTACTATTCCCACCTACATTCATACATATATCTCATCTTTTTTTGCGAAATAGTTGCTGGTGTATACACATACACTGATTATTATAATGAAATGGGAACACGCTGTATATTATGTTTTAAATTTAAATCCGTATCGAAAATTTAATGTCACAATATTTAAAAATTAACTCTGTATAATTCGATATCCAACATGTATATCAATATACAGGCTGGTCGTAAAATTATCGACGATATAAATGACATTTTATCATGCGACCCTTAACTTCGGAGATATAAACCTTCAAAAATAAATCGAATACGTTCTTGTACATATACCGGACTTCATATAGCCGAAAGCCTGGAAAGCCGTGGTATTGACTTCTTTTGAGTATACAACCAATATTACAAATTTGGTAATACGTAATGTTAAAATCTCTACTATACCTTCGTCGCAAATTAGTTACATCAACGATATATGATTTGACCTAAAATAGTTATATTTCAACAAAAAAAACGCAAATAAAAACACGTTAGGGAATAGCTTAATAACCTAGTGACCACTTATGGAAAATATCAACATACACCGCTCAAAATAATTAGGGGAAAACTTGCTTGCGTCTCGACAACTTTTTTGGTTCTAATAAAATGGAAATCTTAAGCGGCTTATATACAGCTAATTTTAACATCTACCGCGTCCCAATCTCCAAGAGGCTCTGTCCCCAAAACCATCTTCCTCCAATCCTCTTTTCTGCATAGCTTCATTAATTCCTTTTTCCCAACTCTTTCTTGGTCTTTTTTCCGTCCACTTCCAAACCCTCTGTGGTAGTTGGTCCTGGTACATTCCCCCTATGTGGCCATACCACAATAGTTGTTTCCTTTCGATTTTATTAATTAATCTTGTGTCAACTTGCATTATTTCTCTTATTCTTTCGTGGTCCAATAATGTCTTCTTACAACATCCTCCTCATTTCTGTTGACATTATTTTGTTTTCCATCTTTTTATTCACCGGCCACACTTCACTTCCATAAGTAACACAGCTTTCGTCAAAAGAGTGGAACATCCGGGTTTTTGTATACTTTGAAATATTGTCATTATAATTTTTCCCTTTGTTATTTTATTCTGTATGCCTACTTCATCTCTACCATCGGAAGTTATCGTAACTCCTATGTATTTTATACGCAATTGTCTTTTTTATCACTTCATTTTCTACCATTAACTGTTTGCCTTGTGCATACTCTGTTTTCTCCATATTGATCTCCAAACCCCATCTCACGTATTCTTCCCTCCCAGTTTCCTGAACATGTAATAGATATCATCCCAGTCCTCGACTAATATAATCTGATCATCAGCGAACGCCAAACTACAATGCTGTTCATCTAGAAGCCCACAAAGGATACATTTTCTTCGAATAAATTTGAAAAAAAACATCGTTTTTGGGATAACAATAATAAAGAAACTACAAGAATAACAAATATAACGTAAAGTTCCTTTGAACAATTGTGGGCCATTAATAGTGTATTCTGTTGCTAGACACCTCATTCGCACAAACCTACTAATGTCTTCTTGCGGTATATTCTCCCATTCTTCACTTAGCAAGTTTGTTAGCTGTTGGAGAATTTGATATAGGTCTGGGCGAATCCGAATACCCAAAGATGTTCAATTGCGTTCATATCGGGACCTAGTGGAGGCCAATTCATGGTTTTAATCCCGTTGTACAGTCAGCTCCAACCATAATCTCGTGCGTCTGACAGGAGTGTAACTGACCGCTTCACGTTCAACTACGACATTACTTATAGACCGTGAAGCGGTCGGTTACACTCCTCTCAGACGCACGAGATTATAGTTGGAGCTGATAGGATCGAAGGAAGTTTTTCGTGATTGTATGGGGTCTAACGTTATCTTGTATTAACACAAAATTCGGGCCTATAGCCTACAACATAATCTTCCAGAATGAATTGAGCGACTGGTTTCCCTAGAACTGCAACGATATCTGTTCTTTCATCAAAGATCCGCCCCTAACCATCACAGACCCACCACCAAATTTTTTCGACTTCGTTTACAGTAGCTGCAGAGTGGCGTTCATCTGGACTCGAGCATCGAGCATCAGTTAAACGAAATCGTGACTCATCTGTGAAGACCTCCAATGTCGAAGTTGCCATGTAACATGTTCATTAGCGAAATTTTAAAAACTTATGTGGTTCTGGGATAAAACAGGTTTTCTTGATCTCGGGTTTGCATCTCTCAATCTATTCCTAACAACTGTTTGGTCGAAAATCTCTAATATGCCCGATTTGAAGTTATTTTGCTGTGAGTGTGCGAGAATGCATGGGTGTAGGACTAAAAATCGGTTTCTATTGGACTTGTTTTCCTCTTATGACCTTGTTCAATACGTCTTTTATATCCTTCGTTTTCTAGATAACATAGGACGTATGACAGAAGGGTTGACGTTAAAATTTCTCGCAACTCTCGAATACTGCTGCCATTCTCGATAGCATCTGCAACACGTACCACATCTAAACCATTTAGATACGAGTGGTGTCCAGCTTGACTCTTTATTATGAACTGTCAACATTTTTTTCACATCTTCCTGCATTTTTAATTTACATTTTCGTTGTTTGATTTGCTTTATTTCTTGTAGTTTCTTTAAATTGGTATTGTTATCTCAAAAATAATGTGTTGTAATACCGTCTACTTGTGTAGGTTGTTACCTAAACATCAAGACATCATTTTTGAGATAGTGCGAACAATCCAATATAGACTCGCGCTCCGGTCGCATCTCTAGACAACACTGAGTTTTTACTAAAGAAGGAACTGGTTTTAACATACAAGGGTGACTCGAATATAACCGAAATTTTCATTTAACTTTGATTTGCAAGAATTACAAAGCCAAGTATATGTACATCACTTTTCAACATAATCTCTTGCTTTAGATATGCATTTTTCCAGCGGATCGATAGCTTCTTTATCCCGTCATCGTAAAAAGAAGTGGATTGTGCCAGCAGCCAGTTACGCACCAATTCCTCCACACCATCATTGTTGTTGAATCTCCCCTCCTCCCTAGAGATTCTTTCAGTACTCCAAAGAGATGGAAGTCGCAAGACAACAGATCAGGGATATATGGAATTTGTTGAAGTGGTGTCCAATGCGTCTCATTCAATTTTGCACACGTGGCAACTGCAGTATGTGTCCTCGCGTTGTCATGAAGAAGACTCACTTCTAGTATCGGTTTGTCACGTCAAGAATCAAGCTTGACTTTACTCAAAAGCTCGCGGTAGTACACAGGCATTGATGGTTCTCCGATCAAAAAATCAATACGCAAAATGCCGCGCCAATTCCAAAAAGCAACCGCAAACCCCTTGCCAGCTAACAGCTGAATCTTGGCTTTCACGGGGGCTGCCTCATACTTCTTTTTCCACTTCATGCCAGTTTGTTTCGACTCAGCATGGCGTGACGTATCCAAGTTTATTCACAGGTAACGAAGCGATTCAAAAATGCGTCCCCTTGTTCAGAATACCGCACCAGGAGCTCCTCACAGACGTACAAACGTCCCAACTACTATTCTGCAGTCAAAAAAAGTGGAACCGATCGGACACTCACTTTATAGAATCCTATGTCCGTGATGATTATGGATTGAGTGCTGTCATAACTTATTTCGATATCGACAAATTTCGGAATTTCTCAAACGTTGGTACAGTCCTCCAGAAGATGAATCCTCGTTAGTGGGCGATCCTATCATCTCTTTCGTTTTCGACCTCTTCACGGCCAACCACGGATTCCTTATGCCAGGCAAACACACGAGGCTTTGACAATGTTTGAACCGTCAGTCTCCGGAGAATTTCAGCCGGTTTCAAGCCCTTACGAGCCAGAAAATTAATAATAACGCGTTGGACAATTGACAGCTTCTCATACATGACGTGCCGTACTGGCCGATGCAATTGAAGAGCTCTCCACAGTCCAGATACCTCCTCTTATCACTCCTGGAAACGGCTGTGCGTTCAGTAACTCTAAATCACAAGTTTCGTTTATATTTGATCTACCCTAGTACGTTGTAATGATATTTCTAATATTACAAAAACTGTAAATGCATCACCGCAAGGTTTATATCAGCTATAAAGCTTTTTTGTTTGAACGTGAATATATAAAATTTTTGGAAATAGGGATTTCTCAAAGTAGTCTTAAACTTATGAACGGTAGTGTATGTTATGTACAGTTTTGTATAAAAGAAAAAAACAGAGTATAATGTATATGAAAATATGCAAATGTAACAACTAATTTTGGTACGGAGCAGGGATTGTAATGTTTTTCAGCGAATGGATAAATATTTCAGATGTGTTTAAAAATTAATTTTTTGAGATTTTTACAGAAATTTTCGTTTATAATTATTATTTTGCAACAATTACTAATCTTATCCATATCAATACGACACCGTTTGGGATTTAGACGTCATAAATATATTTTTCTTTAGTGAAAAATTATAATTACGTGTTACCAAGCCATTTTGACGTATGTATGCAAGCAACGTTACATTACTCAGGTGGATTTGAGTTCTATTTGAAGTCTCTGTATATACTCCAGCAACTAGATCGCAACTCTTACGCCTCTTAGTTAAATAATTATTGTCGTTAAAAAAAAATTAAATTAAATTGTAAATTTGGTAACCTAGTAGAAAGAGAGGAAAAACCAAAAATTCTAATTCTAAAAAACGATTCGTGCGATCCTTGTACGCTTCTATTGCAAGGAAGAGCACCACTTAGAACATTGTTCTGTTTGTATAAATTTTTTTAAAAGTAAATTATTATAATTAAATAAATGCTATCGTTTTTTCGATAAATGATATATTCGTTCGAGTGTGGGATATTATTATTAACGGAGGAGAAATTGAGATATAAAAACTAAGAAAGAAACAAAAATAGGTGCCCCTACGACTAATGGGGCGCCGACTCGTATTTCGTATATTATATATTGTAATATAAAGTAAGTGATTGCGAATAAGAATCGTCTCCTGAAACTGCTAAGTGTTCATCAATAGTCAGCCATCGATATGATAAATAAAATACATAAACATTATATTATATAGTTTCATTCTATGGATATATAATATTAACCGTCACTTCTTCGATTGTATTTGGGTGTGCATAAAATTTGCATTGTTAGGATTTTTTTTTGATTTTTTTTGTACGAAAAAAAAATTATTATTACTGTTGTAATCTACGTAATTAAACGTGAGGTAGTAAGTATTTTTCAAATTATTTTAGCACTAATTCTTTTATTGAAAAACTAGTTTCTTTTTATATACATATACACTTAGTCCAAGAAAAAAGTCTGTTCGGGGAAAAATACTTTTCCATCTAAATACATGGAATGGCAACTTTTGACATACGCGCAAATATCCGTTCCAATAAGAACGATGTGATTTTAAAATAACCCAATCTTTAATTTTAAAACAAAACAATTTTTTGAATGACATATTGTCTGCTTCCAGTGAACCCCATCATTTTCACAAGATTTTGTTTGAAGGCTTGATGACATTGGACATGATTTTATTGAGTAATTCCTGGTGTATCCCTTCAATTTCACTTCTAACGTTTCTTTTCAATTCATCAAGAGTTCTTGGCTGCACTTAACTAAATGATTCCGCTTTAATACAGTTTTCAGCAGAAAAAAACTTCTTTGTGGGACCAATCAGGGTTCCATTTTCACAACTGTCAATGTTCAATCATTTATTTTTTGTTAATAACTACAAAGCCTACTCCTTAAATCAGATCTTGGGCATCTTTTGACCAACGCCGGCTCGTGAGTTTTTTTTTTTTAATGGGTGGGCACCGGTAGCCACAAACTCTAAACATTATTATTATTATTATATTTAATGGGTGCAGCCACAAACGTTGAACATTTACTATTAAATATCATAATTAAAAATAAATAAATTGTCTCAAAATTTTCAATTTCTTTAATTATATTTGGGCGGGCAGTGCCTACTCTGGCACCCCCGACGAGCCGCCACTGCTTTTAACGATGGACCGGAAGATATTGAACGCGATCCGTGGTTGACGTCATTAAAAATTGGAAGCGCGAAAACGGAGTTTTTCTAAATACATTAACTAAAAGTACGACAAGTGATGAACGCGTAGAACTGTCAGAATCGTCAACTCAGTGGATTGACGAATGGTCGATTCAAGTCAGCTGATCGCTAAAATCGGTCAGGTTTTAAATCGTGCCAAACCGTCAAGAGAAAGGTCCAATCGAAGCGGTTGAAGTGACATCTTTTTTTTCTAACCTCCCTAAATTTATTTAAAATTACCAAATTCGTTTAAAGGTAGCTATAAGCTCCGTCACGCTGTTTTGTTTAATAAGCATGGAATCAGTTGAAAACGTTATTATTTCTCGCTGTTCAGGGATAAAGTTCAAAGTGAAAAATCAGAATACTTTCATCTGACTCTCGAAAAGTATTTGAGCCACAACGCCTATAATTTCGTTAGAACACATTGTACGTTTCATTTGAACAATCTATAAAATTGGATAAGCATGGACCAAACACTTTTAGGTTATTCAAGCCGTCAAGCCTACGATAGAAATTTTAATTATAACAACGCCGGTCGAGTCTTTCACTTGACGTACTCTAAGATTAGTATTGCTTGGTACAGCTTTCGTGTTGTTAGAGAGAAAACACAAGGTCGTACGAATCAATATTATCTCAGCTAAAGTCCATCCCTAACATCAGCACCAACCACCGCTGTTTGTGACCGTTTGTGTGACAGCGCAGTATTTTAAAGGTTATGTTTAAATTGGTTTAGATCAGAAGTATTGAGCACCGAAAGGCTGTTATTACTAGTGCCAACTAGTGATGCGACGAATCCGAGATATTAAGAATCGAGTAACTCGTACTCGTTTGGCAGACGAATCAAATAGGCACTCGAGTACGGACAGATAAATACATATACTTTAGTTCACGTTTAGATATATTTGTATGTATGTATTTCCTTTCGGTTTTCAATTTCATTCAGCTGTTTTTATTCAAAAAATATTTTCGTATTTTGAAATTTCATTATAGGTATAAATATCATGAATTTATCTAAGAACAATTTGGATTATTCCTTGCCCGGGGTGTAATAATAAAGTATTTCCTATAAATCAAATTAAGGTTCGACCTATTAACCCACTCGAATGGATTATGTACCCAACGGTACTCGAGTATAATTGAGTACTTTGAAGAATCTAGTATATCTAGCCCGGTACTCGGACTCGTCGCAATCACTACTGCCAATTTGTCGACGACAGCAGTGTCGTATGCGACATAAATGGGAATAGATGTTTTCATACCATAATTAGATATTTTAAATTGTATATTACCTCGTACTAAGGTCTATTTTAATAAATAATTTAATAAACGTTAGTACGAGGTAATATACAATTTAAAATATCTAATTATGGTATGAAAACATTTATTTATTGTCTATGAACAGAGGTGCCCAAGTCCTTGCACATAAGAAAAGCAACCAGTAGTCAAAATTTTATGTGGCGGTAAATTTAAACTATCATCAGGGCTTAAAAATCACACTCTACATTGAAAATTAGATTAGAATGCCTTCTCGCGAGTCTCACATGGATGATTTTCACACCGGAAACGACAATTTTGTTCTCAGATAACCAATTAACCTTAGTTCATGGGGATAATGGGATAAAATTTTTAACCAAACGTTATGACCAATTTCGAATTGCTCTAAAGTTCAGTCAGCAAACTCGGTTGACACTTACACCATGTTCTATAGCGGCTTCAATTCTTAGGTCGACACAATGTAGGTAACCTAAGACTGGGAAAATACGCCAATATTTTTGTAGCATACAAAATAGTATTTTTTTATCCATCGCTGTACAGGTTTCTAAATAGGTAACCGCAAATGTTTGCTAACGTTTTTCTCTGTTCGAACGCGCGCTACTCTGCGATTCGGGACGAGTGTTTCTTTCGGCTTGAATTAAATCCAGAAAACCTGGGAACTTATTCTTACTACTACTTCTAGAACCAACAATGTCTATATTAAAATAAACAATTATAGCAACTTTTTTTTTGAGGATTGAAATGGCAGTTTTTGTAGTTACACGCCCTTTGGACAATTCAGAATGATGTTCAGTATTTTCTATTTCACTTCGAGCGTGATCTCTTAAATATGAGAAACAACTCCTGAGAAAGCTTTCCGGTTAAATGAACAGATTTCTTGAATCCTTTCTTTATTGTACCTCCCTTTCCATATGTGCTCATAAAGGGTGCCTGAATTTCCTTCTCTGTAACAATCCTACCGAGATGTTGAGTTACACACGTTGCTACAGCCTGGTCATAAAAGATATTAACACTTATTAAAAACAGCTCCATCTAGCGGTTATAGTTTATGGATCCAATGGGATTACGTTTTCTCTTGCTTTCCAAATTAGCCACAGGTTCTTGGTATGCTATGTGTGGCCATCGAGAATTAGGTAAAACTGGCTCAGGGCGAACATCTGGTCTAATCTTTAGAAAATGGTCATAGACCAAACAATTCTTCGTTGGTCCGCCCAGAAGGCTTCGCAACACCAATCACACCCGATGGTCCCTTGTCCACAAAGTCAGGACCCATCCGTCACGAATACCATTTTATCTCTAGAATTTTCCATGCTCATATTGCACCACGTTACTCCAATTCTTCCGTACGAAGAGCTATCCATAAAATTTAACTTCTGCAATACTATCTTTTACAACACCCCAATATTTCCTTATTTATCGTCATCAAATTAATTTTTTAATTGTTATCAAAGGAAGTGTATTTTTCCCAGTTGAATCGTCAGAGCATAATAAAGAGAAAATGACAACCAGGTCGGGTTGTTCATAACATTATAAACAAAGGTTGCCATAAGATTTTAAAATCACACCATTGACTAATAAGCATTTTAAACTAAATGATTTTTCATTTAACTTTTCATTATAGAAGAAAATGCATCCAGAATTTTGCTTAAAAAATAGATCAAGTTCCGAAAACATTCCATTACTATGGAAGCTATGACCAGGTGTCATCCATTACCATTAAAATCTGAACTAAAAACAGCTTTTATTTTATTACAAAACGGGGTTAAAAGAATAATTCCGGTATTTCTGACATATATGTAATAACAAATATTACGATAAAGATATACATGGTCAATGGTTAGTACCACACGCGACCCGCAGATGTCGCTAGTAATTTTTTTTAATTTATGCAGGGTTACCTCATGAATGTAAATGATCTGCTGAAGTTTCATATTGTGTAGGAAGAAGCAAATAAAATAGTCTTGTCAATGCAGCTAAAATATTTTCATATTTTATTTCATTATATCTCTAGAGCTAAACTCAATAGCAACTGTTAAAATGACCCATATTAACAAAAATTTTATATTCGTATATGTTTGGGTAATATTCAAGTTAAAAGGAATCACTGAATTTTAAAGAGAATATTTATAAATCGGTTTTCAAAAGGAAATCTCTTATTTTTATTTTTTTCCCAAATGGAGCATGGTATTTCTGAGCTCGATATAGAGATATAAAATAAAGATACGACTCAAATAATTTCTATGTGATGTGACAAGGATTTTTTGTCGATTCAAATTGAATTGAAAAACGTAAATTGCCAAATTTTAAGTCTCTGATTGTAGGGTTTTACCTTAAAGCTAATACGTTTATACTGTTAGGAATTTTACTATCGGGCATAAACCTTGGGTTCGATACAATTAAATAACACTTACTTTCGAATTGCGTTAATTCACTTTATTAATTAAGCCCTTAATTGAAATTAGAAACACAAAAATTTCCTAATTTGTACGATGAGGGATTTACAAATCGCGCCCTTGCACTTGAACTCAAACCTGGACAATATTAAACTCAAAACTATGTATTAAAACGGCTTTTTATAGTCAAATTTAACAGTTCTAATCTTCTGGCGTTCAAGGAGCCAATCAGAGCGCGTATCTGCAATTTAAATTAAAAACCTTGTACGATCGCCACTAGATGCCGCGACAATACATTTACATATTCCCTTGCAACACATATAAATATTACAACTGTCAAATTTAGCAATCAATTACGAGTTGAATAGCAACACTTACAAAAGGGAAATTATCTGAAATTGAAAATAATTCAATTGTTAAAAATATAGGCAGGGTAACTCCTTAAATCTTGCTTGTTTCTCCGTATAATATTTATTGAGGCATTTACCAAACAGACTTTATATAATCGAATAAATTTTACACAATTTCTGTATATTTGAAACTACCTAAGATCGTTTTTTTTATGTTACGAAGGTACAGACAACAGTAATAATAATATCGATAATAAAAATAATGAAACAGGAATCACTATCATCGGGCGATTTTAGGTCGAAACGGTAAAATTGCCTCCCGCTAAATCCCCGCCTAGGAAGTGATGTTAGCGTCTATCTAATAATGCACCAATATCATAAATGAACGACTCAAATGGCGGTGGAAATGACGACTAGGGGTAACCTAAAACCGCCAGATAATAGTAACCAGACACATAATATTTTACATATTTTACGATTAATATATATTTTTATATTATATACCTACCATCAATATATTAATTACTCCCATATTAATTATATATTTACTAAGCACTATTACTTTAGGTGACATAATTTAACTTTACATTCCAATAGCAAACGATTAATAAAATAAACAATATACGGATATGATGCCATTTTTGATTTTCTCCCTATTAATTAATTGTAATATGTTGCAATTCTAAACTAGACACAACAAACACACGTATTATTTTAGTTGGATAATAATATAACAAACATTCTATTTTAAAGTATAACTGAATTGTATAATAATTATTATTTATTGTATTTTTAGGGAATGTTACAATTTTAAATATATCGAGCTGGTGTTTTTTTTGGTATTTAAAATTGTGACGTTTCTTTTTATTATTATTATTAGTCCGTATATTCTGTGTAATAACTGACGATATACCTGGATAAGACACATAAAACACTATTGCTATTTTTACTAAATAATTACTAGAAATTCATTCCTTGCGCACAAATTACGTATTTATTTTACCTTATTATAATAATTATTGATTACTATTGCTACGTTATTTACATACCTCTAGCGGCGGAAACCAAACAAACAAAAGAAAGAGAAGAAAATTTATTCGAAGGCAGGCTTTTTGATAACGACAATCAACTTTTTACACACGTAATTGTATTGTATTTATAAAAAAAAATATGATGACGATAATGGTGTATGTAACAAAATATAACAATTATATTCGCATCGCATCATAATAAAAGTAATAAAACAAAATAACTTCTCGATGGATAGTTGTGAAAACAAAAAAAAATTGCCACGCGAAATATCTGCATTAGCATGTGTGAACCCTTGGCGATTCGGGGTGTGAACCCCTGGCGCGTCCAATTATACAATGAAAGAAATAATAAAAGAGATATACTTTTAAACTTGCACACTTAACTACAAAAATAACCTAGCGAAATGTTAAGATGTATAATTATTATATATACAAGAAAAAAATTAATAATATTTAAATGGTAGAAGAAGCGTCAATGCTGTATATTATTATTAGTCAAAACAAGCAAATGTATGTGATGGACGCCAGTGGCGGATATCTGTTAGAGTATTTCCCTAAACCAAAAAGATCGATACGGGGAATAAGTATAGAAAAGACTCACTCACCTCTTCGACATAGGTAGCGAATATTTCAAAAATGTAATTTGTACTCACGCGACGTTCTAAGAGTGCGGGGAAAAGTATCGCTTATAGCAGATAACCGACAGCAGCGTTAATTATAAATAATACAAAAAAAAAGTCTTCATAAATAACAAGAAAATGTGATTAAAATTTATTGTAAAAAGTAGTACGTTTAGATGTTATTTCTGAATCGAGAACGTATAAAAATGGGACCTGACATTTCGTACATTTCGCAAAACCTATTTGAATAAAAATGATTTTCGTTCGTGGCGTAATCAATATACAAATGTAAATTGAAAATTATTCTAAGACTATAAGCTGATGTACATCCGGTTGCATATGTGACAGGTAACACTTTCTCGTACCTTTGTAATTTTTATATTTAAACGATTCGAAATGTCAATTTTTAATGTTGTGATTTGGGAATAACATTTGCACTTCACTATTTATAAAGTAAATAACAAAATGTTTTTGTATTAGTGAATTTATTGAATTATATCATTATTGATTGTATATTTTGTTCGTTTCCTCTTCTAAGAAGATTTCTTTTGTTTATATAGGGACAAATGTGTAATGTGATTTATTATTGGTATGAACGATAAGCAAATAAATCACTTTCATTATAAAATAAATTACGAGTATTATTCCCCGAAAACCTTTTTCGCTGTTCCGAATCACCAAATACAAAAAAAAACAAACATCATATCTTTGCCGAAGATAATGCCGGGATAGCGCAGTGGTAAGAGCAGTGGTGTCCGTCCTGGATGTTGATGGTTCGAATCTTCATGCCACAATCGATTTTAAAAAAAGTCGATTGCAGCCGGTGATCGGTACCTCTCCCGGTATCCTTCAGTGCTGGGGCAAAAATCGGCACT
>JARFOC010000605.1:6790-19098 GCA_031763485.1 Osmoderma eremita
TATTCATAGCACGACGTTATAATTTCCTTCATTGTAAAGATCTGGTCCGTTGTTCCCCTTCCTTTCCTGAATCCTGCATGATATTGTCCTATTATTTTTTCAGAAAAAAAACCGCTTTTTGACGGTGTTAAAATCCAATATGGCGCCGGTAAGAAATAAGAAAGTTGATGATGGCCAGAAGGAATCGAAACGTCATATAAAAATGTCGAGTACACCATTAGATAGAAGATAAAATGTGTTTTTAGTTTTTCTCTGCAAGGCCGAATAAAAGTGCAGAGGTAAAAGAAGAAGATGGGTTTTTTTAATTTGTCACAGGCTTATTTGTTCTTAGGATTCATAACAAACAAAATTTAGCAACTTCCCCAAATTTAAACCCACCCTCTATCTCCAATAATAAGCGAGATCCCCATGGTGAAGGTCGAAAATGAATCGGCCTATATTTGACTTTTGCAACTTAGTAATTTGTAAAATTTTAGGCACGGTTGAAGATAAACGACATAAAGGCTTTATGGAGGAAGAAGAAAAAGTACAATGGACTGTATTCCTTGAGGCCTACATTTGGATTTTTTTAATTTTAAGACGAACTGGTAATTTTAAAACAGCTTGTAAAATTACTTAAAGTTTAAGGCCACGAATTCGCATAAACTCTCGAGTAAATTTACGAAGATACTTTTATCAGTGTGTCAGAGTTATTACTTGATAAAATAACGTAAACCAATTAAATGGATATTTGAAGTGTTTTAAGGCCTATAAGCAAATGTGCAGAATTTACATGATTTCTGTACTACCGGCGTGCACATGTCCAACGGTCGAAGGGACTCGGACTGTAGATATATTCCGGATGGAGATGTTCCGGCGTAACTCTGACAATGGGACGGAAACCCCCAGTTTAATCTGTAAAGAAAACGAAAATAAATCGTTATTAAGCGTTAACAAGATACTTTCATTACGCGCAGTAATCACTTCTGTGATTAATAGGTTAAAGTTATTTACAAATGATTCGCATCGAACACATTTTCACTATACAGTGTTACAAACATACTTATTTCGTTAATTGAAATGAGACAGCTATGTATTATTTCATTATTCATTTTTTAGTTGTACATCCGGAATTAACACAACGTTGATTACACTGGTCAACAAAATTTCAGCTTTATTTTGTCTCACGAGGTAAAGTGGGTAAACTTGGTAGTACTTTTTACACTTATTTCATATATGTATTCAGAATTTTTCTATCAGGCAGGGTTTCAGAGTGACAAAGCAATGAAATTTTGTGAAAGTATATATTATAATATGTATATAAATCATGAAAAAATGACGTAAAAGATATATATTCATGGAAAATTTGCTGATATATGACTTTCGGTTGTACTTTGCATCAGAAACATCTCTCTTCAGCGTTCAGTAATAGTCTGGCAACATAGCAGGGTTCCATTTGCCTTGGTATTATCAGCACTTTCATCGTCGCTTAGTGTCATGTTTTGTGGAAGTTTAGGCACAGGTAATTCCGGACTGTGATGGGATATTAGGATATTTTACAGTATATTTGGATTTAGAAGTCATACCACAAAAATTGGACAGAAATAGCAACGGTAATTTGATCTGATGGTTCCCTCCAAATCATAGAAATAGCAAAAGGCATATGTCGTTTAACTTTTGCCCACGCTATAAGAAGTCTGACACACGTAACACAGCAAATATGGGGAGCCCAGCTTTTGTCCTCGTCTCCTACTTTACACTTGAAAAACGTCAATTCGCCGCAAATGTAGCAAAAAGAGTTCGGGTGGTTTACACATTTCCTTGGCATTCTTACAGGTGATTAAATTTTCGCCGTTTTACTACAATACCTTGAACGCACCACAACGCAACACTCTTTAAAACGTTAACAACGTCAGCGTATATGTTCATTCACCGAGCTCTAGCCAACAACTGAAATAGCAAGAGATGCTATCTAGAAATGGGAAATGCAGGTCTTAACACGTCAAGATATGTTCAAACATTAACCATTGCGTGTTGCTTGATCAGTTCCGAGCTCTAGCCGACAACTGAAATAACGTCAAGACATGTTCTCTTATACTATATGTCTGTGCATGCATATTTTAGGTGGATAAACGAATATCCTGGAATATAAAAACTAAGGGTTCTGAAAACATAATTGATTTCAGCATGCAAAGGTATATGGGAATCAGGCATCTTTGTGCTCGGGACAAAAATCTTCTTTACCAGTGTAGTCAACAAATACCCAACATTAGTAGGTGAGATTGTTCAGTAGTTCATCAATAAAAATATCAAGAAGTAACTGAAACTTCTGACGTAACAAAACGTAACCTCCTGTAGAAAATAATAGATAGGTAAAACATTGCTCTACCTCGTTATGAGGTTTCAATGATTCAATTTGATTGAATTTGAATTGAGTGAATCTATATCTTATAAAGTAAAAGTTACAAAGTAAATATGTTAAAAATGGCACTATGGAAGCACGAAAATGGAAATGTTTTTGCACCCATCAGTCAGATAATAGAGACTATCCCTCATCATTCAATGGCTTCAAGTTTCTGTAGCCGTTAAATTGTAATGTAAAGCTTAACATATTTTATATGGTGAGGGAGTGGGCCGTTTTATCGAATTCCCATAGGAAAAACAAAAACACAGCAAAAATAAATGCAGTAATCATAAGCATACATAATGTGAGGTTTAAAGAAGAGATTCAATTAAATATTAGTACTATTGGCAATCTAAAAAAGATATAGTTTCCTTACTCATTTGCTGTAGTGGTGAACAGAGAGAGAACCAAAGTAATGCAAATAGGAGAAAGCGACCAGAAGATAGTGGCAGAAACAGAAGGAGAAAACATGGAACTGGTTAACATATTTAAGTATTTGGGAGTGAAGTTAGAAAAAGAATGGAAGGTGTTCCCGCATCAATATCAGAAAGAATGGAATACGCAACCAAGGTATATTACGGGCTGAGCAAGAAATTCATTAGAAAAAGGGAAATTTCCCAGAAAACCAAAATAACTGTATACCATACCATATTCAAGCCATTCTAATATATGGAACTGAGAGTTGGGTTCCAAACAACCATCTGTAGAGTAAAATCCGGGCGCTGGAAATGAAATACTGAAGGACTGTTACAGGCATCACTAGATGGGGTAAAATAAGGATTGAGCAAGTATTGAAGGGTCTGCAGATGGAATCCCTCTTGAAGACAATCGAGAGGCAACAACAAAAATGATTGGGTCATCTAGTACGAATGTCAGAGAGGAGACAAAAAACAAGGATATGGAAAGTTAGAACAGCATAGAAAAGAAGAGGCAGGCCCAGGATAACGTGAAGGGATGTTGTGGGAAAGCTTTTGAGAGATTAGGGTCGAATTTGGGTTGAAGGGAAGAACACAGCGAGGAGCAAATAAGAACGGACACAGTCTGCGTATAACCAGTGAAGTAGACAAACTACAGCTTAATACCCTTAGGATAAATATTAAATATATGTATATTGAGCTATTATTACAAGTCTACAATATGAATTTGTAGATGGAATGTAGTTGGAATCTAAAATTAATTCACCATTAAAGGAAAATATATGTATGTAAGTGTAAATTATACGGAAAAACTACTTTTTCCTCCCTAAATTTCAAGGTAATACTTATTACGCAAGAAAATTCGTCATTATTGGTATTTAACAAAGCAAAATGGACAACATGGCCTTTAGAAAATGATTTGGAAATAATCCACTTGCTGGTTGAATTTAGAAAAGGAGCATTTTTTATCTACCTTCAGTTAACGCAAGTCTCTACTCATCCAGAACATTCTGCTCTAACTCTACGGCCATAATTAATTAATACTCAACAAACAACAACCTTTAAACAATGGGATACAATGATAGCAACAGCAGGTAAAACGAAACACGTGTATGAGCGTAAGTAGCAACTCTACGGTGTTAGGAGCTTAAGTCTAATTAGATATTTAAAACATTCGGCAAAAAGAGTGTCCTTCAATCCTTAAGTAGAATTTGGTTAGCACGAATTAGCACTGGACTCATAATTAATAGCTTATCTAAGCATTTAACGCGCTTCGTGATTTTTGTATCTTTTTCCAGCGTTCGCGTTTGTATTCGTCGTGGCGTTGCCAAGAGAATAGCACGATCGTCTGTGTGTATGTATGTTAAAATACAAAACGGACCAACCAACGGACGATCTACCGAGAGAAATTCCATGGCATTTTCTATTTGGCGGCTATTGTTTGCACATCTACTGTTAGAGTAAATATCGGATTGAATGTTCACCGTATGTGTATGTATAAGTCGTATGTGCCGTGCACAAAAGAGCAAATAGCAAATCGGTTACATACACAAAAATCGCGCCTTCTTTTGTACCAATGGTTTGCTAAGCTACTAGTAATAAATAACATGTTATTATTGCGAAACTTGAATTCTGACGATAAACCAAGGATATAAGTCATGCAAAAATCGCAGTTAAAAATATACATAACATATGATGATGAGATAAATTATCGAATAGAAAAGAAATGACAAATTACAATATCATCTAAAGAGTTTGGAAGAAGTTCTGCCATTCCAATGTTGTTGTGTTATGTTATGCTTCCATAATACGAGCCTAATCGATATTATTATTTATTTGCATGCAAGATTCTAGATGTTTCAAGAGATATTCGAGAAAGTACTCCTTACACGACGACGGGAAATGAGACAATAAGAGAACCCTTTTGAGTCCATTTCCCGGGAATCAAAATCACGAACTCATCAGTGCAAGACTGCAACGTGGCAGAACTGGAACCCATAAAAAAGGCATCCCAGGCGCACTAGGGGGTGGCAAATGAGAGTGGTGAATGGGGACAAAGCGAAATGCACTATCAATTCTGCCATATAAATCGCCAGGACCAGGACGCCAGGGCCCTTCTGTAGCATCATTGGATAAATGATGCTACAGAAGGGCCCTGAGCTACTGTAGCAGATAAGTCGTATGTTACTAAGGGTCACCTTAATTCCAAAACCTGGCAAAACTGGATGAGGAAAAGTCTCCTAGACCGATAAATCTAATGTTATTTCTTCTTAAGACTCTGATTCTATTAGGAATGATGTATTATTATACCAGGCAATACATAAGGATCAATATGCGTATCAAGCATGCAAATCCACAGAGATAGCTCTTCACGAATTTTGACTTATACGTCAATAAGATTCCAGCAGGCTGCTATGAATACGAAGTAGCATATAATCTTGCTATCCAACAGATTCCAAGGCAGCATATGATAACACAACTAGGAACAAACTGGTTGACGCACTAGATGAAAGTACCACATAAGCTGATTAAACTTATAATAATAACTTTGAAAAATACAAAGACGCAGTTAGATTCAATGGGAAGACCATCAAAGATTTCTATGTTAAAAAGGGAGCATCGACACATTTGTTTAATCTGGTTTTGGTACAAGTTATAAGGAAAAGCAGGTAAACATTAAGATTAACAACTAAGAATGGGCATCACCAGTGTCTGGAGTACGCTGATGACATAGTGCTAATAGCACGGAAGCAGGAGAACAAGTTCATTGCGGGAGAAAGACATAATCGACAGAATTGATGAACAAACGGCAAACAGATATAAAGAAACATAAAACAAATACATACAAATGATTTCGTTAGAGTCAAGAAGATACACTGATTGGTACACTTGGAGAGGATGGAGAACAATCCCTTGGTTAGAAAGTGGTACGGGCAGTAGCAAAATGTAAGAAGAAAAGAGGGTGGCCAAGGAAAACCATCAAAGAGGCGATAGAAGAGGACCTAAAATGTCAAACTGGAGAAGAATTGCACAGGACAGACAAATATCGAAAATATTTCTATAATTGCATTGATTTTTGCTATGAAGTTTATTTTTTGGTTCAATTTAGTGCGAATTTTTATGATTTTAATTTTTTTTGCATTAATAATAATACTGGTCAACAAAATTTCAGATTTATTTTGTCCCACGAGGTCAAGTGCGTGAACTTGGTAGTTCTTTTCACACTTATTTCATTTCTGTTTTCAGAATTCTTCTGTCAGGCAGAGTTTCAGAGTGACAAAGCAATGAAATTTTGTGAAAGTATATATTATAATATATGTATAAATCATGAAAAGATGACGTACAAAGTGATATAAATATATCACTTTGTACGTCATCGTACTTGTAAAATGTGCTGATATATGACTTTCGGCTTTGCATCAGAAACATCTCTCTTCAGCGTCCAGCAATACTCTGCCAACATAGCAGAGCTCCATTTGCCTTGGTATCATCAGCACTTTCATCGCCGCTTAGTGTCATGTTTTGTGGAGGTTTAAGCACAGGTAATGCCGGACTGTGACGTACTGGTCTCAGTGCAGATGGAATATTAGGATATTTTACAGTATGATTGGATTTAGAAGTCATACCACTTATATTTGTTAGAGAAAAATAGCAATCGGTAATATGATCTGATGGTTCCCTCCAAATCATAGGAATAGCAACAGGCATATGTCATTTACCTTTTGCCCACGCTGTAAGAAGTAACACAGCAAATATGGTGGATTCAGGTTAGAGTGCTTTTACCGATTTGGATAAATCAATTAAGAAACCTAAAATATTTATTTCCAGATTATATTGTACTGTGAAATAAATCGAGCTTTTCGTATACAACTTGTATACGTTGTAATGGAGGACTATTTATAAATTGAAAATAACTCTGGGTAGTACGTTTGTCAATATGAGCAAACGCTACTGTTGAATGAATTGTCTATTTGACAGACAGATGCACGCTCTTTTCTAATTCAATTTTCATAGTGGGTGGTACGCCTGTTTTAGGCAGGAACAAACGACATTTCCAATTTACCGATGTCGACATACAAAACCGAACTGACACAATCTCATCGATTTAAAAGTTCTTCTTCAGAAGGTGTTGCAAATCACATACCTACGCGGTTGCAAGTAATTTAACAATTACGAAATAATGATAACAGACCGCACCAAACTATTGCATAATTTTATTATCTTTATTAATAAACAGTAGGTTATCGTGTTGTGCAATTAACTCTTCACAGATCGCAGTGTTTTTAATTGTGTTGGAACAGCAACGTGTTCTGATTATTGCAAACACCAGATTGTCTAGAAGTTAGCGATTCCAAAAAGAAAATATACCGGAAACTTGCTATATCTTCAAGAGTCAAATTAAGAGGAAAATTAAGTCTCTGAATTAGCTACCTGTAAAAAATTTAATGTGTTTATGAGAGAATGTAAAGGTACATAGATGATAAGAAAATAAAGACCTAACCTATTGTGGTATAAATTTTGATCCAGTTTGGTTTTCTTCGCTTCTTCAATTATGTATTAAGACATTTTAAGTAAAAAGAAAGGCAATACATTGTCAAAAGGAGTTTTGTTATAAGCGTGGCTTAACTGTAATATTTAAATGAATTAGCACAAATATACTAATAATTATAATTTATAGGTACTATATATGTACCTCTTTGTAACGATGGTAAAAATTAAACACATTTGTATGAAATTCGTTATCG
This sequence comes from Osmoderma eremita, assembly GCA_031763485.1. NCBI lineage: Eukaryota > Metazoa > Arthropoda > Insecta > Coleoptera > Scarabaeidae > Osmoderma > Osmoderma eremita. The sequence continues at coordinate 14,335 of JARFOC010000605.1, forward strand.
TTGGAGGTCCATTTATAGTTTAATTTTTACAGAAATTTTATGGGAATCTGGTGTATTTTACTGATCTTACCTTATGCCTCCTTTAACCGTATAGTTGGCAGTATACAGTGGCATTCCTAATAATAAATAGTAATGTTAAAATAACCATACTTTTACCATGCTAATACAATTATATTTGATATACGATAAGGTCATCGTTACTTACGAGTGATATGAGGGTACCATTCAAATAGCTGTGGAATAAACTGTTTAAAAAATAATCTTTAATAGTCAACAGATTTACAAAATAAAATAAATCAGAGGGCAATATATAAAGACAAACATAACAATACGTGATTAAGTATAACTCAATCACATATTGTAAAGTTTAAGACAGTTTCGCTAAAATTTAGAGGTTCTCGTTAGAGGCAGCGTTGCTAAAGGTTCTGCTTGCTCAGGAACAGGTAACTTCGAAGCTATACTTGGCTTGAACCCTTCTTAGGAAATTCTATTGGTGCTAAACGGATATAAACCAGTAAATCTAAAACCAGGCTTTATGTTGCATGGTGTCATATTTAGATCACACACTGGCGTAAAGACTTTCCTAAAACGTTGCTTTGTTAATGTACATTCACCATGATTGTGTCAATAGAGCATTACCTGTTGATCCCATTGGTACTCAAAGGAACGACATACCGCCTTATCTAATGGCTGGAGCTCTTGTGTTGTGTTAGATGGAAGACAATATAGTACAACATCACATTGGTCAGCAGTCTCCATTATGTTGTAGTCCAGGTGGCGCTTGGCGCCTTCAAAAGTAACTACGCATCAACGTGCGGGTTTATGGGTTCCAAAGTGATGAAGTCAATCCACAAAACATTTTGTCATCGTAAAACCTTTCACTGTCATACTACAAACTGGACCAGATTGGAAATCATCAATTCTGAGGATTCGTTTTTCCTTTAAACAGTATAATTGGGGGAATTGATGCATCTCTTGTATTAGGACACGAAACAACAATCACGTTTTCCCTATGTTCGTTACCGATGATATGAACAGTGCGTGCTCCTTTTTTAGCTAGAACTTTTGGTTCCTTATGCAAGTTCAATCTATATCCCTCGTCGTCCATATTAAACAACCTATCTGGTTTTCCAAATATCTCAATATCTTAGAAAACTTGCTGAAGTTTTTCAAAATGATCTTCAACGGTAAATTTTTTTTAAATTTCGAGCTCCAGCAGGATTTAGGTTTTGAGACTTTCTGAACGAAACAGTAGGATTTTCTTTTAAAAATTTTAGTACCCATTTATGACTTGAAATTTGTTTTACGTCACAAAACCGATGTTCTATGTTACTTCGCTTGTAGTATTTTTATACGTATAGTCTTAAAATTTTAATTGTAATAGGATATCCCACTTCTGCTAGTCGAATAATCAATAGAGCTCAACGTTTTGCTCCTCAGTCAAAGCAAACTTGCGTCCCAACTTAGCTTTCTGATTAAAATTAGACTTCAGATACCTTCGAAAGGTCTTTCGTCGAATACCAAATTCTGTTGCTGCTTTATAATCGGACATTTGTTTCTTTCTAGGGCTTTATTCAGATTATCCCAGTTTAAGTTGCCTCTATTCTTCGCATTTTCAGAAGACATGGCTGGTAACAAAACAAATATTTATATTGAAAACAGAATAAATTTATATTTATATTGGTTACTCTTATGGGTTGGCCTATTTTACTTCCAAATTAATTTAAATTTATTTTTAATGAATAACTAAATGAAATAGGGTCCTTTGGTGCACACGTAGAGATGGCAGCAAATAGGGCAGAGCAAAAAACAGCTAGCTTAACCAGACTGATGCCTAATATAAGAGGTCCAAGGAGCGGCAAGAAAGCGGTTTTGAGTAGCACGGTGCATAATATACTGCTGTATGGAGCCCCGGTGTGGCACGGCGTTCTACGTATAAAGAAATACAGGCGGGTCCTGGAAAGAACCCAAAGAAATATCCTTATGTGTGTTGCCTCATCCTACAGGATTGTATCACTGCCGGCCCTACAGGTGGTCACTGGCACAGCACCGATCGACCTGATGGTTATTGAGAGGACATACTGGTACAGCCACGTGGAGGAAGATACAAACGTGGCAAGTTATGCAGCAAAGGAGAGCACCTTGACGGAATGGCAGGGTAGATGGGAAAAGGAGGAAGAGAAAGCTCAATGAACGAAGCACCTGATTCGAGACCTTGGGGCCTGGATAAAATGTGAACACCGAATTGTTGATTACTATCTGACCCAGGCCTTGATGGCACATGGATGTTATCGAGCGTTTGCCAACAGAATAGGACAAGAGGTGGAAGAGCCGAATATACAGTTTTCGAGTGCGATAGATGGAAAGACACAAGAAGCATAACTCATGTAAAGACTGGAGGCGAAATAACACCTGACACGGTAATTGGGTTAATGATAGAATCCGCTGACAATTGGAACACTATACATGAAATGATCAGGAAAATCATGCACACGAAAGAGTATGACGAACTGAATAGGCAAAAACAACAGAAGTAGAGCAGAAACGGACGAGACAATCTAGGCAGCCGATGGTATCTGACGTTATCTTTTATACAAATGGTTCCAGATACCGGAGAGGGCTTTGAGGGGTTTTTAGTGGGTAGACTTTATTGAGAGTTCGACATAACCAAGTTGCCAACGACCAACCACTTGGAGTGCATAAAACATTTTCCCCTGGCAAAAAAAATTAGCATATATGACTGAAAAGAGGACAAAACACACTATCGATAGGTGTAACATCAAATTTTATAAGACTGGACCAATCTTTTAAAAATTGAATCTTACTCCTTCGAAATTAGATCCAACTGCTGTCATCAACCGCGCGCAATCATTTGACAGACTTCGCCATACTTGCGCAAGGTGGCACTGCAACAAGCAAGTTATTTTAACGTCCCAAGCATACTGACGCCACGATCTCTCGGATTTTTTACATGTCTACGGAATCATGTGGCATCGGCCATATTGAGTTGAGACCATATAGGGTATAGTTACCTTATGTCTGCATGCATATGAACAAGAGCAAAGCAATATCTTGAAAGTATTAAATTCTACGACGTCGATACGATTGCAATAATCAGGAAATGTACCTCTTCAGCGTTAAAAAAAGGATAGAAGAAGCACTGTTATATGCAGAATAAAAGATACATTCCGGACGCGGTGCCCGTTACTAAAACACGATAGAAAGTTCAATATTAAATGCGAGGAGGATGAAATCCTCCAGCTAGTACCGGTTGCCTGGTGACCAAATACCGATGCGCCCGTTACCGGTCCCTTTCCGGATCAAAGGCTGCTCTGTCCGCCTGCGGAATTCAACTAATATTATTCAGTGCACTTCAGACTAATGGGAAAATATTTTACCCGCTTATTGCATTTATTCTTTATTTCCATCTCTTCACCGGCGATGCTAGTGATCCATAGTGCTGAGGTATATACATTGTTGATACATATACAGAGTTAATATAGTCTCGAACCTTTGTTGTTTGGATTTGGATTGTTGGGAATTTCTAGAATATATGGGAAATAATAAGGAATTTGATGATGGTATTTTCAATTCATTTGTTCTTTCGCTTCAACAGGCAGTGATATTAACTCATTTATTTCTAATAAAATATTGTTATCTTGGATGCAGAATAAAAATTACGTCCAATTAAAAAATATTGTAATAGTCACAAGTCACCTTCAGAAAATACAATTTTAGCCATGATATTTCAGATGTAATTTTGTCGTGGAATAGTTTAAAAATAAAAAATGCCCTTGCCACCTCGATGAGTAAAGAACTCCGGATACGTATTTCGGCAACTAAGTTGCCATCCTCAGCAGAATCTACGAAAGAAGATAATGTTAGACGCCGCACTCTGGGAGATTTGCACCACTTGAATAACACTACCTTCCGGCTTGTATATAATCTTAGGTTATATAATCCTAGTAGTTAGTGAAACAAGTCCTTAATCTCAGAGAATTGGATTTGAAGTTTCCATGAACAATTGAGATTTTATTGAAATATGTTATGTATGGTAGTACAGTATGATTGAAAAGTCCTCGGATCAGGGTTGCTATGTAATTTATCAAGCTATATTAGAAAATGGAAGAAAAATATAAACGATACTTTTCTTCTATTTACATGTGCACAAGATTTTGGATGTACACTTAATTGTCATTACAATTTCCAATTGCAGATAGCAAAGTTCCCCTTCAAATAACTGCATTACCAGCACTGCGACCACCACGAGGTGTTATAAAAAGAAAAACAGAATGCTGGAAACCTACTATAAAAGAATGCGAAAATTCTATAATAAATCACGCAAAGGTATTCGTTTTAACGCATTTGTGCTTATTGTTTTTCCATTAATGTTCTGATCCTATAGTCAAATTCATAATGTTAGTTTCTTTCCAGATACCTGGAGAAATTGAGAACTTCATAGCTTCAAAGCAAGAACGTGTTTCACATTCTATTCAACCATACATGATTATTGTGGGACCTTGTATAGAACAAATTAGCGAATGTTATTTAGCAATAGATAGTTTATTTTATAAAGCAGACTCTGTTATGCAAGGGTTTGATATATTATTTAAGCTAGATCATGTGATGTGCATACAATACCCCCCCGAATCTACCCACATTTCCCAACTAGCACAATAGGTATCTGGGAACGTAATTACGATTATTAAAATGACTTTGAAGTATCTCGCGACATAACATGGGAACGTAAAAAGAACGTTCCTA
>JARFOC010000605.1:23276-45103 GCA_031763485.1 Osmoderma eremita
TATCTTACTACAAAGTAACAAATTGTGGTAGAAACTACGTTTCGGATACTTTAAATTTGGTAATTAAAGTAATTTATGCAAAAAAGTAATATTTATAGTCGCGATTGCGTCTAAGCTACTTCAAATAGGTTCCAGTCTCGGTTCCAGTTACTTTGGTGCTTGCTGGGTTGGCTGTTACTGCAAAAGGTAGTGTATGAGATTCAAACAATCAGGGATAACAAAAATCCCATATGTTTCTTCTCTTATCATGAATCTAAAGATAAATGTTTAGTTTGTTTATTTATAAGTTTTTGTTCTGTATCATTAGAAATGTTTCTTTGTTCGGTTTGTAATCGTAAAAAAAATCGTATTGGTAAAATGTTTAAGAAAAGTATAACGTTTACAATAACACAATTGGGTTCTAAAAAGGGTAGAATGTTTCTCGTCTATTCTGTAAATACTTCACCATTGATTTCCTCGTGGCAATCGGAGATTTCTTGGATTAAAAATATAGACAACAAACTATTATCACTCCCAATATGTAGCATTATAATTCTACTTCATTTTCTACAATACGCCAAAGAAATAATATAACGAGAAAGACAAGAAATAACTAAATACACAACTAAAAGCAGCCGAAGAAAGTTGACAACTGACATTGCAAAAACGTAACGATCAGTAATATTTCATTTTATCCCACATAAATTTCGTATGCACAGAAAGCTTGTTTCGTCGTGTGTTATTTTCCTTTACGTATTAGCCGATAGCTAACGTCCAAAATATAAGTCTATCTTGGGCAACGCTATTTTCTTAAAGTGAATGATGTACGGAAAACATGTAGCAATTTAACTAACGTGTTACGAGGAAATTAATTGTGTATTTTGATTCAGTATGTACTATGTATGCACGCCTAGTAATCGGTAACAGAATAAACTCCGACTATTTTAGAAATGATTCAACTCCACGCACAAATATCTCCGAAACGAGTCAATTGATACAGTCAATCGATAGTTAAACGCCTGAAGAAATTTAATTTAGCGGAGAGCACGTCGGCTTCGCAGTTCCATCGCTGATCGGCAATATCCTGATGTCGCTGTCAGCAACAGCCGGGGTTCGTAGCTCGATCCAAACGCACAGTATAAGTACTATGGAACGCCGTAGTAGCGGGGCGAGGTGCGGGAAGAAGAGTCACGCGGGCTATCGGCAGTGGATAAGGAATAGTAGCGGGAACGGAGGCGGTAGTCTTGGGGTGTATAAGGAAAAAGGCGCAAGTTTATCCCTGTAATAGTCCGATCAGGCGAACGTCTCCCAAGAGCATCACTTCATTATTGACCCATTCCGTTCACTATCCTTTGATCGACAGAAACTGGTAGTAAAGATTCCCTCGTTTTTTCTTCCATCACGTGTGCGTTATTTACATGGCGCGCTTTATTTTATGGACTGTTGTTTTGCGCTCTTTGCATGTGCCAAGGAGGTTGCAGTAAAGTTAAATTTTCACGTATGGAATTTGGATGAACGGACAACCACATTTCTAAATTATTTTCCTATACAATTTAGTTCGAAATTATGAATTGACAACAATTTAGAGGTTTCCCTGTGTTTTTGTGGTCTTTAGCTGTTATCGGAAGACACCAAGTATCACGTTCTCGTACGCAGTAACTTTTTTCACATTTTGTTTTGCAGCAAGTGAACGACCAAAGCCAAGCTGTAGAGAATGTTCTCAAAATACTTAGGGTAACGCGACAAATAAAAAACAAATCAATTTATAGTTGTTTCATGCATAACGGCTAGCGGAAAAGTCAGTTCACCTTTACAATTTTGCTCCAATACATAATTAAAATTGCTGATCTGCTGTCAGACTATTAAACCATCCTTGTCATTAATTAACTTTTATAATTGTAGAAGGCGCGTTCCTTTATTGAAACGATGGTAGAGCATTGATAAAAATTACGTCAGGCTGTTTTAGATTTTGAAGAAAACAACTCTAAATAATGCTGGTCTAACAAGACGGTACTTTGGAAACTTAATAAAAAATTGACGTGATAGGAAGCAACTACGTTACACCGAAATCTAATCGCCCTAAAACCATACGGGCTGAAAGTAACCTGCAACGAATAGCACAAAGTTGCGAAGGAAGAAGCCAAGGGAAAGTATCCCTGATTTGGGTACCTTACGTTTAAATGTACAACGATTACTTAAAAGCAATAAGGTTTAAACCTCATCGACTACGATTTTGATAATTCTTTGCCTCACATTGTTATAATACCACATGATTTTCCACATATTTATCAAATTAGCAATAGAACGTTTGTTTATTAATAATTAGAAACTTCACCAACTAAGAATTAAGCAAAAAAAAGTGGTCATATGAATAAAAGACGTAAAAATAAGAAGCCATGTATTTGAGAGGTATATTATTTTAGAAGCTACTCATTTATGTTCAAATCCAGAAGCTTCTTTGCTAGTTATTCTCCTATTTTTCTTCTGTTTCCAAAGAGGAAATCGAAATATGCGCCAGACAATGAATGATGAACCAATAATGAACCAGTATTCGCTGTTATAATTAATTCTAATTCTAAGTCCAGTTGGTACGTTACATTTTTACCTCAATGTTCAATACAATTTTCCCAACCTTAAGCAATTACAAGATCTTCACCTCAATTTGAATGTTTTATTGTTAGCGGCAACATGATGCTTTGCTTGAGTTCAATAGGATTTAAGTTACAACGATATGAAGACATTCGTAATATTGTACGACCACTTTCCATTACTATTCGATATATAACATCACTTCACTGGATTATCACTTACATATTTTTTCGCCATATCAAGAAGTTCAAGATTCAATGCACTGTGGTCGGCTACAATTCCTTTCGATGTAAACCATTCAATTATTGCGTTTTTTCTTACGAATTAGTAGGTCTTTTATCTATCTTGATTGAGTAGTAAGGAGCAATGTCCGTGATAATGACATATCAAGGTTTTGCAATGTATATTTCATTCACTCAGCAAAAAGTTCTGTGTTCATCTATTGATGGGAGCTACCAGCCTTTTTGGATTCAATCACGGGGAGACAATTATCAACAAAGCCAGTTTCACTACTAATATGAAGGACAATCAGACGTTTGCCCTTTGCAGAAGGATCGCGTAAATCATGTGACAGTCCATCAACAAATGCTCATAGAGTCCTATTACTGTGGTATCTTGCCACACTTTTGATATTATGTGGTCGGTGTTTACCCATGTCTCATCTAAATAATTACGTCTCCATAAAAATATTAATACGTTCCACCAAAAGTTCTACTTCGGCTACGTTTCTTCCATTTAAATCCCAATCTACTCAATACCTTCCACAATGTTGATAATTCTAACGGATGAATTGATTTATTAAATACCTTATCTAATGCCCTTTGTATGTGTGGATGACGTGCACCACCCTATTCTGTCTTCCTGCACCCTCGTCACTTGTTCTACTCCTTACAAATCTTCTTCACTACACTTTTCCAATCATCCCTTCTTTTGCACTCGGTTTCTTAGTATCCTTTATCTTGATTTCACTCACAGACTTTACTTTTCCGACTTTTCAACTTGCTTATTCCTATTTAATTCGTTGCTCCCGTAACCATTCCAAAATATCCTTGTCATCATTACCACGGCAATCTATTATTATCTACTATACCGCGACGTAATTGCTATGTCGACGGCTTCCAAACTACACTAACAGCATACGGTCTTCCTCATAATCTTCTTCCGGACTCTATGGTGGCAACTTGAGCTTGGTTAATTCCACTGACGCTTCGTTCTTCGTTTGTCCAAACCCGTCTTTTATATGGTGTTATGTAATGTGTAATGTTTTATGTTAATTTACAACATACAAAAACAATAAAGTAAATTGATTTAGTAACATTTTTATACCCATTAATTGTCACTGGCTACGAAACAGAGACCGCCTTTAACGATCGACCCTCGGATATTAATGGAAGCTCTAATATTAAATTCAAATACCAATCGTATAGATGGCAGTCGTGTGCGTATTTAATTAGGCCGGATGATAACAAATTTAATGGTAGCGACAACGATAACAATGAATTTTGGAATCACCGCAAGATGCTGTAAAAGATCATGACAATAAGGAGGAGTCTTTTTCTTTGGAAAGACTTTTGAAATTGAAGACATAATCAATATCGTGAATAACTTCAGTTTTTTTTTCTTGTTCACACGTTTATATCCTGGAATATATTTTTGGGAGTGGACACGGTCTAAAAGCAAAACGTCGCTATCTGACAGGCGAAAATGTCCGCGAATAAATCAAAATCTTTCGGGCACCGGTAACCTAATTACTACTGTGACGGTACGGACACAACTCCGCAATAGTGGGATAGCTTTTATCGGTTTGAATTATGACCGTCGCGGAATACCGTGCTAATGGGAGCGGAAAAGTTATGGGATTACGGGCCACATTAGAACGAATGAAACTATAATAAAAACCTTTTATATAATATACGTAAATAATTAAATTTTCAACAGAATACTACTTATATGAAACCTGGAATACGTCTATTAAAATATTTTTTATTACAAATATAAAAACGAAGAAAAGCACGTGTGATGTTATTGATATTAATAACATTTTATAGAATTTATATTTAAAGTCAGAAATAAGTAATTTAAAAATACTTTTTATATAACTTTTTTTTATATTAATTAAATAAATAAATTGATAATTTCCTCTTTTTTTCCTAAAAATGACTAACACTTTATGTAAAAAATCAAAATTATATTAGCACTTAAACGGAAGACTTTAATTCCATATTAACTTTTCTTCATTAATATGAAAACAATTTTTTTGAAAAAAACATCTATTACCCGTGCTATAAGGTTTAATGTAAACCCTAACTAGCTCTTCATTGTTTTTGATGTCTTAGCTACCGCCCACCCAATACGTCAGCACCAGCCGCAGCTGGATATATGTGTAATTTAGAAAAAAAACGGGTGTTATTGACACTGGTGATCTGATGAAGAATATATCTTTGTAATTCTAATGAGGACAGCAGCAATAGAATCCCTTCTAAACCTCCAACCGCTTCATGTGGTGAAAATGCGGGAGTCAAGAATGGGGTATTCCCGATTGCTAAAATCTCCTAGCAGCAGATATGCGGAATTGGGGCACATCAAAGTTGGCAAGCATGTGGGAGGAAACCTATCGCGAATGAAAACAGACCATAATTCCCATACATACATTTAACAGATATTTGGAGGTGGAAATCATGGATCGGAAAAGCTGGGAAAAGGCAACATATGACCTGGTTTGCAGAGGGGTCAGAGACCGAGCATGGATCTGGAGCTGGAGTATATAGTGAGGTGGGGATACAAAAATCACCATCCCACTAGGAAGATACACCACTGTGGTACAGGCAGAGGTGTACGCTGTATTGCATTGCGCAATAGAAAACAAGAAGAAGATAGGATCAACGTCTTCATACGTGGGACCTTCCCTGGGAGCGTCTAAAAATACAGTTCGAGGGCAGATACGAAACTGGGTCCAAGAACAACATAACGAATACTGGGAAAATACAACCAGGCAAAGTCATGGCAAAACCTTTATCAAGTCATCAGTAAAGACGCTTGACGAACTACTAAATCTTAGTAGAAATCATCTTCATACACGCACTGAAAGGACACCTACAGAAAATTGAGGTTGACATTGAGGACCCAAATTGCAGACAGTGTGTAGGGGCAACAGAGACGGCATACCACATCTTATGTGAATGCAAGGTCTTGGATCCTAGAAGACATGGAATCTTTGGGAAACCAAAAATGAACCCAAAAGACTATACAGACCAACCGGCCAAGGACCCATACAGATTGGTACAGGGCACAAGGATCTGGGAATCGGTGGTATAGGGCATGGGTACAAAAATGGGGGATGAATACAAAAAGCCAATGGGCTGAAGTGTTTCCGGAGACTTATGTCAGACGGGTCCCATCAGGGAAAAATTCTAATGAGAATAGCAAGTTCGTTGGCGAAAAACGTATCTAGAGTAATTTATTAATTGAATTCAGTATTTCGATTTAGTTTTAATGTAGCTAATAACTGGTTAAGATCTTACATTGGATTCCGCGAGAAGTGCTGCTATGCTTTGGAAATCTCGATTTATGCATTAAGATAATTTGGTTGCCCGTGTGAATTGTACCACGCGTTTGCATTGTATTTCATATTCGTTCAGAAACAACAACCATTTCATGATACGGCACCATGACCACTGTTTTTACTGCAGTATAATCACGGTTTTACCGCTGTAGTGTGGTTATGCAGAGGTATGAGTGAATTGACCCTAAAGTTATATATTGAATTGGCGTCAGGTAAGTGTTAATACTTCTCTGTTTAATATAAAATGTCTTCTTTTAATTTATTGAAAAAAAAAATAATTTCAATAAATTAAAAGAAGACATTTTATATTAAACGGAGAAGTATTAACACTTACCTGACGCCAATTCAGTATTGAAAGAAATATTTGAGAAAAGCAAAGAAATACAAAACATCTTGGACGTTAATGATAAAGCATTTTTCAATCTTGTTAAACTTTGTGATTTTCAAAATATTTAGGCGTCATTCGATAAATTTGTCACGGAGATGCAGTAAATTCGGGCAATGCATGTGTTGACTCAAAATTGTCAATCAACTTTTATATGTCTTGATAAAAAATATATTTGATGTTAATTCAAATTTTTGTGGTATAATAGGGTGTAAACTGATATTATGTCAAATAGAATTAGTCGATAATAGGAATAATTTGAGCTATGATAAATATGATGTAGCGAGAATTACTAATTTATATCAAGAATTTATACAGACGTATGTATTACATAAACTGTTGCTTGTATAAGAAGTTATGGAATAATTTGCTGTTATATATATGTAGATTTGTGAACCTTTAAGGGTTTGGGTTTATTTTGAAATATTATGACACCAATTGTTAGTTAATTTACAGCATATTTTGATTTTGATATGCAAAAACGTACGGGTAATTTAGTTTGGTTAACAACATTTTATATATTTATTACATTTAATGACTGCTAATTTTATAATAAAATATTTCCTTTGAGTTGATAATTTACCAGTACATATTTTTCTAAAGGTAGATATAAAAAATTATGGCAAACATATTTTTATCTGGTTATCGCGAAATATTTTCAGACAAATGACTTTATATAGACTCATCAAATCGAGTCGTTTGTCATTTGTACTGAATTTGTTCTCATCAAGGTTATTTGCGGGGTGTTGGTCAATGATTTTAGTCGATTGAAGAAGATTGGATACCTACAATTAAAGCATGTATTATTTATGTAACTACCAAAAAGAATGACAGTTCTAATATAAATTTTTGATTTTGGCTCAATTTTGGTTCTATTACGAGAAAGCAAACTGTAAAAATGCAATACAATTTTTTTATTTATCATGCTCCAAGGTACATGATGATTGTGCGGAGTTACATATTGTACACTCTTGGAATAGTATAGCCGGGCAGTCGATAGAGAGAAAAGATACACCCCATACACTTAGCTACAAGCAAGCGGCTGTTCTTAGTGGCGAGTGAATTCGCATATCTACTTTAAATTGCAAAAAAGTTGCATGCCAAAATTGCAAATCACTTATTTGTCGGCATACTATGGAATTGAAAGATGTATCGAAATAAAAACGAGTAATAAAAACTTTAAAGGGATAACACATTTAATAATACCTATACACAGAATAATATATTTTACCTCTAATTGATTTGACTTGTGGAACCCAAAGATTTATGATTTTATAAATTGTATCTAACCGATAGTCTCATATATATTTTTATGTTTTAGATTTTATGTTTTGACCAAGCATTTCTATTAAGAAACATTTATACACTTTTAATAATACCTACATACAGATATTTTATATTATGCAGGATGCGTTTGTTGCAAGAAAATAGAAATATGAGATCCTACTGTATATCAGTCACATCACAAAATAAAATGGGAGATAAGGTTTACACTTTAATATGTCAGAGTTCTTTAATACTTTAGTTAAGAGAAGTTAATGAGTATACAAAGATCTAAGACATTTTGGATAACTGTCTACATTCTAAAATCTAGTAAATCACTGACAGACTGAATCACAAATTTGAAGCAACGAATTATGCTTAGATTACTTATTGGATTCTTTAGCTTTGATATCCATTATCCATAAGTCAGAGTTCGTAGTAAGAACGTATCTATCTCATTTATCTCATTTGGGTCATTAGCAATCATTAGAAATTAAACCGAAGCTCGGTGATACCACACAACAACTTGTGGTCGAAGTGGATTTATCAATAAGCAAATGCTAATCAAACTATTTTCGGAAAAATTATAAGTATAGATACTTAAAAATTATTCGGGTAATAATATAATTGTATTCAAAAAATCCCTAAAAGGCATGTTTATGAGGAAGAGCGGTAGAGAGGGAACAATAAATAATAAATAAAAATGAAATTCAGGATTACAAATAAATTTATTAATAAAATCTAAATGAAAGTATTTCTCAAAAACATAGAATTAAAGAAAAAAACAAATGAATTATAAAAGCTAAAACAATAAACTGTAAAAGCAAGATATTAAAACAAGTATTTTACCGAATGAAGTCTGACTTTAGGGCGGTGGAGATCACAGCTAAAAATTCAAATTAGCAACGAATCAAATTAAGTTCTTGATTCAGTCTCGCCTACTGACCATCCAGAATCGATTTTCTGTATTTTAGAATGCAGATATGTCTTCAATTTGTCTATACTTACCAGCTTTTTCGTAACTAAAATACCAAAGAACACTCATTTACTAAGGTGTAGACCTTTTCTGCCTTTTTATTTTGTAATATACAAGTAAATTCTTCGTATTTCTATTTCCTGCAACAAACATATCCTGCATAATACAGAACATACGTAGTTATTATTGAAGGAGTATAAAACATAGTATCAATAACACAATGAACTTATGTTTTTGTTTTTAATTAAAATGTATTTATCAAAACATAAAATTTGGAAAAGATATCAAGCTGTATGTTAAATACAATTTATAAATCCTACAGTTCACCAAATAGTTATATCATTTGTCTACGCAGCACTGTCTATGCACTTTGCAGTGCTTTTCTTTTGTTTTTATTATTTCTGTGTAATTGTAATTGTTGTAAATGTGTTATTGATCTACACCAAATACTGATATTTATGCTATTCAGACCTAAGTTATTATGATAAATTAAAAATATGGTCCAATACTGCACTATCATCGAATCGGAAAGTCAGTAAAAGGACGCAATCCGGCATCCACTACCAGTGGCGTGCTATTGTTGCAGAATATTAATAATGCACTAATTAATAATACAAAATTACACAGAGGACTATAGCAATATTCATATACATCATATACACAATAATATAATGTATAATGGAATCATATTGAGATTTCTCTTAATGTGTAAGTTCTTTATAGATTTGAAAGGAAGCAGGACGTTAGGTATATTACTGTAAATGGGATTAAAACAATTCTAAATTTCCTTTGTTTTGGTCAATTTAACAAATCCAGCTTTTTCGTCTAATTTTTCAAGCAATATTAATGCTACCGTCAGATAACAGTTACATATCTACTGTAAATCATTTTATCGTCAAAAGAGCTCGAGGAAGCTCGGAGGGTTAAGTATAAGTAAATCAATTTAAATGGCAGTATCGATTGAAATTTCTTATTACCATATGTTAAAAGAAAATCATCATTGTCCCAAATCTAGCTGTCATATGTACATACGTATTTTGCCAAGATGTTTTTGTCAGTAATTCGGTATATGTAGGCGTCGGTTGAAACGTATTTGTCAAATCGAAATCGAACAAATAGAGCGTTTTGCAAACAGATACATAACGCACTAGTACCAAACTAGAAACGTACAAGATCACGATGTATAATGGATATACTGGTGGAGAAGTGAAAATTAGATTTTAGAAAGTTGTTCTGTTGTGCGGAACAACAATGGTCAGTAGTATTTATTTATATTTTTAGCAATAAATAAAAATTAATTAACACCTTGCGATTTGTATACATAACTTGAAAATACATATGCGTATAGGAACAGTGAAGGAATGTCACAAATTTGTTAGCTGCTGCAAAATCCTTTTCTAAAATCGAAAAATGAATCTTTCAAGGAATATTTGTTATCGGTTCACTAATTTTTCCATACATATAAACTTCAATTATTGAAAATAATCATTCCCCATTGGATTCGAAACTATCAAACCGGTGCTACACAATACCTCAAACGTCTTCCAACGTTGGCCATATCACAATTCAATACATAGTCGGCCTGTATCGCGACGAATTGGTTATATCCAACGTTGGACGCTTGACACCTTCGGCTTCCTCTCGGAATTTTTGATCCCGGTCTAAGCGTGCTTCTAACGCTGAGAGCTACATGCGATACACGCCTATAGAAACGGTTGAGAGTGGAACTACAAATGATATAATTTATCTATATAGATATAACGGTTTTCCACAGACAAGTATAATACTATTAGAAACTGTTTAGACCATTGGGCATCCGCAAATCTTCGGACTCTATTGGAGCCGCCATTTTGATGGGTGATCTGTCAAACAGACGGTTTTTAGATAGTCCTTAGTGAATTGTTGAGGTTATATTTATTGTTTGAGTTTCTCGATCGTGTTTTATTTTTAAGATTATTCTGTTTATAAATATCTTGTATAGGTGTTTTTGAAATAAATGTTTTAGTAAGTGATTCTTCATTAATTTGAAGTTGTAGGTACATAATATTCACACCATTGGACTGTATTATAATATTAAGCTGAATTTGTGAGACCGAGTGTGAATATTTAGTACGGTTTGTAGTGTAATTTAAAACATAATCTTTTTATTTAAGGATAAGTGAAAAAATTAACGTAATTTACATTTCGAACGTTTATTTAAGAATTGGGGTATTACATAATTTATTAAATTTAAAGTAAAATATATAATCCTTCAACAAATAATAGCTTCCACTTTTGTAACAAAAATAGCTGGAATCATATAAATCTCCATATAATACAATAATATTTAAGAAAGGAATAGCAATTACACACACATACCTATGTCTTGTTTCAACTTTTTTAGTCAGTCGATGAACCAGTTTGATCTTCAGATGATGACGAATCTGTTACACGAATAATATGTTCTTCAATGTCATCTTGCAAATTATCCACTATCCACATTTCCTTTTCAATAGTTTTTACTTGTTTGATGTAATATTGCCAATTATCAACTGTTACAGTGCTATATGCTCTTCGAATTAATTCCTCCACATCTTTTACCTAAAATGTGGTATTATTAATTTTTATACAGATTTTAACCTGTGCCCATACCATTTCAATGGGATTTAACTCGCAGTGGTAAGGTGGTAATCGAAGAACTGCATGACCTTTTTCTTTTGCAAGTTCGTCAATCCTGCTTTTATCATACTGCGGCTTAATTTGTCACACGCAAAACAGCAAGTCCCTTTCCAGCATATCGTCAGCCTTAGATTGGTATTTGTTTCTCAGGGAGCTAATCAATGATACTGTTTTTTCTCCATGCTGCCGTTGGAATGTTTTTTAATTTTCTGCAGTGACAGGAAGCATTATCAAGAACAATCACCGACTTCTGCAGTATATGTGTCTGAATCCATCTCACGATGAACATCAGCAGTGTTTTTCTTGCAGGGAAATGTATATTCAGCACCAGGAACAAATCCGTTATCATCACCAGCATGAACTAATGCCAAAACGAGGTCCAAGCCCGGTTGGGGATTTCAAACCAGTACTTAATCCTTGGATAAAAGCTTGTCGACTATTGTGAATTGTAGTGTCTGTCCAAGTTTTACTTACTGCATGCCCTGTATTCACCCATGATTTATCAGTAAGTATATATTATACTTCGACCTGAAATAATTAAAGTTACAGAAATGTCAAATAGTTAGGATTAAATTGTACCTTCTTCTATAAAAATTTCTTGGTCTCTCGTATGTATTTGTGCCTTCACCGAACAATGTCGTCTCGTTCAATGAGTATACTTTTACATCCTACTTTTTAAATTCGAAACCCATATCGTGTAACAATCTACTGAACTATCGACTGAAGTTAGGGAGATCATCATCAGCATTGACAGCAGCAAGAATTGCATTTAATGTAGGTGGCATGTTCTCTATAAAAAAAACTATACACTTTACGTCGAATAGGTGCTCGCTTGTTCTCAACATATGTTTGTAAATGGTCATTGGTTTGCAATAGGGTACCTACCGTTTCAATATAATTTTATGTTTTGAAATAAGATAAACAAGCATTCTCAAACCGATTGCTATTGAAATCCGCGCACAGATAATTATGTATACTTAACAATAATGTTGGCTATTATTCATCAATTATTTGGTCTAAAATTAAGTTACTTCCTCAAAACAAAACCACGGGATGATTTTACAATTATATACCTATATATTTAATACAATTTGTGAAGAAAAACGGATAGACCTTATTTCAAAACTTTCGAAAAATATTTTCTGTGAGGTTATGGAACGTTAAACAGTTTATATTGCCTCCACTTAAGGTATTAAAATATAATTTTGGTTAAGATTATTAGTTCCGAGATATTTTGATTTCCTATTTTACTTAACATATAAAAATATAAATATAAAATATAAATCTGCTGTTGCATCAAAAGAATATTTGGCGTTAATATGCAATTTCCATTGAATTTATTTTATACAGGTTTATTAAAAGTTCCTCAAATTTTTTTTTACTTTAATATATCTGTTCTACCAAGTTAATTTCTGTTACATTAAAATTGATTCAATAAGATAGTATCCAAATAGTTATTTTGATGGATTTTTAGGGCATATCTTTTCCTTCTTTGAAGCTTTATATAAAAAAAACAGCAATAAATTTTTGTCATAATAATTATATTGATAATTTGCCTCAATTGACTTATTTTGATAAATTTTCAATTATATAATTACAATTTTCTATTTTTTGTAACATAAACGTCTCTTAACTTAACATAAGGGCACACAAAAAGAATATCCTGGAAAGTAAAGTACCCAAAAGGAAAGAGAAAATACTCCTGGAAGATACAAAGCAAAAAATAATAATAAGCGAAATTCCAAAGTTTCATTATATATTTCATCAAAGAACACAAAAGAGTAAGCTACAGTTCTCTCTCCGCGTGTAGTACAAATAACGGAGCCTCTCTTGAACGATTGAACGTCAGAGACGTCAGTACGCGGGTGTGAGTTTCTAGGGGCCGCCGAAAAGTGGGGACCAAGATGAATATCTCAACTCAACAGGAAAAGCAGCAATGGAAGTTTTACAAACGGTAAGCTCCGCCCAAACGACAGGCCACGCCTCCGTGGGGGTTCAACCCTTATTGGCTCCCCACCCACCGGCACTATCCTCAGGCATCAAGAACATATTCACAATTCAGTATCAAATCAGTACTCATTAAATAAACAGTGCAGTGCGTCAGTCTGGAGACCTTCACCAACATCATGCTTAACAATTTGGGCTCTGTCGGTAAGTTAGTGGGGGCTACTAATTGACGCTAAAGTCTTTAGTGATCCGGCGTACTAACGATAGGCTAGTTAAATGGGCTAAATTGAAGCTGCCTCGCCCTCATTAGCCCAATATTCCTGGCCTGCTCGGGTAGGCCATACAATTAAGGACACACGCATTCCCAGTTTTACACTCTTTGCCACTCTTTTAGTTCATTGTCGCGACTTACACGATGTATTCCGCGGACGATACCACTTACGACAACTTTCGAGGTGTCAGTTGGTAATACCAAAACTCGATTAAAATCGAAACGCTACATTTCCAAAACGATTATTGTATTTTCGGACATATCTTAATTATCGACAGGCGATGACAAAGTGTAATTTTTATTGTCATCATTGGGCGCCAATAAACTGCAAAATTTTTGATATCTGTGAATTTTGTGTTGTGTCGTGAACAATAATTAGTGAGCAAGATCGTTTAACATTTATTCTCTGTAGACACAGAAAATTATCTACGTATAGTGCAATTTGGTGTTAAGGCCAAAACAATTCAGACATGCAATACACATTAATTGAAATTAGGTGATATTTATAATGATGATTGGTAGGTATTGAATTTCCACTTATATCTAATTCTTGGTTCCTTTTGAAACGTCTAAAAATGCAATAGAATAACTTACATATCGGCATGTCAGTATGGAAATATTTAGAACAGTTCCCTTCAAGCATTTATGAACTTTGAGAATTGAAAAAGTACGTTAACGATTTTAATTTGTTATTGGAGTAGACCAATAGCCACATCATGTCCCTAGTCTTGTTATTTACTTTCGTAAGAGCAACGGATTTGGTCAAGATTTGTACAGGAAAAACTAGTTGGCATTATCAACAAATTATTAAGCAAATTAATTTAGAAAAAATATTCCCGCAATACTTCTGGAGTTTCTAATAAAAACATACTTTGCTATAAGTTAAACACAAGTTTATAGGTATCTTTATTGCTAAATTCAATGTTGTAGCGCTTTTATGATTACTGCAAATGTTATACCCCACTAAAACATTTATAGCATTTAAAATCATAATTTTACGAAAACACAAATAGATGCTTAGGCAACGTTTAGGGCTTCCTGTGCTTCTGAATACAACATTTAAATTATGACCTTTGGAATTTTGGAAATAAATTGAGGAATTATTGAAAAAGAGAGCGAAGTTGTAAATCCAATTAAGATTATTTTCATTTGGTCCAAACTAATGATTGCTGTTGTTATTTCGGCTGCGGTTTCTATGTTTACTATTACAATAATTTCATAGTTGAACAAATAGTATATTATGTTTTCTTTACTGAAAATCCCATTTGGTCAAGACAACAAAATCTTTGGTTAAATTTCTAGCAAACAAATATCATGTTCGTGAAAGAATTGCAAGGACTGTGGGCTGGTATCACTAATACACAGTATCGGGAAAATCCACACCGCACAAATTAATTTAATAAAATTCGGAACATATGTTTCAAGAGCACGTCGGCTCCCATTCTCAACCAATTCCCGAATGGGAGCCGACGTGCTCTTGAAACATATGTTCCGAATTTTATTAAATTAATTTGTGCGGTGTGGATTTTCCCGATACTGTGTATCAGTGTATCTTATATTATTAAAAAAATTAGCATTGTAGCTTTGTTGACCGTTGGTCGGAGGGCGCTCGGGTAGATTTCCGAGTTTGCTGAAATCGATAGTGGCTTCTCTCTGATATGAAATTTTGCGATCTGCGGTTATGCTCTTTAAAATTTTAAGAATGTGCTATTTTAGAGCACATGCAAATATACACATAAGTCTGTAAAAGCACAGGATATTTACATAATTGAAGTAGTTTTTTTTTTTTGAAATTTTAATCACGCTAATGAAAACAAAAGCATGGAAGTTTAAACAACATATATTTCTTAGTAAAATCTCAATGTAAACCCATACGTGGCAAACTGCACCGTGAAGTAATGGCAAGATTTTTGGTGAACGACCGATTAAGTATCCAGCGCCAGACGCCAGGACAAATTGAAAGGACAATTCTGTGCGACTAAAGTAGTCTGGCTGGGCCACGGATACAAGGGTGTATTGGGACTGTCGCAGCCGTCCAGATCACTACATGGTAGACGAATCGGACACAGTCTCATTCAGCTGAGTCCACGTATTATTACGAACCTCTTTTTGTCCTGCATTTTGATTAATTTAATTTCAATATTTCCTTAAAACTTAAAATTTAAATTTACATTTTATATAGGAACTACCAGTTCCAAATAAGAGAACCTACTAGCTGTATAATGACAAATTTAACCAATTGTATCTTACAAACTTTTGTTAATGTTGTTAACATTGTTTCTATCATTATGCTCTAATCTCGTTTACCAAGTGCATTTGAATATCTATTTATAATCATCCATAATTTTACCTAACCAAATTTCCTATTTTCAGATTTTTTTGTTTGTATTCACTTGTCATTTAGTAATAAACATAGTTAAAGTATGTTTTTGGTTTTATTTATCGAAATAGTTTCCAATTTCATTACGGTAACTACGTATTTTAATTAAATAAAAAATTCGTGGCGCTCAAGAACTTATGTCAAACATTATTTAATTTACCACACGACCTATAACTTTCCAATTGCGACTGGCTGCCGTAAGCATCACCCAAACTAGATTCTTTAATGGGTCATAAAGTTAAGAAGAAATCGCTGGAGGCACTCAACAGCATTAATTCAGAAGAATATAAAAAAAATGTTTCGAACAGCAGAAAAAACGTTGGGACAAATGCACACCATCGAATGGAGGGTAGTTCGAAGGAAATTAACGTTTTCAAGTTGTTATTTTAAATAAAAAAAATTAATAAACAATTCTATTATTTTTTGTATCCCCTCGAACGCTTGTCAACCATTAAAGTGTTATATTTTCGACGACTTTAGTTAGTTATGTGGCCAATCTCTATTTAGAATTGTATAAATTATAAACCAACGAAGAAGCTGTAGAAAGCTACGTATTTTTAAAAGCTTTATTTATTTAAGCCTAAACTAAAGTCATTTACAAAAATTACAACGATTGCATATTACAGTAACAACACCGTGTATTACAGGTACACTAATAGGTGTTTATACTTTTTATAATAAGGTTGGTAACATTGGTGGGTTCTTTTCTGTTGTAAAAATCGGTGGAGTGTCTCAAAACTGTAATGGTATCGGACTCCAAAGAGGTCTATTTAACTCTGCAAATTATAAAATGTGCTATTCGTGTTCTTGTTAATATATTGAATTTTTAAATTTAACAGTTAAGCACTGCATTTTAGAGCTATACGGCCATATTTACAATTATAACGGTAATCTATTGTCAATAAGGTCTAGCTTTATGATAATTTGTTCTGGCTCTTCGAAAAACCCACAAAGAAAGCATATTCGATGTGGAACTCATGGCACAGAATGCATATGTCGAAACGGTCATACAAAGCGCTCGGTGCCTCGGTCCATCATTTCAACTTAAATCCGATTGAATAAACTTAGGGCGTTGGTGAAACACAATGTTGCCGCTAATATTAAATCCTTCAAGTTGCCCGAGGTCAAAACACCGTTGCTTGAGGAATTAGATCATGTAAATGCTGAACATTGGGAAAATTGTGCAATGCAGACGAAAATAGATTGTACCAGCTTGACAATATTCTGAAAGATATGATGGAGGAATCCATTATAACAGCGAATACTGGTTCATCCTCCAATTCATTGTACGACTCAGATTTTGATTTAATAAGTGAATAAATTACTTGTAACTAATAGTCTTATGAGTGGCACAAATGATTGAGTCTGCTTACAAACCTAATCGTTCTGGATCTGAGAACCTATCTTTGTGTTTGAACAGAACTACATATTATTATTAATCTCTTTAAAAAATGTGAAAAATAAATACCCCACCATTATCATAAATTTCTTTAATGAATGCAATAGATGTATCTTTTTTGTTTTTGCATATCTTAAACAAGCAAGCATTAGTAAAGATTTCACGGACTGTTGGGCAGCACAATGAACACATGTATCGGATTACTCCTCCTGCACAAAATATTAATTAATTCGGGAATACGTGGATTCCCATCGTTAACCGTATAATCGAAGCATTCGCAAAAAGTTTTTCTATTCGCAACCATCCGTTACGTAGAGTAGCTAACGATAGGTAAGTAATCATCTGAAACATATTCGTTGAAATCATGCTTGCCTTGTAGCACACACACTTGAAATTAAACTCTTGCATCACAATAAGCTATACAGCTGTAACGTTATTAGACTGGCATTTTGGTTGACATTGATACTCGGTAGATGGCATCATTAACATGAAATTTAAACTGATTTATAAATTTGCCATGGCCATTATTATATGCTCGGTCTTGTTAGCCTAAAATGCCTTATTTTAGAAGAAAGATGTGAATTTTACATTGATAGAAGGAGGAAGGAAAAAAGTTTCATGAGAAAAAATGTTTAAATCTGATGTTGCTTATCGTATGTCGACGTTAACGATAGTATTAACATTGAAGGATTGTTTAATACTTTTGCGTAAAATTACTCCTCTAGCCATAAATAATCTCTAAATGATTATTAAGCATTATTAAAAACACCCATGCAAAATCGATTTCAAATTAAAACTGATTACGAATGCCATCGTACGTTTTGTTCCTGAAATTTAATAACCTATTAAAACTGCTTTATTATCCCATAAAGATTTTACTTGTTTCACAATATAACAGCAAATAATAATGCAATATAGCTGATTATTTAACCTCAGGGACAGGTAGGCAAACAGGTTTTATTTATAGGAAAATTAAATGACTTATGCAGTAAAACGGATCAAGTAAAATAAATTGGATATTGTTACGTGACTATTGTGGTCGTGATTCTCTAAAATTATATTTAATGTGGAAATACATTAAGTGGAATTAAAGCAAAATGAGCATTGATTGCTTTTTGTTTGTGAAAAGCACGCAAAACGCAATCACTATATTGTCTGTGAAGGATATTATCTATGGAAGAAGTAAAGACTAAAATAAACAAAGCAATATCTTTTTAAAGTTTGACATTTTAAACTGCAATTAGGGTTATGTTTTATTTGGATCGGTTATTAATGAAACCATTAAGTTAAAATCAATACTAGGCTTTTTCATGAGTTATCCAACAGGAGGGCTTTCATTGTTGAGTTGATCTAACCATAATTAGTTATCATGTTTTACTATACGGTTCAATAGCATATGGTTGCTTACATTACAATAATATACGTCATTTATTGTATTAAGAAACACGTTTGAAATCAAAACATATAGAAAACGATCCTACTTTGTCATCAATAAAAATATAGCAATAAACATATTGATTTCTATACGAATGCCATGGTAGGCAGTGGTAGGTTAAATGTTTTTGATGTTTCAAATGAAGTAGTTGATGGCAGTGTTGTTGTAGAGGTTTATGCAGCGCACATTTCTACCATTATTTTTTAATCAGCTAACGTGCTCTTCGTAAACGATGCTTCTGAGTTTGATGTTCTAAGTACAATATACAACAAATTACATTATGTGTATTATAGTTCTCCTTTCCTTTTTGTGCGCACATTTTGGACAAGTAAATATTTGACATATATAGCAGCGGCAGGATAATATCGATGCGCCTGATTTATGACGTCACACTACCAACTGCACAATATGAATTTGTCATTTAAAAAAATACATGTCTATGGAGTTATAATTAATAGTTTAACGTATAAATATGTAGTTATAGATTAGCACAAATTATGAGTTACACTAGTTAAATAATTATTTTAAGCGCCTATTATCAATTAAGAAAGTCCACTTTTCAACTATTGGTATGCGTGTACACCGTTGTCGATAGTTGTTTCTGTCATGTTTCTGTTCATGAAATATCGTTTGACATTTGTGCCATTCGTTTGGGTTGTTGCTTATTTAACGTCTTTTTTCTTTGCTACATTAATTATTTTATGAAAATTACTCCTTATCTTAAATCATCACTTTTCTTGGCGACTGTATTACAAGGGTGTTACGCTAGTATGCCGATATATTTACGTAAACAAGCCAAAGAAATGGTTGCAGCATTAATAACGTTCTTCGAACAAGTTACCTCTTACGACAGTGAGGGATGAGTAGTGTATTTGCAGAAATGTAGTGCTCAAGGAATTATAACCCATGTAATTTTAGGACGTTGCTGCAGCTTTGAATATTAGCTTATCGTCTGTTAGGGCCATATCACAATGAATCTCTGTGTGATCTCAAAGCAAATAGACAGAAGCCTATACCTGTGTCAGGTATCGATGATGCTACCAATTCATGGATAGGGAACGATGTAAATGAAATCTATCGAAATAGTATGTATATGCAGCTATGAATTTGTATTTATTTCTAATTATCTTGATATTTTAAAACAACTCATTACACGGAAAATCTGTTGGAAAATTTGAAGGATAGAGATATATTTCAGTGATGTCTTTCGTCTCTAGGGATTATTTTGAAAGAAGGAGAAAAGGCGATGCTCGACAGGGATTGATGGAATTGCCACATATAGCAAATGCAAGAGTCAATTATTTGCAAAAGTAACTGGAGTGACTGTGATTACAGTGAATAAACTATAATAAATATAATAAAAATGTATTTCTCACAAGAATTTAGTGTAGCATCCTGTTCATAATTAATGCTTTAATACTTTTCATTGTACAGACTCATCCTCAGATGTTCTTCCACGTTATGATTAATAGTCAAAAATTTTGACATTTTTCTCATAATAGTAACATTTTTTTTCTTGATGTAACGTGCAAAAGCAAATAAATTTTACATTGTATTATATTCAATATATTTTCCTCATTTCTTTCGTAATCTATTAGGTGCACCATTATTTTCATAGCCTACAATAGGAAACATCCACGATAAATAACATATAGTTATACATTCAATGATTCGCTACATGTTTTGGCAACAACGCCATATAAGACGTCATTCACAAACAATGACGTGCATCCATCTTTATCCTGCTTGTCCTACATACATATATTGTATGTACGGACTGAAGGAAATTTTAAATACGCTCTACGCCAAAAATTCCTCCGTTAAACTTCAAACAGACGTAGTCTGGCAGAAATAAGTTGATCTTATTAATGTGAGATCAATTAATCCTGGGGGTGATGACATGTGTTGTTCTTATTTCCAGAAACTTCCATCATCGTTTATGTAATAAAAAAAAACGCTTTTCATTCTTCAGTAAAACATTAACTATGATGAATTTCCAGCGAACAAAGTGACGTAAATGTCGTTAAAAATTGTTTTTTTCTCAGAAAGATTGAGTCATACAGTTAGTGTGAAGATGAAGACCTAACCGCAGCAATAAAAATTATTACCATTAATATTAAGAGGAAATTATGTGCTTGCAAATATTGTCGCACTTTACCTGTTTGCATTTTTCATGTGTGAAATGTTGTAACTTTAAATTGGAAAAAGTTAAAAATATGTATAATAATCACATATTCACATTATTTATATGAAAAGCTCAATAATTTTAAGTTATTTAAATTAATTAACAATTCAACATCTGAAAAGCATAACATTTAGTCAATAAAATGCGTATGTAAAGTGTGTACGCATGCAAGACCATTCATTGTGGGTATAACATTTCTTCATTCAAAGCTTGGTAGTACCTATGTCAAAAGAAAGCTGGTTTGTAGGATATGTAAAATTTCGAATGTAGATACAATTTGTTATAGAGCTTTTGCACTTAAGCGATTTGAATTTTCCATTATAAAGCTTTTTACAATGTCGTTTTATTATTCTCCTGAAATATGTGTAGCAGATGTGTTCGAAATGACTTATAAATATTCCGAAACAACTTTTATAAGTAGTAAGAAGCACAATAACAGCGGTTTATAGATCGCCTCAACCTCCAAATGCAATATGGGATATAATAGCAACTTTTATCTCTTACTATCCTTAGTTGCTGTCATTAACGCTATCTTCACTTCCGATTGCTAAGTTGCAACTTATTTACATTTGTCAGGGTCGGCAACGATACCTATCTATCTGTCTATTAGCGTCAACTGCTGTCAATAGTCATCGTCATAGTTTCAAAATATTTTTACTTAAATTCCACTTTAATTTGTTTATATATAGTTGTGCAAAAGTTCTTTTCAGAACGCTTTCAGCTTTTTCGAGCGTGCACAGGGTAATATGGATATTTTTCTTGATTTTTAGAAAGTTTATAACCTATACATTTAATTAC
>JARFOC010000605.1:50269-73539 GCA_031763485.1 Osmoderma eremita
TATTGCTACAGCATGTTGATTAGCTTATTAGTTTTTCTAATGATGGGCGTTAAATTGACAAAGACCATATTATGGGCGAAGACATATAAATACGACAATTGCACAAACATATTTATGGTACACTATTGTGCTGGTGCGTGTTAAAATGATTCGTATTTAAAAATGAGAAACCAGATTCTGTTTTTTTATTTTAATTTCGGGAATAGTCCAGCTATAATTGTAATATACGTGGGTCGCTTATTTGCTATTTGCTCTCGATGGATAAAAATCATATTAATTCCTTAATACACAGAGAAAAACACTTTTTGCACACAGAACCACATTTAACAGTAAACATATTGTGGTAATTGTGGTAGTACGTACATATATTCCATTGGCAACTACGACTATTTTTATGCGTATGTTTCTGCTAATAGAGAGATGTGAAGTTTTCGATATAGGGGAAGGTTGGCTAGTATGGGACAGCGGATTGTACCGGACAAAGTGTGTTTCGGATAACTGCCGCTCGTGACAGCACCTGTACTGTCATTGCAATGACGACGCGGGAGATGCATACTAGCGGTAGCCATATTGGATCGCGTCAACGCTCTGCTTAGTGGTGACTCCAAGTTTTCTGTTTTTTTTTGTGTTGTATCACGTGCACGAAGATAAATTTTGATTGATACAGCTTTCTTGAAAGTAAGTATAGTAGTGTTGTAATCGTTTTGGTAGCAGTAAAGGTTATTGTTTATTAAATCATGGCCATGAAATCAGGTTTGGCTGAATGGTGTACGATTTACAGTAAAGTTTGCATCCCACGTTAAAAGAAAAACCAATCCTACAACAAAGGATAAGACAGCAAATCAAAATGCCAGAAAAAAAAACTTATATTGGAGATTTAGAAGACGGGAACTCATTGAACTGTTAGCAATGAAACATTTGAAGAAGACTGGATACACGGTCAACAATGTCTTGATTGGTCTCTTGGAAGGTGTGCAAATCTTGAAAGCGGCAGTCAGTATTATAAATGTGATAGTTGTAGCTATGTTTAAAAATGATTTTATGCTTAATAAACAGTTCTTTTACGGCTACTAATCACTTATTTTCTATGCTCTACGCAATGTCCGATGCAACCTTCCAATTTTCAACACTAGCAAAATGTAAGATGTTTTTTGGATCCCAAGAAGTTATTAGAAATCATTCTTCTAGGAATAATTGTTTTTGAGGGTGCTTATATAATATATTAAAGTTTGTAATGCCCAATACTTTGGTGTTATTGAATCATTATCAAACTCACAACTTCCGAAAAAGCTTAGGTGTCCGATACTGAAAAGACCTTCCCCCATATAACATGTATACACAGTGGAAAAAGTAACGGTTGCATATCCGAATTTATTGGATCGAGCAAATGCAAAAAAAAGCGATAATACACAGTCGGTATAAGAGAAATTTCTGAAGTCGTCACAATAAAACCATAATAAAAATATGATATATCATAGTGGTAATTATGTAATGTGAGCGTAGATTTACGGGTAATACCATAACTTTGCTTTCGTCGACGTTCATAGAATGTCAACAACGCATGAACCATTTGAAGATAGATGCAATCATTAACACTATCAACCGTAGTAAATAATTTAAGGTCATCAAAGAGATAATTTAAAACACTCCTTTACAAAGATCATTAATGAAAACGAGAAAGAGAAATGGATCAAGATTGGTTCCTTGTGGAACACCAGTGGTAGGACGAAAAAGAGAAGATTCGTTTAAATTTAACAGCACGCCATTTAATAATTTAAAAAAAATTGGAAGTGATTAAATGTTAAAGGAAGAAGTGATTAACGCATATTGTTTAAAAAAAAACGATTTATTGATAATGAGGCAATTACAAGACATTACACTTAACAAATTTTGAAAATACTCCACACTGCATAAATATAAACAAATCGTATTCGGTAGGAAATCAGTATTATGTTTAGTGTTAATTGTAATGATGAGGAGTTGATGAGGCGTCATGCCACAATGAGACCACTCAGTATATTATCTTCAATCTAATACACATTCAGCAAAACATGTATCGGTTGGAACCCAAATTCTACCTGCATATTATAATAGAAAGGTAATGAGTGACATACACAATTGGTTAACTGTAAGGAATATATAGTTGAATATAGAATTTAGCGCAGAACAGATGTGTTTGATTTTACAATTCAGAAGTGAGATAATACACCCTTAAATTAAATTAAAGTACTTCAAGTAATTAAACAAAAGCGTGTTGGAATTTCGGTATAATGCGTACACAGGATGGAAGATTTTCTCCCAGATTTTGCAAAAATTGTGAAATCTACGGACACCTAATCTGGCCAAGTAAATTTACCAGTGTTTCTACGTGAACTAATAAATGCGGGAAAATGAATAGAATAAATTTTCGTGTTTTTTAATGTATACCACCTTTAGCAAAAGTCTTGTAATTATTTTTTTTTGTCTGTAAAATTTCAACTTCATCGAAGTCCATTGCGTGTAATAAGTTATTTCAATGGACTCTTAACGCTCTAGAATGTTTGTTTTTACTATTGTCGGTACATTGCAACAGTGGTTGTCAGCTTTCAAAAGACATTATATGTTGCATGTCTCAAAGGCTAAGTTCGATGGTTGGTTTCCTGAATTGAGAAACTTGCCGCTTGCTCTCTGAACCTTCATCATTCAATAGTAGCAGAAGTAATTCATCCTTTTTTAAGGAGGTTGCTCTGCTAGCGTGCGCACTTGTTCATTGGAAAGAAAGCGGTCTTGTGAAACTAATTATTATGGAACTGTAGAGAGAAATGTGCATATTAGCTCTACCCAAATGCCGGCAAGATAGATTTTTCAAGCAAATAACAGTGTGAACGGCGAACCAACTTAGAAATCGTGCAGGTTCTAAGCCTGATCGTAAAGTGAACAGTATTATTATGTTTAGTGTTAATTGTAATGATGAGGAGTCATGTTCGTCATACTACAATGAGACCACTCAGTATATTATCTTAAATTTAATACACATTAAGCAAAACATATATCGGTTGGAACCCAAATTCTACCTGCATATTATAAAAGAAAGGCAATGAGACATATACAATTGGTTAACTGTAAGGAATATATAGTTGAATATAGAATTTAGCAGACCTGCTTGATTTTACTTTGATTTTACATTAGTGATAAATAGAAATATACTGCAGATGCACATCAGTCACTACCAAGAAAGAATGTGTTCGAATTAAATTTAATAATTCTAGGTACCTATAATGAAATATTATAAATTCCCTGGAGCAACTTTCTTGACCCATTTTTGCTTCTCAACGATCTCCGCTTGTTCTCTTTCAACTATGGCTGTTGACATTTCCACAAATTCAGAAATCTTTTGTATCTAATTATTTTCTATGGACAATACCACATCAAAATTGTAAGCGATTAAGTTATTTAGAGAGCCGTGAATAAGGTGCTATAAAATTAATGAAAATACCATAACGTAAAATGTACTATTGTTCGATTCCACAGCCGATAAAATATTTAGTGCCCCAATGTATTACGAATATTTTCAGTATGGCTTCGTGGAAGGCGTTAATTATTGTGCTCTCTATAGCCAAGGTAAGAATACCATAGCAAACGGTATTTTTAATAATAATTCTTTGGTGCAACAGGAAAATTAAACAACTGGGATGACAATACGGTTGCCGAAATATGTAAACAATGTTTATTGGGAATTCATTATTCATTTATGTCTATTGTTGTGACTTATTATTACAATTTTTATATTTTTGACATTGTAAATTCCATTATCTGTAACGGGATGACGTACATGTAAGATGCAATTTATTTAAGAAAAGAGAATTACGTCTACACAGACAAAAATACGGACTTGAAACTAACTTCTTTTGTACGTATGCAGTGTTAAATTCAAAGTAGTACATTTTTGACTCATAGTAGGGCAGAATACGTAGTTATTTCCTAAGTTAACATGATAAGTTACGTTCCACGTATACAGGGTGACGAATTAGTGTGGCAAAGCTCGATATATCCGCTATCATATATGATATCAGAACCAATTATTCAAGAAAATTGTGTCTTAAACTTAACATTTTAAAATTATTTTTATATATACAGGGCTGCTTCATATCACCAGGATGAACCAAACATACGTTTTCTTAAAGGGAACACCCTGTATACTATTTCGGATTTAGGTTAAACTCATGCCTCACACTCCCAATATACAATTTCATTGAATTATAGAGCGTGTTTCAAAAGTAATCGTCAATTTTATATGCAAATCGCTGTAGGTTCAAGGTCTTGTATGCTGCAATCACAGTCTCAAATTTTTCTTTTACAAACATAGATTTTTGACATTAGACTTTTATATACATTAGACATTTTTCCAAAATTATCAAAGCTGAATACAGAGCGAGTCAAAACTCAAATACATTTTTCCTCAATTATTTCACCCTAGATAGAATAGTTTAGTTACTTTCATTTTTATTAACTACTCTTTATATCTAAAGTAATTAATTTTTAAGATATTTTAAAGTCTTTTTAAAAAAGTGAGATTTTTAGAAATTATTTTAATATAACGAGTTAATCGTAGAAAAATGACAGTAAGAGAGTCTTAAGTCTTTAATACTAGCTAGGAAATTATGTAATTGGATTACATTTTTTGGAAGGACGAGTGAATGGTTAAGTTCATTCAGACTTTTTAGAAAATCATTTACCGTTGTTATTGACAAAATGTTTCCCTAAACGTTCGTCGAAGGATGTGGTATCTACACGATGGACCTTCGTTGCTTCACACTAGGTTGATACACGACCATTTCCTGGAAAGATGGACAAGGAGAGAGGAAACAATTGAGTGACTAGCTCGATCATCGGAGTTCACTAAAAATTGACTTCTTCCTGTGGTCATATGTAAGAAAGAACTTTGTATAGCAAAAACTGCTAACTACACGAGGTGATATGGAAAACTGAATAAAAGAAGCATTCTCGAGTATTAATTAAGAAATGCTAAGAAATGTAAGACAATCGCTTGAAGAACGGCTGCAATATTGTATTGGTGGATATTTTCAACATTTATTATTGAACTACATTGTAAACAGTTGGTTTAATTGATTAAATGTTAATCACTAGTGTAAGTTATAAATGTTTCTATTTTGTAGTCGTATTAAACATTAAACTATAATTTTTCCATGAGTAACTTGTTATATTAAAATAATTTTAAAAAATCCCACTTTTTAGAAATACTTCAAAATATCTTAGAAATTAATGACTTTAGATATAGAGAGTGCTTAATAAAAATGAAAGTAACTAAACTATTCTTTCTTTTTATGATATAAAATACGGGATGATCCATTTAAAATAATTGAGAAATTAATATATTTGAGTTTTGACTCGCCCTGTATTCAGTTTTGACGATTTTGCTATAAAAGTGGACCAATATATAAAATCTATGATTGTAAAAGAAACATTTCAGAGGGTGTCGTTTGCAGTATGCAAGAGCTCGAACTCGCAGTCCTTTGCATATCCTGGTGATATGGAATATTCTGTATTTATGAAAATAATTTTAAAATGTTAAGTTTAAGACTATCTACAATTTTCCTGAATAACTGGTTTTGATATCTTAGATGATAACGGGTATATCGAGCTTTGGTACACTAATGCGTCACCCTGTATAAATTGGAACGCACCTCATCGTTTTAGATAGACAGGGCAGAAATTCCCTCCCGAAAGGCATGAAATTTACCCTATAGAGGTTGATATTTACACAATAAGTGTGTTCAAATCCATTTATATGTTTTGTCAATTCATTTTAATAATACAGCGTTTGAAGAGATAGGAGAAAATATCTCGGCTCAAGATTGACTGAAATTTGCGACAGACCTACGCAGGAAAGAAGGATATAATTTCGCACAATCAATTTATGTTTGATAAAATGAAATATCACTGATAACTGTTCCTTTTTTCGTTAATAATTTGCTCCGATTCTAATGAACTGTTGCTATTGAATAAATTTGCCGCTATTTCCGAATATACCCTTTATTGCTCCTGTGTGATACGTACGCAGATCACAGCGCCCACTACCATATTCTTAACGTGGATGAAATATAGTCAGATTTGTCCTCTAAAGATGGAAATAACCACTACAACTTGTTAAAGTACACTTATATGTTCACCGAGAGAAGAATATGCGTTGGATTAAGTAAAATTTGGTTAAAAAATTTTGGTTACATTAACTCTTCTTAACAAACTTTGGTTCATGTATCAGTATTGCACTTGTTAAATCAACTGAACGCAAACAGACGTGTTGTGATGATATTTTCTTTTGGTTAAATTTAGAAAACACTTTTACTAATAGAAAGCAATAATGCTATTAACCCAGTTAACAGTTTTATTAACTGAGTGGTGATAATTATTCACAGACAAATGAAATTACCATATGCCTCAACTGTGGCTTCTTCCACCGCTAATTTTCTCCAAAAATTTTTATCTGTGTACCAAGAACGTTTGCATATTTAGGAAAACGCCAAATCTTCCCAATCCAATTTTGAACAGCAATTTATTCATAAAAATATTTTTCTTTATCTTGGCGTAAAGGTAATCGCAGGTCAATCCTTGGACTCGTCCTTCTTATTGGAAGGCGACCATCGGGCGATACATGCACGCACAACAAGGGATGCCATTTCAGCAATCTGCAGGATTCAGCGCGCGACCGGTAGGCCTGTACCGACCTGCCCCATTCCTTATCCTTCCGGTATGAACTTGTTAGTAATGCCCGATAAGAAGGACAGGGACGACTGGGAAGCTCTTTCCCGAAAAGGATTTTACTTCATTTGTCGGAAATTCATAGGTAAAATTTGTAGACAGACAAGGTTCGGTGGACAGCTTCCCGCATTGGAGGAAATCGCCCCCTTGACATTAAGTCAAAATCGTGCTGCGGGGCCTGTACGAAATCTCACATACTCGGTGCGCGAACGTTACACCGCCAGGCTGATCATTGGCGCGGTCTGCAAACTTGCTGAGCATCCGACCTGCGTGAATCCTCATGCACACGGTACCAGCATCTATATAACTCCCGACAGGAAAAACACCGTAGACGATTGGACCAGAGCTGCCCGCCTGGGATTTAATTTCGTTTGCAATACATTCCACCACAAACGTTGTACATAGATCAGAATAATTCCATTCTGTAAATCTATATCCGAGTCTAAATCTGTACTAAAATATTACTATTTAGACGCAAGTTCCACATTTAATTCTATTTAGCAATATTTACGTAATATGTATGTAACTGACTTAGCTGGCAAATAAATGAAATATGCACACAAGAAATAATTCCTTCAATTGACTTCATTTTAAATATAAGGTAAGTTCGCATATGAGCAAAGATATTGTAAGATTACCACAAGATACTGCAAACCCCAAATTAGGTGGCGAGCCGTGAGGATGCGTCTTAGTCGTTTTTAATAATGCGCACGCCCATTTACTGAAGTAATAGTCAGACTATTTGTCAGTTACGGATCATGTCTTGCGAGTATTAACTTCGAAATGTAACCATATCAACAAAAGAACAATTAAATAAAATTAGTCAAAAATGAAAATTCTTTAATTACACTGGTTAACAAAATTTTTGTCCCAAGCACAAAAAAATGCCTGTTTCCCATATACTTTTGCACGCTGAAATCAATCGTGTTTTCATTTCTCCATCACCCTTAGTTTTTGTGTTCCCGGATATTCGCTTATCCACCTAAAAAATGCATGCATAGATATGTAGTATAAGAGAACATGTCTTGACGTTGTTTCAGTTGTCGGCTAGAGCTCGGAACTGATCAAGCAGCATGCAATGGTTAATGTTTGAGCATGTCTTGACGTATTAAGACCTGCATTTCCAATTCCTAGATAGCATCTCTTGTTATTTCAGTTGTCGGCTACAGCTCGGTGAATGAACATATACGCTGACGTTGTTAACGTTTTAAAGAGTGTTGCATTGTAGCTATTATAGTGAAACAGCGAACATTTGATCATCTGTAAAAATGCCAAGAAAATGTGTGAACCACCCGAACTCTTTTTGCCACATTTGCGGCGAATTGACATTTACATATCAAAAACGGTTTTTCACACCTATCCTTAAAAAGTGCCAAGAGCAGTATTTCAAGTGTAAAGTAGGTGATGAAGACAACATCTGGGCTCCCCATATTTGCTGTGGTACGTGTCTCAGACTTCTTACAGCGTGGGCAAAAGGTAAACGACATATGCCTCTTGCTCTTCCTATGATTTGGAGTGAGCTATCAGATCTTATTACCGATTGCTATTTTTGTCTAACAAATATAAGTGGTATGACTTCTAAATCCAAACGTACTGTAAAATATCTTAATATTCCATCTGCACTAAGACCAGTACCTCACAGTACGTAACTACCCGTGGCTAAACCTCCACAAAACATGACACTAAGCGACGATGAAAGTGCTGATGATACCAAGGCAAATGGAGTCCTGCTATGTTGGCAGACTGTTGCTGGACGCTGAGGAGAGATGTTTCTGATGCAAAGTACAGCCGAAAGTTATATATCAGCAGGTTTTCCAAGTAAATATATCACTTAGTACGTCATTTTCTATAATTTCTACACATATCATAAGATATACCTTTCATTGCTTTGTCACTGTGAAACCCTGCCTGATAGAAAACTTCTGAAAACAGATATGAAATAGGTGTAAAAGGTAGTACCAAATTCACCCACTTTACCACGTGGGACAAAATAAATCCGAGACTTTATTGACCAGTGATATCTAACAAAGATATTAAGAGAGATATCAATATTTTTAAAAAAATTGTAGTTTTTATTTATTTTATTATTTCTAAGTGGTGATTAACCACCATAAAAAGGTTCTTAACGCTAAAACGATTGATCAACACCTATTGCACAAAAATTCAAGGCTCTAGTAATTCGTGCACGAGAAATTGATGTACTGCGTACACGTCAAGGTCAAGACGGTGGTCCTAGTACTCGAAAAATATCTTGCCAAGTAAATGTATCAAATCGAATTGTCTGGCTAACTAACACTGCGTGAGAATCAATGGTATATACAGGTTCCATGTACAAAAAGTACAGGCTTTACAACTTGAAGATCATCCTTCACGTTTACAGTTTTGCCGGTGGTTTTTTACAAAAACATGTAGAACTTCCAAACTTTTCTTCGATTGTATTGGCGACTAATGAAGCAACGTTTACACAAAACGGCATAAATAACTGTCGTAATACTCATATTTGGGCTGTGGAAAATCCACATGCTGATGGTCGTACTCATTTCCAGCATAGATCTTCGATAAACATTTGAGTCGGACTGGTCAACGGACAACTTATTGCCCATTTGTGTGGCCAAATAGAATGAATGGATATGATAACCACTTGTTTTTGCAAAATCATTTGATGGAACTATTGCAAGGAGTTCATTTGCATGCACGTCGACAAATGTGGTTCCTCCACGATGGCGCACCGCCGCATTTTAATCCTTTAATTCGCCAACATTTAGATAATTTGTTTGAAAATAAGTGGATTGATCGAGGTGGTCCTATGCCATGGCCTCCTCGGTCACCCGACCTTAACCCCTTTGATTTCTACTTATGGGGCGTTATGAAGACCATGGTATCCAACAACGACATAATGATTTAGATAATTTTCGTAATCGCGTTGAGGCAGCGGCGGCGACAATTCGACGGCAAGACCAAGGCCTAGTAAATTATGCCAATTCATGGATACGTCGAGCGAGACTTTGCGTTCAACAACACGGCGATAAGTTTGAACTACTAGTGCGACGTGGATTCCATCAAAAACAAAAAGAAGTGTCTAAATTAATATGCTTAATCACCACTTAAAAATACAAAAAGAAAAACTACAAAAAAAAATTTAACATTAATATCACTCTTATTATGCAACTTTGTTAAGATATTTTTACGTTAATGACCTTATTTTAAGATGTTTAAGTAGCCCTTGAAAATAAAATCACAAGACCGTAAACAGTCTGTATTAGTTGTTAAGGGGATAGGAATTCTATCTTTGGTATTCTGAACAACTGTTTGATTGTGATAGTATTTATTATATTAGTAAATTGGGAAAAGGTTTAAAAATTGCTATTATTTTATCATCTATTTTAGCCCTTTAATATATGGAATCTTTTTGTATGTATAATTATTTTCAGCATTGTCATCTACCGCACCATCAATGAAATTAAACGTGTATACCAGTTGATGAAGCAACCGTTTCAGGTCGTTACTGATATGAGTGACTCTATTTTTCATGGCAATGACTGTTATTGGTTGTGTGGATGGTTGGAAAAGTAATTGAGGAACCTTCCAGATGACGTTGGTTTAAAATACCAATCAAGAATGACTTTATTGTTAGTGGTTCTTATAACTTTGGTGTCCAGAAAATGTACACCAACTGTTTTGGTTGTATTGTATTGTTTGTTTTATACCCTATTAGTATTTTAGCTGTTGGAGGCATGATGCAGTCCGACTCGTGGACTGTTAATGTATGTATATCAGAGAGAATATTTTTCTTAAAATTTTCTTTTTGTGTGGTAATTTTTTCGCGTCCCCATTCCTTCCAAACGCGACACGAAAAACATACAGTGCGTATTAAATACTTAAGTATAGAAAAATATATGTTGGATTGTGTAATTTAAATCTGTTTTGTATATCCATCCTTTATAAGTGAGAAATTTAAGAGAGAATTAACAGGGAAGTTAAAACTAGCCATTTTATAAACACTTGTATACAAGTGTTGAAAACTGATTTGAATCTGTCATTATAAATCTGTTTATATTCGTTTATTGTACACAAACAATTACATCATCAATACATTGATACATTAATAATTGCAAAACACAAAATTGGTTATTTCAATATTAATTAATAACATTTACATATGTACAAAGCATAGTAGAAACGAAGAAACATCAGGAGTGTACATATTTTGTATATTTAATTGTTCACCATCACTACATTTACACCACAATTTAAATTTTTATTTTCCACTTTGAAGTCGCCTTGTCGAAGTCGAAGATTGTCCAATTTCCAGTTTGGTGGGAAACTCTTCCTTTTTACTGGTTTTAGATTGCATGGATGGCTGTGGAAATAGCACAGTTGGCCGAATTTTCAGGTTTTCTACCTTTTTGGAATCTTGTCTAAAATGACCAGAGCATTCTTTCTCGTCCAGCGTAGAGCTCTTATTTCTCCAATTCTTGTTGGCATTGCTTTTTGGTGATAGTGTACCAAATATACTTCCTTTTTTCACCATATTTTTATTAATTGGAACATCAGAAATTTTTATAGGCGATTCTCCAAACAATTCTATCATTTTTTGTTTCAAAACTTCGTTCTTGTTCACATTGCTTTGTGATAATATCATCCCAGACGCACTTCCTTTAGAAATACTACCAGATTTCTTACATTTCAGCTTCATATTTTCATTAATTGGAACGTCAGGAATTTTTATAGGTGATTCTCCAAACAATTCTATCATTTCTCGTTTCAAAACTTCGTTCTTGTTGGCGTTACTTTGTGGTGATAACTTCTTAATCACACTTCCTTTGGAAAGATTATGAGATTTCTCTTCAGATACTTTTATGGGCGAATCTCCAAACAAGATTTTTTGTTTCAAACTGTCGTCTTTATTTACACTTTGTTGTGGTAACGATCCAAACGTAATTCCTCTGGGAATATTGCCACATTTCTTCTCCTCCGGCTTAATCTTTTTATTCCTTGGCACGCCATGTACTTTCACATCAGTATCTTCAAATAACTTCAACTCTTTTCGTTTGAAATCTTCGTTCTTGGATTTAGAAAATTGAGGCTCGGTCGGTTTTGGCCTTTGCAATTTAATAGTCATAGTTACGAGAATAGTGATATGAACACTGGATGACTGGATATCAAATAATACAGATGCTATTAAGAGATAATATCCCTAAGTGCATCCTTTTATAGCAGGTAAATTACTTGTAATTAGTATGGTGGTGGGTTAGGGTAAATGAAAGTAGTAGGGTTGAAGTGCTGTTACCCTACTGGCTGGTTATATTCCAAGACGTGCAAGAGTTACATATTAAGAATAATTAAGCTGCCAATTAAATTCCATTACTTTAGACGTTTTTGTTTACTGTTTACCATCTTTTCTTGGCACACCATTAGCAAATTGTAGCTCGACATGGAACATTCCAGTTTTTTGTGATTACATGGAAATCGTCAAGGAACATAGGATCTCATCTCAACGTATTTTGTGTAAAGTACAAACTTAATTTGAAATTACTATAGGATGACGAAGTCGAGACATGTCTCAACGAAATTTGTATATTTCTGTACTTAATTTTATAAACACGTACCTAAACTCCTATATTAATAAGCTATACTAAGATGAGGCAGAACTGGAAAACTGTAAACACGATACGATTTTCATCATGCTACAGTACAGGAGTATCATTATTAAACCTAATGCAATGAATTTATTTAGGTGTCTAAACAAATAATATTTTGAATTGTAAGTACCTATAGACAAACATGGACAAAGTAAACAAGGAAAGATACCTGCCGAGAGCAAATTCATCTCGTTTCCAATAAATAAACAGCTCTTAGTTAGTTTGAATAATGCCAAATTAGTAGGATTCCGTTGTCAATAAACATTTAACAAATAAAATTTACTTATTTATTTGATTAACAATTGATAATTACAAGCTGATGTATTCTTAATTGTCTGTTATCCTGGGGAAAGGAAAACAAATAAAAATATAGTTATATATACATATAGTTTGGTGACATTATTATAATATTTCTGTTATTTATTTTTTCTTAGGATCTGTAGCTCTTTAGGGATTTTTCACCAAGTTATTTTATGTTGCCTATCATTGAAACATTCGCGCTTTTTGTGTTATATTTACGTGTTTACATCTGTGGGTGGTGATAAATATATTAATTGCCTTCTATAATATTATTTCTATTTTAATTTAATCAAGGCATTTGGTGCAAGGATATATTTTGCGATCGTTTAATCATGACATTCGAATATAGACGCGTTTCTTTAAACACCACATTGAAAAACGCAAGAATCTTTGATGATGTTTGTTAAAATCACCAGAATAATAATAGTGCAACGGAAATACAATGGCCTTTAAATTTTAGGATTCTTGGGAAGCAGACGAGGCTTTTATAAATTCAATAAAGAAAGAACCAGTCGATAGTGAGGATACTAATCAAACTTGGCTCGATAACAAACCTACAACTACTCAACTTGGTGAGGATCCTTGGGAATTTGACAATAATGCATTTAGTCCTATCAAACAGGAAAGGATCGATTTTGAAAATAAATTGAAATTCGATGACAACCTTATATCTGCTCCTCTTAGAGAAGATCCTTGGGAATTTGATGATAATGCATTTAGTCCCATCAAACATGAACGGATTGATTTTGAAGACAAAAAGTTAGATTCGAAAGACAGCAAGGAGCATATAGCTGCTGATATTGTAAGTGTTCAAGATAGTACCAAGGAAAAGAATTTAAGGAAAAATTTAAAACGAAAGAGTGATGTATTTATAAAACGAGAACCAGAGACTGAGGAGAGCCCAAGTACGCCTAAAAAAAGATTAACGTCCACTTCTTCCAAGACTTCATCACCTGAACGTAAGAAATTTAAGGATGGGCAAAATAGAATGTATGTTAAAGTATTATTTTTATATTTATTATGTCTTATTGGATTGTTTTCTGTTGGGTTTTAGAAAAAGGGAAATGGAAATAGATCCACTCGTGTTGCAGCGTAGGCAAAAACAGATTGATTATGGTAAAAATACGATCGGTTATGATAAATATGTTCAAGCAATCCCAAGGTAAGTTTGCTTATGGTAAAAATATTCGTAATAATATATATCATGGAATACAAAATACACAGTGCTGGCCATATGGTTACGGAGTAGACACTTGTTTTCCATTGTTACACACAAATGAGATGAAAAATACACACAATTCGGCTTTATTATATTTCAACAATAATAATTACACTTGACAAAAGTGTTGCCAAAATATGTATACAGTCTGTATACATTTATCTGATCTGGAATAATTTTAAGTGTTGTTAATTGCGAGTGATATGCCGCAGTTCCTAATAGGAGTCCACAATAATAATTACCCGGTTTTTATCTACCAACTGCTATGCTTCCGTGCCTTTCCCATCCTATTCTCCACTGTTTTTTTGTTGTCCGTTTTCCCATTCCACCCCGGTATTCCTTAACTTCTAATGTCCTTTTCCACTGGATCTTCCCATCTTATAATTTGATCTTCCTTTAAGTTGGTAAAACGTATTTTTTGTTTTATTTAGCTTTCAAATGGCAAATTTTATGCTACAAATGGGACCATAACTTATTCTAGAATTTGTAATTGGTCCACAGCACATTTTCATTATACTAGCTACAGATAATTTTCTACTAAATAATAATAAGGCGTTCTTAAATTATATATTTAAGTTAAA
The DNA here is from genome assembly GCA_031763485.1 of Osmoderma eremita. Lineage (NCBI taxonomy): Eukaryota > Metazoa > Arthropoda > Insecta > Coleoptera > Scarabaeidae > Osmoderma > Osmoderma eremita. Next base: position 64,771 of record JARFOC010000605.1, read on the forward strand.
AAATACCCCTTACCACCTTGTTGAGTAAAGAACTCTGAATACGCATTTTGTTTGATAGTTTGTTTGATAGTGTCGTTCTAGGAACAGGTTTGTTCTCGGGGTGATACGCTTAACATTACCTTTTTCCTTTGTGGTTTTTCTGCTGAGGATGGCAACTTAGTTGCCGAAGTGCGTATTCAGAGTTCTTTACTCAACAAGGTGGTAAGGGGTATTTTTTAACTTAAATGCTTTACCTAGTTTCAGTGTTTGAATTGCCTCCTCCACTTCTTCTACTTTTACACCTTCTTCTTCATCATATTCTACTATCTCTTCATCTCCTTCTACCGTTTGTATGTCCCGTTGGTTTCTGTTTTCTGCAAACTTTTCTTCGCAATATTCCGCCCAAGTTTCAATTACTTCCTTGATTTCCGTTTTTAATACTTTGTTTTTATCTTTAATCCCCCTAAGTTCTTGTCTTCTATTCCCCTTTAATTGCTTAACTACCCCCCAAAAGTGTCTATTGTTATTAGTTTATAGTTCATCTATCTAAATTAATTTTCATATATTAAATTTGAAATTTTTGGCCGTTAAAATTTTGTTATCGCATGCACATATTGAAATGACAGTGCTGCTTAGGGGTCCCAAATTTAGTTGCTCGGACTCATTTTATTTAAAACAAAAATACGGATATAAATTAATTGCTTATGCCTATTCTCATGGAAATGTACACATACAATTTTCATCTATTTCATTAATTTCTGTTTCTGCAACGGTTTCTCTTGTGATCTTCTTATAATTCGTGTTATTTAGTGCAGATTGTTTAGTAGAAATATCACTGTATATTATAATGGAGAGCTACTACTCCACTTAGGATACTTATACGATGAACAACTGACAGCGACGTTTCAAATTATGTTACAATTTTATTATTATTCCTCGCGCCTCTCTCCGACGGCAAGTGTTTATCCCTGGAATCAGGAAGTCCGCGCCAACCGACACGGAGGTATCAATTTTTAAGCAACGGCAGCGATCGTTCAGAATAATAAAATTTTACAACACCGGAAGGGTTGTAGTTTGCAGGACGCTACGAAAAACCGACGACGGTTGCACACCGAATCCACACCCAGTTGTCCATTAACTTTACAACCACGTGTTTATAGTTTATTCTACCTGGGGTTTTATAACGATTAAACAGAATCCGAACACGTATGGTCGCAGTTGGACTTGTAGATAACATTTTTTTTTCGGCTATTTCTTCTCCTGAACCGAAGTTCCTAATGTTTGTCTAGTGTATCTCTGCTTTGCAGGTTATAAGCATCCTTAATCATATATTTAAACTAATATAAAAATTAATCGCACACCTAATCATCTCGTATAACAAATTACTGGAGGATTTAGTTATTCACAAATGGACAGTATTCAATTAACAATGATTATGCGGTACGGAGATACTTTAGATGTTCAGTTTACTATTCACCAAGCTTGAGGATTACGAGGTTTATATTCTCAGAATTCTAAGCTGAACGAGCTTTCCCCAAAACCTTGTCACATTTTAATGTGAGAAATTAATTTTAACGCCCCTGCTGATGAAATTGGGATATTATTCCTATTGCTTTTAACTAATACTAATAATGTTGTACTAGTACTGCGGTAGTGTATCTGGCAATACCTATTGGAAAGGAACAGTTTGTAAAAAATTGTATCGGTCAATATGAATTTTTTTTAATGTAGGCGGAAAAATATTTGTTTCCACATACAAGAATGAACAAAACGCAAGAGAAGTAAAATAGCAAGAGATAATGGAATGAAGTAGTGAAACTATACCATATTCACCGAAGAGATGGAGTACAAAAAATGCGTGATACGAAAACTAAGCTTTCCATTGGTTGGTAAGAACTACCGAAAGGTCCGATGTAAACTAAAAAATCGTATTAAAAGGCGCCCTTTAAAAGTCAAGAAGGGATTATTCGAATGATTGCTAAAGACTGTTTAAATAAGGGTCAAAATAACATCATAAATTCAAGATTAAATTTCTATTTGTTTCTTGCTAAAACAAATATAACAACATATATACATCAAAACGGGGGGCAGTTCTCAAAGAACTCCGACAATCACAGTTACAACACCCGTAATAGGAATGAATCCAAAGCAGTGGACGAATATAAACTAGTACCAATTTTAGAACACAATTATTTCTCCTCAATAGTTACAGCTGCATCGTAACCTGATATAGGCTATTGATAATAGTGCAATATTATCTGCATTTATAAATGCTTTACGTAATTTAGTTCTTGAAATACATAAAGTGAGAATAACCGCATTATAACGAAATCTACTGTTTATTTTACAGAATTTATATTTAAAAAAATAGTAAAAAATCTTCCTTCGTAGTTTCTGCTGAGGATGGCAACTTAGTTGCCGAAATACGTATCCAGGAGTTCTTCAATCATCGAGGTTGTAAGGGTATATTTTTTATTATTTTTTACTATGTTAAGCCACCGTATCCTATTTTGTATTTTATAGAATTTATATTGAATTATAGGCCTATATCTATATTAAGTACTTTTTCTAAAGTCTTTGAATCTGTTGTTTGTTCAAGAATTATTAATTACTTGAATAAATGCAAAATTTTATTCCCTGCACAGTATGGTTTCCAAAAAAATAAATCGACTAAAATGGCCAGTATTGATTTTATGCAATACGTATATGATAACCTTGACGAAGGGCGATATGTTGCGGATGTCTTTTTTATCTGTCCAGAGCATTTGATAGTATTAACCCTCATTTTCTACAGGAAAAACTGTATCGGCTTGGAATACGTGAAGCTCTGCAAGGCTGGATAACATCTTTTGTATCAGACCGCAAAGTGAAAGTGCTATTGCGGCAGACCGAATCGGAGTTACAGTCGGTTGGTATCGGTGTACCTCAGGGATCGGTTCTTGGTCCCTTGCTCTTTTTGCTTTATATAAATGATTTGCCGCAGTTTATTTCGAATGCTTATGTAGTTTTATTTGCTGATGATACTAAGTTTGCAGTGTCATCAGATTCCAGCGATAATCTAGAAATGTATCGCGTTGTTTGTGAATTTGAAAGCGGGTGCAATGCAAATAGGCTGATTTTAAACAATGACAAAACTTCATATATCCATTTTAATCACAGAAGACATGCCGACTTTTCGTTATCGTTGTCAGAGTCGGTGAAGTTTCTTGGTGTCATGGTTGAAAATAAACTAATTTTTGTCGAACATACATCCCTGTGTGTAAAAACCTTAATCAAGCTTATTTTGTTATTCTCCAGCTAAAATCAGTTTTAGATAGTGACTCGCTGCTTTGTGTATATTACTCGTTGGTATAATCTTCTATCTCCTTCAACATCTTAGTATGGGGAGGAGGCATAGGTTACAAGCGAGCATTTATTATACAGAAAAGAATCTTGCGCTTGATGTTCGGTTTGGGACCTCGTGATAGTTGTAGACTATTATTCCCTGCTCACAACCTGTTGACACTGCCGAGTATATACGTCTACAAGGCAGTGATACATGTAAAAAAATAGTCACTTATATCTTAGTGACGAGAGGTACTATCGGACTAGACAATGTGCTGCTTTCTATACCACCCAAACACCTTACATCTCTTTTCGAGAAATCACCAATGTGCCAAATTGTATAACGGTTTGCCTTTGCATATAAGAATGATGAATAATCTAAAGGATTTTAAGCGAAATTGCAAGAATTTTTTAATTAATAAGTGCTGCTATACTTACGAGGAATTTTTATCATTTTGACGTATTTCTTGTTTTTAAAATTTTTAACTATGTTTGTTTTGACACTTGCTAATATCGTAACGATCAAACAGCAAATAAATATTATTATTTATAGGTCGTCAGCAAAATACATCAATTACTTACCACGACACAATAAATATTACATAACTACCCATTTTTTTAAATTCATTAATTTTTTGACAAGTAAATGATAGGACTTATAATTTCTGTGCTAATCAATAATACCAAAACCGCGCTTACGTGCTTTCGAAATATATATTTATTGCTTCAAGAAACGTTAGTTTTTGGGTGACATATAAACAAATTATGATAGAACCTGTGAAAAACGGCCTTGTTTAATGTAAACAATACAAAGTGTCCCTCTGTCAACCGCCATATTAACAAAGTTAATAGCACCACCATCGGTCGTGGAGATCGTGAATATCAGAAAGTCTTGAAACATGTGCCAGGCGTTCTAGACACTCTTCTGTAGAGAAACTTTGGTATTACTATATAAAATATAGCTAGAAGATATGTTAAAAACAAGAGATACTTACATTACACAGACCGCCAGAAAAATAGAAATAATTAGAATTGCCACAATGATGAGAGTGGAAAGAATTACTTGATAAGGAACAATATCCTAGGAACATTCAGAAGAAAACATTGAAATAAAAAGATTGTAAATCATTGGAAATCACTTTTTTGTTTGCATAATTACATTTAGAATTCAGATATTGAGGTAGCTATTTCGGTATATACTCAGGAGTTCTAATGAGATTTATATAGGCGTCCAATTTCAATATCCATATAAATGTTTCACGAAGTTCGTCGAATGATATTCAACGTGAACGCGTCCATAAATTCCCTCATGCATGTATGCATATCTGATACATGACTCTGCGCTCTCGAAGGAGCAGGACTGATTGCAGACAGACGGCAACCTGTGATTGATACTTGACATTCTACTCACGATGTAATAACTATGTGATAAATCTACTGGTTCGTAACGTGCTATGCGACAAGGTTTGGCAACGATATTGACAGGCGGATACACAGCAAACAATAAGAGCGGCTATGTGTGTACACACGTATACCTATACACAGGCACGAATCCATTTTTGGCATCAAATACAAAATAGCGCTCGAAGAAAACACTGTAGCGTCGTAAAAACAAAGTGTTATATGCTAATATGATTGGAATTCTGAATATTTGTTTTTGATAATCTTAAAGGTGTATTTACATATATTACTGGTTTACGATTCAATTTAACAATATTATTCAATAAAATGAATACTTTTAGTGAGCAATTTCGAAAATACAGAAATAAAGTTAAAGAAACCTTAAGAGATGGCACCAACACCATATTGCAGACGTTCTGAGGAAACAGAACAATGCATCCAAGCATATTTCATATTGTAAAGTTGTGAAAAATTTTACAACAAGGTAAATATTCTTAAACGAAGATAAACTGAAGAAAATTTATGTATCCGTACCCACATACAAATTATCTTGCAACACATCTACACGCGAAAAATAGTTGTGAGCATGCTTCTTTTCTTATAATCAAAATTTGGAGACACTGCAATGCCCAGAACAAAAGGAAAATTTGGTGTACCGACAGAAATGCTAAGATATTTCCACGTATAAAACAAACGGAGAAAAAATTACTATTACTATCAGAAAAAAAAATTTGATAAAAGTGCTTCTTTAGAAACATATTAATTTCTGTTCGAAATTACTTTCAGACGTGTGGCTTTGTTGTAATGTAAATTCAAAAAGTTGAAAATTGTCATTAGTATAAACCACGTCAGTTTTTGAGATCAAGATCATTGTTCATTCAGAAAAGTGTCTGACATTTCTAATTATGCCCAAACATCAAATTTTGAAGTTAAAATCTAGAAAACGCATACTATATGCATATTGCATAATATTCATAAATGTTTCTAATAAGTGGCGTTGAAACTGCGATTGGCATTCCGGTATGTATTTCATTCCTTTATTTCATTTCATTCACCATACTTCTTCACTTCTTTTTATCTCCTGACAACGTTTCTGGTTCCTTCCATGTTAGTCCCCTTTCCATAATTAATTTTCTCACTCCTTTATCCCATCTCATTCTTCCCTTTCTTCTCCTGCCCATACTTCTCGAATTTACTCTTCACTCAGATGTCCCAACTTCTTAGCTGATACCTCTATATATTTCCGAACACCTTTGATACATAAACTCTCTCTTATTTTACCGCGCTTCAATAGAACCTAGGGGCCATGATAGACGCGACAAATTATCGAACCTAGCGGATGGCATTGCAAAGAAATGATACATAACCTCTCTCTTATATTACCACAACTTACTTTATTCATTATGATTACATTTTCTACTCTTCTCAGAAATTTCATTTCTGCCGCTTGTAGTTTTAGCAAGACAGCAAGAACCCATAGCGAAAACGATAAAAATTAAGAAAATGGAAATTTGTAGAACACATCCGGAGAAAAGAAGAAAGTGACATCACAAAACCAGCTTGGGAATACCAGCCCACGGCTAAGAGGAAACAGGGCAGACCAGCAGAAACATGAAAGAAAGAAATGGAAAGGCAATTATAAGGATTGAACTCATTGTGGAGAAAAGTTAAAGTTATAATGTATTGCCTGGCTATATACAGTGAGGAAATTAAGTAACGCATAAAATCAGTAGTTAGGTTGATATTAATTTTTTGAAAAGAAAAAAGAAATTTGTTGTCTGATCGATTCAAAGTTAGTAATAACGATGTCTTCGTGAGGCAAACATCGTAATAAAAAGAAAGTAAATTGAATAACCAGAGAAAACTCTAACAATAACATCAAACACAAAAATAAGCACAGAAACAACAGTTTTTAAATTACATTTACACTAAATGTTCAAAGTGACTACCCAGTACCATCTGACAATACCCAAGACGATTATAAAATTCATTTTCCATATTCTCGATGGCTTGAGGCATCTCATGTAGAATTCTTTGCTTGAAATCCTCTAAATTATTGGGTCGATTGTTGTACACTTTACTTCTTAAATACTCCCATAAAAAGAAGTCTAATTGGGGTTAGATCAGATCTCCCATTCCAGCGGACCTCTTCTCTCCATCCATCTTCTTAGCAAGACTTGGTCTAGTAGCGTCGCACATTAATTGCGTAATGAGGCGGGGCGCCATCTTGTTGTAACCGAATGGTATTATTTGATAGGTCAGGGTTATTTGCACTGTGGAATAATGCAACTAATGCAGGCATCAATTCCAACTGTAAAGATTGCGTGTATCTAACTCCAGTCAAATTGTTTTCAAAAAAGAATGTTCCTAGAATTCTGTCACCAATAATTCCTGCCCAAATATTAACTTTCTGAAGATATTGGGTATGAATTTCCTGCATCCAACGGGGATTTTCCCTAACCCAACTTTAAGACTGTTTTTCTAGATTTTTTTTCAAATATAACATATTTAAAATTAAAAATTTATACCGTTGAAAACGAAATAAAAAATACTATCAATCAATAATAAAAGATATAGTTTGTCATTAAAAAATGAGTCGGTGACGTCATAACATGAAAAACAAATGACATAAGAAACAGCAAATAGGCTGGAAATATTTGCTGAAGTTAAAATCGCTATACCCCTTCGAGATCAACGGAGTTACTGAATTTATGCCTTGCTTCATTTGATCATGCGTGTACTTGATGACAACATCGTGCTGGTTCTGGAAGTCGAGTTATGAGGGGTCGCTATTTCGCAACTGACGAAATAATCCGATTGCGATTTGAAGCACTTCCGGTTTTTCTATTCTGTTCATTATATGATGAATCTCGCGAGAGGTAAGCTGATCATGCGTGTAGTTGATTACAACATCGTGCTGGTTTTAGAAGTCGAGTTATGAGGGGTCGCTCTCTCGCAACTGGCGAATGAACAGAAGTGCTCCAAATCGCAATTGGAGTCGCTTGCCAGTGTCCAAATACCTCAAGCAGTAATGGGACCGTGGTGGGGGAAAAACAACACTAGTGCCCCCTGCCAGTATTATAAATTATTGTTTTTGCAACAAATTAATGATGGGACTGTATACACAAAGTTATCGGCAAGGGAAAAAGTAAAATAAATTTTGAACTTGTTTCCATTTGAATGTATGTATGTAGCGTCTTTTGGATATACTTTGTAAGCATACAGCTCCAAACTGGAATTAAATATAAATACGACTTTTACCAGCCAATAATTATATTTTACATCTTTTCGACATTTAATACCTTGTTTTTATATACCAACCCGAGCACATAAAGAAAAACGCAGCACCCTTAAGAGTGAATAAAAATACATAAATCATTTTAATAGTCATGATGTCATCAATGAAGTCATTGAAAAATGCTTCTACGTTTAGGCGTACAATTTAAATCAATGAACTAAGTAGGTTACTATACCAATTTTTCGAAATGTTTACCTTCGTCTATGATCAATTAATAACGGCCCTAGAGGTCGTATTGGATGGAACGAATTGTCAAGCCTGGCGGATGGCATCGCGAAAAACTATGACCAATTTCAGAATCATTCTTAAGAGGATTTACTTACTTGCACTCTCGACTCCGTCAGGCCGATTCGCATGGCGATCTCTTCGCGCATAAAAATGTCCGGGTAGTGAGTTTTGGAGAAGCACCTCTCCAATTCGTTGAGTTGTGCGGGCGTGAAGCGGGTCCTGTGACGTTTCTGCTTCGACGGTTTGTCGCCATCGTTCGAGTTACCGCTCATCGAACCCATGGGCGGCATACCCGAGTCGCATAGGCCACTTAGGCGAGGCTGATCTACGATTTTCAGTTCGCCTGGGTGCCTCTTCAAATCCTCCCCGCACATTTCTTTTATACCTGTAGCAAATTAAAGAGAAACATCTCAAAACAGAACAATAAGTATTTGCCAATATCGCAAATCAATGATCTGAATATAGGGGAAAGTCGCCAAAATCGTACCGGTCCGTAAATCGTACTTTTCGTTGATTTATACGTTGACAAAGACTATACC